>CM037161.1:23853931-24243931 GCA_020921065.1 Vaccinium darrowii | reverse complement strand
AATTTGGACAATAACTGGCAGGATAAAATCTGGCCGGCAAACGACAACACTAGCAGGTAATGTCTCCCTAGTATAGACTCACGGCCATAAACTAAGCAGACAAAAACTACATAACTGGGCAGGCAACACTTGCATATTATCACACGTTGGCACTCACATATCCATCAACAGCATTGAAAGAACAGAAGCACTCAGCTGCAAGCCGTGACTGAACTCAACTCAGAGGAGCACACAGCATAAGAAGGGCCCAACTAAGAAGGCTAAATCAATAATATGTTTCAGGAGGAAAAACCCCCTCCCCAAGGGTATAACCTCATTCCAAGGGACAACCCCCCGAGGATAGGTTAAAATCAGGAAGGGACACACCCCTCAATTGTGTAGCACTACAATCAAACCGTGGAGTAAAAATAAGACTGGGCAGAAATCAAGAGCAACCAATAACAGGAAGCAACTTGAATCTACCCATCACCAGAATGCAGCGCAAACTGACCAATACAAAGTAGGGTAGCACTCTCGCAATAGAGTATAAACAACACGATCACTAGCACATATCAGGCCATCCGAACCTTAACTGGATGGAACAAATGGGAAGCACACTAGCATGGAAATCTGAGTAACAAACCACCATACTATGAATAGAGCAGCTGGAAACATATAATGGCACCACCTAGCAGATTCTCAAAATAAATCCACTAAACAATCAGTAACAATGGGACAAGGCAGGCCCAGAGAGCACACAACAGGGCCCAACTGAGGCCCTAGCTGTTATGACACCAGCAGAACTCTGGGCAACATAATAGGATCCACAGTAGCATCCTCCAACAAAACAGCGACTTAGCAAGTCTCAAAAAAGCACACGACATAAAGAAGGCCTAAACAGAGATCAACAGGGTAAATCAATAACATATGAGAAGGATCTACTGTATGAACAAAGATCATCCTAGAATGTATGTTGGCTCACACTACAACTCCCTTGGAACCTCACACTTCAAGCTCTCTCTAAAGGGACCAATCACCCTCTCCTTAACCTCACCATATTCCCCCACAACATATTACCTCCTCTCTCAAAAATTTCAGAGGCTCAAACACACACCTCACACAGGTTCTCAAATATAGTGATACTCACAACTCAATAGAATACCGCTTCCACATCCAGAATACTATCCAGAGCATAACAAAGGCAAAAGATATACCTGGATACAGAAGTATAAGCAAAAGGCCTGAAGCAAGAAGTTGCAGAACATTGGGACTCCATCCACATGCATATTGTGGCTTGGAACCTTATGCAAATGGGCACTATGTTGGCTTGGAACCACATGGTATGGGACAAATGGTCCGCAGCAAAAGTCTGCATATGTCTGATGCTTTAATCTCTAACAAGTGGATCCTGCTTAGGGTGGAACCTGAAACCATCAAACAGAGAATAATAGCACAGTGATACATCAAAGCCAATTAATTCAATCTATGCCCCAACTAGCAAGGAGCCTAGTAGACTGAGCCCCTTTAGGTAGTTTTTCCAGTGATAACAATCTGAATCTAACCATTGAATGAATTTTACCAACAACCACAGATATTGGACATGCTTTATTCTGGAATTTGCGTGCATTTCTCTCTATCCAAATTTGATAAATTGATGAGGTGAAAGCCAATTTGAGTAGAAGAGATTTCAAAGTTTTGCCTTTAATTGCAGAGAAATGAGCAACCCAATTATCCCATGTTCTAGGAGCCCATTTTATATGTATGAAAGCCAGTACCTGATTCCACACCTGGGTGGAATAGGGACAGTTAAAGAACAAGTGATTATGACTTTCATTGCCAGGACAGAGTGAGCAACAGGATGTAGTTTTAGTGCCAAACAACACTAACCTATCCTCTGTGTATAGTCTATGTTGGATAGCAATCCAAACAATAAAACTACGCTTAGGAATGTGACCAGGATACCAAATGCACTTGCTCCAAAAGACCTTAGGGAAAGAGGTTCTGAGATGATTCCACAAAGATGATATGGAAAACCTCCCATCAGAACTAAGAGTCCAGGTGTATTGATCATGCACATCCTCACAAGGGATAGGAATGGAGTGAATGCTACCTCTAATTTCATTAAGATCAAAAGTCCGAGTAATGGGAAAAGTCCATGTAGAGTCCCTAATGATGCATGAAACAGAGGCATCTCTAGGAATTCTAGAGTTATACATTACTCTAGGTCCATATCTATCTGCAAGAGGGCCAAGGGAAGTCCAATTATCATACCACAAAGAAGTGGATTTACCATTACCTATGGTAACTTTGATGTGTGGGTGAACAAGAGTTCTGAGATTAAGGATTTTCCTCCATACCCATGAGGGGTTGCTAGGAACTTTGACCTCCCAAAAACTCTTACCCTTAAGTAAATAGGACTTGACCCATTGACACCACATAGACTGTTCCCCACCCGATATGAGGAACCAAATATGCTTAGCTATAGCAGCCTTGTTCCAGACTTGAATAGCCTTAAGACCAAGACCCCCTTCCTTTTTGGGAGAGCATAAATGTTCCCAAGAAACTTTGGCACCAGATTTTTTAAGATCTGGGCCAGTCCAGAGAAAGGACCTAAGTATTGCTTCAACTTCTTTAATGACCCTTTTAGGCAAAATAAATAGGGATGACCAATATGTTTGCATTGAAAACAGTACATTCTTGATCAGTTGAACCCTACCAGCGTAGGTTAGATCCCTATTAGTCCAAGTCTTTGTCCTAGCAGTAATTTTTGCTATCATATTTTTGCAATCCTCATGCTTAAGCTTGGTGGTAAGAAGTGGAACACCAAGATACTTGACAGGTAGGACACCCTCCTTAAAGCCAAGCAATGAGAGGATACCTTCTCTAGTGGTATAATCCACACCAGAAAAAAAGGCACTACTTTTCCCAGGACTAGGAGATAGACCTGATAATGCTTCGAACTCAAGCAGGGAAGCATGGATATGCCCAATAGAGCTCACATCACCTTTGCAGAAGATCATGAGATCATCAGCAAAGCATAGATTTATAATCTTTGTTTTACTACACCTCCAATGGAATTGAAAGTCAGGGCAATTTGCTTTCTCTTTCAAAATACATGTCAAGACTTCCATTACAATGACAAAAAGATAGGAAGAGAGAGGATCTCCTTGTCTCAACCCCCTTTTGCCTTTAATGGATCCAGTCAATTCCCCATTAATGCTTAAAGTGTAGCTTGCAGTGGTGACACAGGTTTGTAGCCATTTAATCATTTTAGGATGGAAGTTCATTGATACAAGCACATCCCACAAAAGATCCCATCTAACATTGTCGTAAGCCTTCATAATATCCACTTTCAAAGTACATCTAGGAGAAGGAGAGGACTTATGGTATCCTCTCATTAGTTCCTGGGTCAGAAAAATATTGTCAGCAATACGCCTACCCTTCACAAATCCAGACTGAACAGGATCAATGAGTAAAGGAAGAGCATTCTGCAGTCTTTTGGCCAAGATCCTGGCAATGCATTTATAAATGGTATTGCAACAAGAGATAGGTCTAAAATCCCCAACCTTGGAAGGGTTGGGGATTTTAGGAATCGAAGCTACCACAGTTGCATTAGCTTTGCCCAAAAGTTGCCCAGATCTAAAGAAGGACTTGATAGCAGAAGTGGTCTCATGACCAACCACATTCCAAGCTTTCTGAAAAAACCCAGCATTATATCCATCCGGGCCAGGGGCTTTATGGGGATTGAGTTCCCACATAATGTCCCTGATTTCAATGTCGGTTACATCAAGGACCATAGCCTGGCTTTGAGTGTTGGTTAGCCTCCTACTAATGAGTTGGTTGACCCTATCTCTCCCACCATATTGAGAGCGATGAGGTCTACCCAACAAATCGGAGTAGAAGTCAGTAAAGGTAGTCTTAATGACAGCCTCATCATGTGTAATGGTTGAATCACTAAGCACAAGGCTGGTAATTTTGATCTTATTTCTGTTGTTACTAACTGATTTAAAGAAAAAGGATGTACATTGGTCACCCAACTTCATCCAGTTGATTCTAGATTTTTGTCTAGCAAGGCTCTCCTCAGCTCTTGTTAGAGTAAGGAATTGCTTGTAAACAAGTTTTTCCTCTGTTTGTGTGGCTATGTCAGAGGGGTCAAGTCCCAACTTACTCTGAAGAGATTCCAAAAGGTTTTGAGTTTGTAGCACTCTATCAGAGATGGAACTGAATTCTTGTTTATTCAACTTCCTAAATTCAGCCTGAAGAAACCAGAGTTTCTCATAGACACGAAACATAGGATTAGCAATAATGATCCGCCTCCAAACACCTTGAACAATAGACAGGAATGAAGGGTGGTCAGCCAAAAAGTCAAAGAATTTAAAAGGTTTGGGTGTTGGTTTTGGCGGAGGTGCTATGTGAACAACAGCTGGAGAGTGATCAGAAATTCCAGGAGGAGGGAAGTGGGCAGTAGAGCATATGTGTGCTCTAATCCAGCTATCATTGACTAGCACTCTATCCAATTTAGAAGAGATGTAATTAAGGGAATCCTGCCTATTAGACCAAGTATACAAGTTCCCAGTGAATCTAAGATCATCAAGTTCACAAGAGAATAGACAATCATTAAATTCATCAATCTGATTAAGCCAATGATTGTTACCTCCAATTTTCTCCCTAGGGTTTCTAACAACATTGAAATCACCAAGGATGATCCAAGGTCTGTCAATAGAATGAGAGAGAAGATCCTTCCATAGGTCTCTTCTCTCAAGGTGATCATTAGAACCATACACAAAAGTGACAAAAAATACATGCCCCTCCTGGATGGCATGAACTTCACAGTGAATGTACTGACTGGACATGTGCAGCACTGTGACGGAAAGTACGTTGGGGTTCCAAACTAATAAAATCCTCCCTATTGGAGCATGCAAGCTATTATTTGTGGACTGCCACTGAGGACAGATAAAGTTAACTATTCTTCAAATATTGGGTTCTTTGATTTTATGCTCAATCAATCCAATCAAAGCCAATTGATTCTTATTCACAAAAACTTTTGCTGCTTTTTGTTTGATAGGATCATTTAAACCACGCAAATTCCAGGAAGCAAAATGGATAGAGCTATGCATAGGAAACTACAAAAGCATGGAAGGGAATACATATATAAAGAGTGGGATAGTTTAGATACTGCCCTGATTAAGGAGCTGGCGCTCCTTTTTCAGCCTCTTTTTCCTAGCACTATTAGATTCAGGAAATTGTTGCCCTCCTGAGGTGGTGATTGCAAGCCCCTTGCTTGAGTGATTTGGATTATCCCCCTTAACTTTATCTTGTAGAATAGGTGGCTCCTCCACTTCCCTATCATTCACCAAAATATCCTCGTCCATGATCTCACTAAGTGTGTCATCCACGGGCACTTGTGAGATGGATTGGGAGTTTTGTTGGTGCAGGATGAGTGGATCAGAGGGAGGGGGGGTTTGTTGATAGAACCTCCTGGATGAGAAAAGCTGGCTGTCTCTGTTGAATTAGAGGGAGTCAGCGGGTTCACAGCTCCTTCCTGAGTTGCTGCTGGGATATGCAGGAGGTTAGGGAGGGGTTCATTAGCCTTAATCACCTGATCTTCTGACTTAGGAAGAGCTGAGTCTACCCCCTTGGTATCAGTCCCCGAGGTGGTGTTTGAAGATAACTTTCCCTTGCCCACAACTACCCAATCCTCTGCTGCTTTGGGCGATTCAGGGACTGCCTTAGGTCTGCAGGTATGGCCAAATACTTTGCATATCTCACATCTTGGAGGGAGCCATTGATATTCAACTCCAACCATGACTGATTCTTCGTTCACTGATATAACTATATCCGTGGGAAGCTCATCCCCTGCATCTATCTCCACACATATCCGAGCGTAATCTAGCCTTCTTTTGTTAGCTGTAGCCTCGTCTATGTGGATAGGTTTTCCTATTGCACTGCCAATTTTGCTAAACCCGACATTTGACCAGAATTCCAGTGGCAACCTATGTAATTTAATCCAAACTGGAATAGATGAGGGATGGTTTTTGCTGGGCACCAACATTCTTTTCCACTCTTTTAGTACCAGATATCTTCGCGAGAAAAAATATGGACCTCCTTCTAAGACCCCAAGCTTGGCAGATTCATCCTCAAATTCGAAAAGGTAACAAGAACCTAGCTGTTTAACCATGAACTTTCCATGGTCCTTCCATACAGTACGAGCAGTAGCAGTTAACAGAGGCAATGACATTTTACCATCTAGGAAATGCCCTATCAAACCGTGCTTACCTACTCCGTCGTCAAGCTGCGATTCATCAAAATTGACATGAGCCTCCTTCCCCTTGTGGATTTCTGGATAATGGACCAACTTCATAGATTTGGATGGTGCTTGAGCCTTGAAAAGGGAGCTCCAGTTCTTAGTTTGAGTACCTTGAGGTGGATGGAATACTCTGAGTTCTGGAGGATCTTCTATCTTGACAAAGTCCCCTTCGATTACAAGCTTTGCGGGCACATCCGGCCCTGCTTCTTGCAGTTGGACAAGATGGTCCTTAAACTTTGTGAAACTTACATTGACTCCAGATTGCAGCATTTCTTCCTCAATAGTGTTAACTAAGGAAGAAAGACGAGCAGCACTATCCAAGCGAACCTCTGCCTCCTGGAAAGCCTCCTGCAATTTCCGTGTGGGACTTGAGCCAGACTTGGTAGGGCTGTGAGGACCATACGCAGGCTTAGGCGTAACAGCGTAGTAGGTAACA
Organism: Vaccinium darrowii; assembly: GCA_020921065.1. NCBI lineage: Eukaryota > Viridiplantae > Streptophyta > Magnoliopsida > Ericales > Ericaceae > Vaccinium > Vaccinium darrowii. The sequence goes on along the minus strand of CM037161.1, from coordinate 24,237,209 downwards.
CTCTCAGTTGTCGGGGTTAACTCTGATACCCTAGATTTGGTTAGATCACGATTTGCTCCATGACCGGAGTTGTTGACTGTGTTTTGAACATTACCCATACGTTTATTCCGAACTACGTTAGGGTCGATCGCCGTAGAACTAAGATCCGCCATAGGTGCAGTAGTTTTTACCTCTGGATTAGTTCGTGCTCTGCGGGGATACACGTTGGATTGCTGGAAGTCTGCCATATTCTAGGGTTTTACGAGGATCTCCCAAATCGCATGAGAGAGAAAGTCTCCATTTTTTCGAGGTTTAGTTGAAACACTGATCATGTTCATATCATAAATTTGATTGTAAGAGATGGATTGAGTGAGATTAAAGAGTCAATTTCCCGGATTCGTGATGTGGTGAAGTATGTTAGGAGTTCTCCTCAAAGAGAGCAACGTTTCAAGGCATGTGTAGTGAGTGAGGGAATAACATGTAAAAGTTTGGTATGCCTTGATGTCCCAACTAGGTGGAACTCAACTTATCTCATGCTAACTACTGCTTTAATATTTCAAAAAGCATTTGAAAGGCTTGAAGAGGACGATCCACTTTTTCTCATTGAACTACACATGGGGCCTCCTACCACTAAAGATTGGGATGATGCTAGGATATTTTCTGAATTTTTAGAGAAGTTCTATAATGCCACACTGCATTTGTCTGGTTCTTCATATGCCACGTCTAATATGTATTTTAGTGAAGTTATTGCAATTGAAGGGTTTTTATCTGATTTCCTAAAAGATGTTAATGTGATGTATGAGAGTGATGAGAGTGTTGGGAGCCATGAGGCACTAGTTGCTATGGCTAGAAAAATGAAGAAAAAGTTTGACAAATACTGGGGTAAAGTGGAAAGCATGAACATGATGATGTTCATTGCTATTGTGTTGGATCCTCGTTTTAAGTTAAGGTATGTGCGATTTTGTTTTAGTGAAAATTTTGATTCAGAGGTGGAGGAAGAGTTGACAAATAATGGTAAAGGATGTGTTGTATCGTGTCTTTGTTGAGTACGAAAAGTTCAACAAGGTAGCACCATGTTCTAGCCAAAATAGTAGTGCAATGGAGGTTGACCCACAACATAGTGGAGGAAGCGAGAGGGGAGTATCATTTGAATCTAAATTTGAAAAACATTTGGAAAAGGAAGATGGTAGCGAGAAATCAGAGATAGATAGGTATTTAGAAGAACGTTGTGAGAAGAAAACTCCATCATTTGAGATCTTGGGTTGGTGGAAGTTGAACTCTTCTAAGTACCCCATTCTTTCTGAAATTGCTCGAGATGCTTTAGCCATACCTGTCTCTACAGTTGCTTCTGAAGCTGCTTTTAGTACTGGAGGTCGGGTTGTTGACCAATTTCGTAGTTCTCTTTCTCCAAAGCTTGTTGAGTGCTTAATCTGTATGCAAGATTGGTTGCGTGCTACTCCATTGCCATTTGAAGTGGAAGAGGATATGGAGCAAATGCAGGAGCTTGAATTAGGTAAAATTTTACTTTATTTGTGCTTATTGTGTTTCAGTTTTATAACTTAGTTAATTTGCAAGCATGCGAGAGTTTGATTTTTAATCTAAACTAGCTTCATTTATTTCATTGCAGCGCTACAAAGTGTCTCTCTTAATCCAATTCCAGAGTGATGTGGTCTTGTTGGCTGCTAGTGCTGCTCTAAAGATTGTTACTTCATCTATCTTTTTCTCATTTTTTTTTATCTACACTGATTCTCTCTATCTCTCTCTATTTTGTTTCATAAATATTGGGATTATAATTGTAGTATCTAGTATGGCACTTGAATTTGTTTTTTAATTTAGTAATGATGCTTGAATCTGTTTTTTTTTTTTTTTTTTTTAATCTGGGCTATGAATTTGAAATCTGGTATCTATTTTTTATTTATTTGTGGAATGTAATAATCCGTGGATTAACCGTGAACTGAACCGTGAGTTTTTTTATTATTTCGGAACCGGACCGTAGACTTTTGGATTGGACACGGATTACCCGTCCTTGGACCGTAGATTTTTGGTTTGGTCCTCAGATTTATACCAATCCAGACCAATCCGGACCGTTGACACCCCTACTCATGCCGACCTCCCTGCTGGAGAAGATGGTGGAAATAATCCTGATCCTACCCCTGCCACTGATGCCACTGGGCTCAGTGAAGAGGCTTGATGCCTTTATCTGTTTTTTCATAATTTTTCCTTGGCCCTGCGCGACTTCTATTGCCGCTTGTGGCTTGCTATTACTTTGACACTTCTGACTTGGTTTTGAACTCTTTCCTTAACCCTGCGTGGTCTCACCCGGCCGTCTGTGGCTTGTTTATTCCTTGGTACTTTTGCTAAGAGTTTTCGTACTTCGTTCGCTTTATCATCTTGGCAGGTATCTTCTAAGTGTCTTCATACTTAGGAGTTTGTTTTAAGAAGCTAAGTCGCTAAGTAATTGCTATTTCACTTTACAGAGCTAAGTTTCTGCATACTTAGAATGCAAATTCCACTGTAACTGGCAATATTCGTTGCAAGCCTAAGTTTCTTCATACTTAGAGATTTTGTGTCGTTGCAATATTCGTTGCAAAACCCCAAGCTTTTTCATACTTAGAATTTCTCGTGCAATATTCGTTGCAAACCCTAAGTTTTTTCATACTTAGAATTTCTCGCGCAATATTCGTTGCATACCCTAAGTTTTTCATACTTAGAATGTCTCGTGCAATATTCGTTGCGAAATCCCTAAGTTTTTTCGTACTTAGTGCATTATTCGTTGCAAACCCATCCAAGCGTCCACATACCATGTTCAGAATACACACATCCTCTGCTCCCCAATAGGAATCCAAATTTGGAGGTAGAAATTTCGGTTCATATTAATCAAAATTATGAAAAGATAAAATTTCATTAATGCTAGAAATATCAATAAAGAAAAATCTGAATAACTGATGTTGGTGATTTTACTCATAATCCCAACTAGGTACTAAAAAACAAATGTGAATTTATTCGTATTCACCAAAAGAGATGTGATTGTACTCGTAATCACGTAAACATGTTACTGGAAGAACTTTCTAAGGTTTTGGACGTTCCACGGCCGTGGAACTGGGTCCCCATCCAGGTCGGCCAAACGGTAGGTCCCAATGCCAGCAATCCCCACAATCTTGTATGGGCCTTCCCAGTTCGGCCCAAGCTTCCCATCTGAAGACACTTTGGTGTTAGCCAAGACCTTCCTCAGGACTAGATCGCCAATTTTGAATTCTCTCGGCTGTACTTTCTTGTTGCAGCTCCTTCGTAGCTGTTCCTGGTATGCTGCTAAGGTAATGAGTGCCCGCTCTCTTTTTTCCTCAGCGAGATCTAGTTGCTCGGCCAGGGCTTTATCATTGCCCCCTGATTCCACAAGAGTAGTGCGAATGGTCGGCAAACCAATCTCTAAGGGAATCACTGCCTCTGTCCCATAAGCAAGGGAATATGGCGTCTCCCCCGTAGATCGCCGTGGGGTGGTTCTGTATGCCCAGAGCACGGCTGGAAGCTCATCGGGCCATTTTCCCTTCTTCTTTTCCAACCTCTTTTTGAGAATTTTTAGGATAGTCTTGTTTGAAGCCTCTGCTTGCCCGTTGCTCTATGGGTAAGCTGGGGTTGAATAATAATTCCTGATGCCGTACTGAGCACAAAAGGCTTTGAACTTCTTGCCGAACTGGGATCCGTTGTCTGAGATGATGGAGTAGGGTATTCCAAACCTTGTGATTATCTTGTTCCACACAAACTTTTCCACCATTGCTTCGGTGATTTTTGCCAAAGCTTCCCCTTCTATCCATTTAGTGAAGTAATCTGTGCCTATGAGTAGGAATTTTCGTTTCCCCGTTGCCATAGGGAGGGGACCCACGATATCCAACCCCCACTGAGCAAACGGCCATGGACTGGTAAGAGGCAGCAGATCCTCCGCTGGAGCTCGGATAAGGGGGGAAAACTTCTGACACTTCTCACAAGTCTTGACAAAGGCCTTTGCATCCTCTTGCATGTACGGCCACTAGTACCCCTGGGATATTGCTCGGTGGGCTATGGACCTCCCACCAGTGTGTCCCCCACACGTTCCAGCGTGGATTTTGTGGAGGAACTTCTGGACCAGAGCTGGGTGTACACATAATAGATATGGACCAAGGAAAGATTTTCTGTAAAGCTTACCTTCTGGAGAGAGCCAAAAGCGTACTGACTTGGTCTTGATTTTGTGTGCTTCCCTCTTATCCTCTGGTAATGTCCCATCTTGTAGGTGTGTAACTATTGGGTCCATCCAGCTCGGCCCAAACTCTGTTTCCATCACGACCTCTACTGATCGGCCAATGCTCGGTTCACCCAGGTAGTCCACCGCCACCGTGCGGCGATATTCTGTTTTGACTGCTGACCCCAGGCAAGCTAGTGAGTCTGCGTGTGCATTTTGACCCGAGCTGATCTACTGGATGTGGATCTTGTCAAATCTATCAAGCAAATCTTTGGCTGCCTCCGAGTACGCGGCCATCTTCTCGCTTTTCGTAGCATATTTCCCTGAAAGCTGGTTAACAACCAATTGTGAATCACAAAATACTCTTAACTTACTTACTTTGAGTTCCAGGGCACTTCTTAGTCCAGCAAGTAAAGCCTCATATTCTGCCACGTTGTTAGTAGCACTAAATCCCAGCCGTAATGCTTGCTCCAGTACCAACCCTTCTGGAGAAAACAGAACCACCCCTGCCCCAGATCCTTTGTTGCAGGCTGATCCATCAACATAAAGCTTCCATTCTTCTGGGTCCAGATCGGCCATTCTCGTTGGCTGTTCGGGATTATTGATGTGCTCCTTCTCGTGGAGGATTGGTGGCGGTGGTGCCACCGTTGGAGTAAACTCTGCTATGAAATCAGCCAAAACCTGCCCTTTAATTGCTGTTCTAGGCTGATAATTGAGGTCGAACTGACTTAGTTCTATTGACCACTTGGAGATTCTGCCAGAGAAATCTGCCTTCCTGAGCAAGGCCCTCAACGGATATTCAGTGAACACAGTGATGGGGTGCTGCAAAAAATAGTGAGGCAATTTTCTCGATGCGACAACGAGAGCGTATACCAATTTCTCCAGCGGTAGGTAACGTGTCTCAGCATCTAGCAGCGTTTTGCTTACAAAGTAGATGGGAGCCTGCTCTGTCCCCTTTATTCGTAGGAGAACCGAGCTGACTGCATGATCAGATACTGCTAGGTATAATATCAACCGCTCCCCAGCTTCTGGAGTGGAGAGCAAGGGTGGTGATGATAAGTAGCCTTTTAAATCCTGGAAAGCCCGTTCCTGCTCGGCTCCCCATTCGTAGCCTTCTCTCTTCTTCAGAAGCTGAAAGAAAGGTCTGCAGCGGTCTGAGGACTTACTGATGAAGCGATTAAGAGCTGCTGCCATCCCTGTCAGCCTTTGGATCTCCTTTGTGGTCTTAGGGCTTTGAAGGCTTTGCAGAGCCGTGATTTGATCTGGATTGGCTTCAATCCCTCTTTTAGTTACTAGGTGCCCAAGAAATTTCCCCGAGCTGACTCCAAAGGCACATTTGGAAGCATTTAACTTTAGCTTGTATTTTCTCAGAATGTCGAAAGTTACCTTTAGATCGGCAAGGTGATCAGGCTTCAACTTGCTTTTAACTACCATGTCGTCGATGTAGACCTCCATGGTTTTGCCGAGCTGATCTTTGAACATCTTTGTGACCAACCTTTGGTAAGTCGCTCCAGCATTCCTTAGCCCAAATGGCATAACTTTGTAGCAGTAGAGTCCTCTTGGTGAGATGAATGATGTCTTTTCTTGGTCTGGTTCATACATGGCTATCTGATGGTACCCTCGATATGCGTCAAGGAAGCTCATCCTTTCATAGCCTGATGTGGCGTCCACCAGCTGATCGATCCTGGGGAGTGGAAAACTGTCCTTTGGGCATGCCTTATTGAGGCTGGTGAAATCCACACAGACTCTCCACTTCCCATTCTTCTTCTTGACCACAACTGTGTTGGCCAGCCACTCTGGATAGCTCACCTCTCGTATGGCATCCGCTTCTAGTAGCCACTCCACTTCTTCAATCACAGCATCTGCGTGCTGTGGTGCTGACCTCCTTGCCTTTTGCACGACTGGTTTATGCTGAGGATCCACATTCAAGTGGTGACAGATAATCTCGGGGCTTATCCCAGGCATCTCCTGGGGTGTCCATGCAAATACATCGATGTGGTCCCTGAGAAAGGCAACTAAGTCCCTTTCTTCCTGTTCGGCAAGGGTTTCACCGACCAGGAAATACCGTTCTGCATCATCTTCTTGGTGGTGTACCGTTCTTCTTGAATGCAGGAAATACCGTTCTTCTTGGTTTTGGGGTGCAATTGGGGTACACTTGGTGGTGTACCCAAATCATTTCCGGTTTTCTTTTCGCTTGTTGAATGCTGAAAAAAAGCTACAACCAAGATAATAGGACAACTTTTTTTTCGTGACATGAATATAAAAAGGTAAAAAAGGTCTTAGTGGACCAAAGAAACAATCCAAACAACAAACGGGTCTTAGAAAAATTCTTCAGTTGGTACTACACTGCAACTTCAATGTCAGTCATGATTGCTTTCACGGTTATTGTTTATGTTCAAGATCACGCCGGATGGAAAGTAGGGTTTGGAGTGCCCGCAATCCTCATGTTCTTGTCTGCTCTTTCCTTCTTCGTCGCCTCTCCATTTTATATCAAGCAGAAAGCTACCATGAGCTTGTTTACTAACTTTGCACGAGTGATTGTGGTTTGTATCAAGAATAGAAAAGTAGTATTCCCGTTGGGGGAATCGAATTTGAGGTATCATCACATGAGTGACTCAACTCTCTCCGAGCCAACCAACAAACTTAGGTACTATTTTCTGATTGTTTCCCACTACTTTGCAGCTTATTCAGCTTGAATTTTCAATGTTTCACACTTATTTTCAGCTTGTTTAGCTTAAAGGATGAACTCTACGGGCTTAAACAGCTGTACTTCAAAGTTCTTGGTTCCTCTTTTTGGGTTCTTGGCTTATATGTTTTTCAACTTAAATTATAGAGCAAAGTCTCGGTGTGGTACTTTTCAAGTCAGTTATCAACATATGTACTTTTCAAAAAAAAAATATATGTAACTGAAATGAGAATGTTAATATAGTTGCGTGGTAAGATTTTGCGAGATATAAGTAGAAACGAAAACTTTTAAGGACCGGTAAGGTTTTTTTTTTTTTTTTTTGGTAATCAAAAAATTTATTAATCTTTGGAAACGAATTACAAAGATTAAAAGGATCCGAGACTAGAAATGCCAAGGACCCAAAAGGGGAAATAACAAGGGAACATCAAGGATGGCAAGATGCCAGCCACAACACCGATAGAGAACAGAAAACCAAGAACAAAAATCCTAAAGGCCCCAAAACCAAACCCCAAACCAAGCCAAGAACAAACAAAACCCTAAGAACCAAAACACAATCTAGGAAACAAAAACCCCACAACGCCAAAGCCAAACAAAATCCCAAAAACCGCAGCCTTGTGACTCCACCATCCACAAAAGATATATCAAAACTCAACAGAAATGGAAGAACTTTCCTCCACTTTGTCAAGAGCTATAATCTCCTGTTCAGTAATTTCAACTCCCTCCAATTCTAAGAATTTCTTAATATTGTAGGTCTCCCTTCCGAAGAATTTAACACCAAGAGAAGCATTAATTTCCATACTCTCACGGGCTTCTTTGATCAATATTGCATACCTCTTGCGAATGTCGCTGCTAGAATCCACTTCAGACGAAAAGCTGGGCCCATCAACACAACCTTTCTTCAAATTCTTCTCTTTTTGGCCCCGGTTATTCGTCCTGGAAAAGATAGCAACTTTCAAAGGATTTTTCGTCCATAAAGGTTTCCTTCGAAAACCATGTTTAGCTTGGGCTTTCTTCTTATGGCGCTTGAACTCCACATAATTAATAAGAGGATCAGAAGAAATAAGATCAGCAGATTGGGAGTCGTCCGAGCCAGAACTTACAGCTGCCTCCTTAGCTATCGAAATCAACTCATCAGAAGCAAAGAGGGGAGGACGAGAGAGCAAAGGATCCGCATCAATATCTTGAATACCGATCAAGCATGGTGTCTCATCGAAAGCCGACATGTCATCTTTACCTGAAAGGATAGGAAAATCAGGGTCTACAATCTCACACATGTCTCCTTCCCCAAAATCTTGTATTGCCGGTTTAGGTCCTTCCCCATGTTCCACCAATGCAATATTTTTTCCCCTATCAGCTTTGATGGCTTCCACCTCATTATTCTTTTCCACTTCGGCACTATTATTCTCCACGCCATCCTTTGTATCATCTTCTTCATCCTTCTCATTGTGCACAACTTTAGAAATTGAAGTTTACTAGACTTCACTATTCTAAACGTTTCATCTTCCTCAATGCGAACAATGAAATTTTTCCCATCGACACACAATTGAATATTTCCAGCTATCCTTCCACCATGCTCAGTTGCAATAAGGATCCTACCCTTTTCGTATGAGCTTTCCTTTAATGTGTTATCATCCACTTCAATAAAATGGCCCCATTTATTCCCTATCTCTTTAAATGTTGGTACAGACCACGCATGCAATGGCATTCCAAAACATGATAGCCACACAAATCTTTCATCCTTCGCTTGTTCACCGTTCCACGGCTTTATCTCTTCAAACTAGTTGGTAATCCAATTTTCTTTTATTGTTGCATCCCTGGATTCAGAGTCTGGAAAGGTTATAATGACAAATCTCCCACCAATTGCTTTAATTTCAACATTATGAACATCTTCTGACTTGAAAACCTTAACCAGATCCTCTGCTGACATTAATCGACGAATTTTGGCTATTGCGCTTCTAAAGAGCCACCCATTTCCACTAGCAAACACCTGAATGCTTTGAAACACTTGATCTTCACCACCCTTAAGAACTTGTGCGAAAGATCTTTTATTCACCACTCTGTATTCCATCTCTTGTCGATTTTCCCCTTGCTTACTAAACTCTGATTGGCGAAGGTGTGTTGCTTTCCCAAAAGTTTCATTTTGCTGATGATTTTGAATCACCTTCTTTCCTTTGATTTGGTACTGTGACTGAGAATTTGTATGATGCTCTTGTGCCCCAGAAAACCTAGCAAACTTGACTACCATTTTGTGATCTCTGATAATTGCTGCATTCCACATCTTTATCGCCCTAAATCCTTCTTCTTTGGTATTGTATCTAACAAAGCCAAATTTTTGGTTTTGAAAGATTGATCTTTTTTTTGGAATGTAGGTATCTTTGACCTCTCCTGCTCCAGTGAAAATTTGATGCATCCATTCCTCATCCATTTCCTCCGGAAGATTTCCAACAAATAGAGTAAACCAAATGTTGGTCTTTCGACCCCCATCTCCCACTATTCTGCTATGATTATTGATAACGGGAGTCCAACCGTCCATAGCCTCAAACAAACATCATTGCAGAGATATCAACACAACAAAGAGACAGCCTCAAACCGCAAGTAAAACCCCGAAATAATCCTCCAGATCAACCAAAAATAAGCAGACCAATCATCAAGAAAAACAGGACTAGAAGCAGATCGAGGTTACCGGCGATGGTACTATAGGAAAAGAGCATGGAATCCAGGGACTGACCTTTGCAAACCTGATGAGAGAATAGCTTCCAGTAGATCTAGTGGTGGCCGATTAGCGCTGCTGATGCGCCGACGAGGGCCAACAACGGTGAGGAGAAGAGAAGAAGAGGAGTCGGGTAGGGATTTGGAAAAGGGGAGATCGGAAGGGAGAGGGTAAAAGAAACGGGGGAGAGGAGAGAGGAGAGGCGAAGACTACCGGAGCTGTGGGCGGCGCTGAGTGTTAGGGTTCTCCATAGCTTATTTCGTTGTTAACCAAACTCGTCCTGTTACCATTGTAAAACTTCCCGGTAAGGTTAACACTAAGAGAAGACAAGTTGAGAGAAAATATATCAAGGTGGTTTGGATATATCTATCGTAGGTTGGCCAATGTGACAGTAATATTAAGGGAAGGAGTTGACCAAAATAGACTTTAGAAACCGTGGTTCAAAAGGATCTCGGTTTTCTGAATATCATGAAACATGATGCCATTGACAGAGCCAGATGGAGAAGAGATTCATGTAGCAGATCGACTTAAAGCTTTGTTTGACTTTGTTCATCCATGACACTCATTGGTAACATAAAAGGGCGTACCCAATGCACAAAGCTGCCACATATGCGGGGTCCAGGGAAGGGTTGATGTACGTAGTCTTACCCCTGCAAGCAGAGATGTTGTAACCAAAAATTGAACCCGTGACCTTTAGTCCACAATGGCGCAACAATAGTAACACTCATTGTTGACATGTCATTTTAAATTTTGGTAAGAAATTTTTTCAAGATTATGATGCAATCCAAAGATGGGTTCTTCACAACCAATTTCCAAAAGGATTTCTATGTTCCAGAGAATATAGATAGAACTAAATTAATTGTGAAATCTGCAACGAAACAGGGCCTTTAGAACAGGAGTTTGATTGTTGTAAAGATGGCTTTTCCCATGCTGAAATCATATTTAGCTTTAGTGGAAACATTTTACGGCTTCTCCATGAGTGGATTGATGAATGTTGTGTTTCATCCCCTATCAGGTTCTTAAACAAAGCGTGCATCATTAGGAATCCTGAGGACATAACGCCAGAGGGAGGCAAATGCATGGAGCCTTTGCACAGTAGACCAAGTTGAAGAGCTAAAATCCCTCATCAGAGTCATCCCATTATGGTCTTCATCAATTATGATGTCGATAAACGTCAGTCAGGGCACTTTCCAATTACTACAAGCTCGATCCATGAACAGACACATCTTTCCACGGTTCCAAATACCTGCAGGCTCCTTCCCTATGTTCATAATAATCGGCATAGTAATTTGGATCTTTCTTTATGATAGCGTTATCATCCCCTCTGTTTCAAAAATTAGAGGAAAACCCTTTTCAGTCTGTGTAAAAATAAGAATGGGTGTTGGGTTATTTTGTTGTTTCTTGGCCATGGTAGTTGCAGCAATTGTGGAGCATTATAGAAAGAGAATAGCCTTAGAAAGTGGCGATTACAATAACCCGAGAGGAGTTGTTCAAATGTCGGCTATGTTGCTCATACCACAACATTTACTTAGTGGTGTCGCCGAAGCCCTGAACGTGATTGCATCGAATGAGTTTTTCTACTCGGAGTTGCCAAAGAGCATGTCAAACATAGCAGTGTCTCTATCCGGATTAGGGCCGGCTGTGGGGAGTTTGTTGGCCAGTTTGATACTGAGTACTGTGGCTACTATTACTAAAAAAGGCGGGAAAGAGAGTTGGATTTCGAACGATATATATAAAAGTCATTATCATGAGAGCTACTATTGGCTTCTCGTGGTTATGAGTTTGGTTAATCTGGTTTATTTTCTTCTGTCTAGTTGGCTATATGGGCCTTGTGCAGATCTAGGGTTTTCTAAACTTAAAGATGAGGGGAAAATATCTGAAGGATGAAGAGTTTCATAAACTAGGAAATGGAGTTAAGAATGGAGAAGAAAAGTCTAAGGAAGATGGGGTATAGAGATCAGACAATCACCACTTCAAGTATGGACATGTAAAATGTTGAGTTTAATTCTCTCTTGGAGAAGTGATTGTGGTTGGAAAAGTGTCAAATTTTGGAGTTGTGAAAGTCCTAGCAAAACCTACTGAAAGTTGCTTTCTCTCTGCTACTGAGTAATTAGCTGCTTTGTAGTCGCAACATTTGAGGTGCAAAGAAAAGAATAGGTTCTATAAAGGAAGGAGCACACATGAAAAGAATTGGATTTGACTTAAAGCTTGTTATGTATTTTATGGACTTGACTTATTTTGGTTCTTAGTTAAAGATCCCTAATAACAATATTGAGTAAGTAAACCTTTCAGAGTTTAAAACAACGGGTTCATTGGGAATAAATATTTTTGCATTTGAAAACCAGTTTACTTTTGACTAAAAACTATTAATAACTTTTTTTTTGTGACATGAATATAAAAAGGTAAAAAAAAATTTGTCGAAACATTATAAAGTTTACTACAAGTAAAATAATTCAAGAAAGACAAACTTTTTTAGATTTTTTTTTTTATCACCAGCCTTTTTGCAAATTTGTTCGGATTTAGGGCATAATTTTTTCCCTTTTTAAGTTCCTCTCTCTGGAACGAATCAAGTAATCATACAAAAAATTGAATCAAAACCAATCAGTGTCTTGCTAACAAGAGTAATTTTTTTTTTTTTTTAGGATCCTTAACAGGTGCAATGGTAGCATTTTCTTTATTAAAAAAGAATATATTGTCCTTATTCAAAATATTTTCCCATTTGTTAGTTTCAGGAAGAAAGATTTTTTGTCTTTTTATTTATTAAAAAAAAAAAAGGGAGTTTCAATTATTTTTTTTTTACTTTTCCTATTCACGAATCGATAAGTCACAAAAGCTTAATGCGAAACTAACAAATACGAAATCTTTTTTAAATAAAGACCAAAAAAAAATACAAATCATTTTGACTTACGTATCCAAACCCATTGGGAGTGGCCTTGTTGTCATTGTGGTAATAATTCAGCCTAAATGTATACTAATAGACTTTTCTACTGACCATGGTTAAGTTGGAGGAGTCTTCCGTTTGTTGAACATGCATTTTTGTCCTACATGTGAGATTTGATTCCGTGTGTTGCACTACTGTGTTTTCCCCTAGTGTGATGGTACTATTTGGCTGAGGTGTCAAAGTAGCACTGGGGGCTGCAATTTCCTTATTCATGGCACCTCCGTGAATAAGATTTTCTCATTTAGGAGTTGGAGTTGTAACTTCGTGTTATAGAGTTTTGATTTTAAAGTTCCTACGAAATGGATTTGAAGCTAAAAGTAAACTGATGCTTAAATATAGCGTACAGGTATTGTATTAACTGTTGAAATGCGCAAACCGATGTTCTATTCTTGATGGAAAGTAAAAGTTTGTGTTTATTCCCCAGCTTATAGAATTGTTTTTACACTTAATGAAATTTGCTGATATTCATTACTCCCTCCGTCCGTTTTTAAGTATTTAACTTTTCATTTTGGACTGTCCCTAAATAAGTGTGTGGTTTGAAAAGTTAATGGGTAAAAGTTCGTACAATTATCATTTTGCCCTTTTGAAAAGTTAGTGGATAAAGAGTTAATGGGTAAAAGTGGAGGATAATTTTGGAAAGTAGAAGTAAAAGTTTATGTAAAAAGTGTAAAGTGGAGGAAAAAGTTGATGTAAACGGTATAATGATAATATTTCTTTTATTAAGTTGGATTTACGAAGTAATACATTTAAAAAAGGAGAGAGGGAATACCTTAAAAAGCTGGATTTTCAAAGAGAAAGGGACCAACTTCATGGGAGTTAGAGAGTATTAGTTGCCAGCAGTGGTATAGCATTATGAAATGTATCGAATTGAAGCTCATGGAGGAACAGATTTTTTTCCTTCGCCACACGGTTGTATGTTAGTATGTTATTAAGATTACTACAATGATCGATGTTACTTCAAGTCTGTCCCCCTTCCACAAGGCAATCGGTTCCTTCTATGGGGTTTGGTTTCCAAGAGCGAGGTGGTTGGTTCAATGCAAAAGAATAACTGTGTTTAGGTAATCATCATTCGGCATCAAAATTCTAGAAATCTATTTTACGAAACTAAGTATACATTGTTTTATAAATGGGATGGCAAAAACTTAATGAACTTCTCTTTCAAGCATTAACGAGCAAGCAAGGGGAAACTATACGTGCAAAGCACGTGTCACCGCACCGTAGAGCATAGCAGCAGGGACAGAACCAGAATTTTTTGCATAGTGGGAGCGGGTTATGTATGTGAAGGAGGGGCGGAGTTATATAATTTGATGATATATATAATTTTCCAATGTTATACTATGTTTTTTTTTTCCCAACTGTAGCAAGGGTAACAGCCTTTACTAGCCATCCCCTAGCATTGAGAAGAACAAATGGAAAAAATAAAGTAACAAATATAACATACAATGTACTTAAGCCACGTTTCACCGTTTTATTAATAAAATATTCTTCATCCAATCCGGATATTAACGGGCGGGCTATACGTGCAAAGCACGTGTCGTAGAACCTAGTACACAAAAATGACCCCATGTAATTACTGAACTAAAGAAAAGTAAAATAACTGCAAGGGTCAAAAAAGACAACACGTGTACTTCAACTACACAACCACGCTACTTTGTAGGTGTAAGGGTAAAAGAAAACTCCACGTGTAATAGTAACTGCCAACAATCTCCACCATTTCGGATTAAAAAGGTTGTGTTTGGTTGGATAGTTTAGTTTAGTTTTGATGATGTTAGCATGTGTAATGAGTGGAGAGAGATAGAGAGAGAAATGAGGAAAATGATGATGCCATCAAAACTAAAACTAAAACTAAACAGGTAAACAAGGCCAAAAAAATCTCCACCATTTCCCCTTCAATCCATACAACCACTGAATCGGTAATGATTTACCGATGGCACAAGAACAGCAACCCAATTTGCGGTAATTTACAGAAACTAATTTCTGAGGATTGGGAGGAAGGTAAATTGCAAAAATCTCTCTCTCCCACTTTTCCTCATTTGGGTTTGGGTTTGTTTTGTCTTTCTGTACAATTAAGGAAAATAAATCGAATTACCAACTTGGCACTTTCAATTTCCTTTGACAAAGAAGAATCCACTAATCTCCTGTAAGCACTTTTCAAATTCACATGCTTTTTGTTGTACGAGAGGCCGGGCACACTCAATGCGTGTGCAAGTCGAATTTAGACAAAATAAGATAGATTAGGGTATGTTTAATGGTAAGATTATTTTGTCTAGATTCGACTTGCACACGCATCGAGTGTGCCCGGCCTCTAGTATAAATAATATAAGAGAAAATTGATGGAGAAGAAAGGACTAATTTTCCACTGACGAATTTTTTTGATTTTTGGAAGAGCAAAGCATAAATTGCATTCATAAAAGCCAATGTCATTGTGATAGACCAAAAAAAAATTTCACTGACGAAAATTTTTGTTTTTTGGAAGAATAAAACATAAATTCGGTAAGCCATTTTTCGGATGGTGGGTCTGAAGCGGGTCGGGGTGGGCGTGGTGCTGTAGTTGCAGTGGGGTGGTGGGTTTTAAGTCGGCAGAGAGGGATGGGATGGGGGACTATAGTATGTGGCATGTGAATGTACAGTAACGTGGGTTGAAGGATGTTTTAGGCATGGTGAGTGGAATTGCGGGGACGCGTGGGGGAATGGAATTTGTGGTTAACTGCTCATAAGTTTGACGCGGGACTTTGGCTGAAAAAAAAAAGGTAAAATCATGGGCAGTGACATGGCATATTGTTAGTAATCGACATTTAATCAACGGGTATTTGTAATCTTAACGTGGGGAGATTAATAAGTATTTAATGATGTTGAGCTCGAAATATAATCGAGATAAAGATAGGAGTGCAATTATAATTCTTTAGTGGTGTGAATTATAATTTGTGAAATAAGAATAGAATCCGGGTGGGATTAGCTTTTCTTATTTACACAAGGAGCCCAGATTTATTTCTCCTCAGGTCCCTGCTCTAACCCTATAAATATATCGTTATGTTCTCTAGGTCACACAACAGTCATTCAGAAAATTAGAATAGAGGCTGTGAGAGAGAAAACAAAGAGATCGTGTAGAAGTCCACACTTGGCTATATGATCGAGATATAAGGGAATATGGTAGAAGATCATGAGGTACTGCCGAGCAAAGCGTGTTGCATACAGTAATTAGGTCTGTCAAGTTCTAAAATAAACAAGTCAACCAGCGTTCGTGTCTAGGGATGAGAGATAAACCCTAATTCCGCCTTGTAGGGTTTGTGTTTATTTTTGTTGTTTAATCTGTACGCGTAATTACTGTGTTCTAGGATTCGTTTCCCAACAATGGTATCAGAGCGGGCTGTAATCATGCGTATGAATTAAACAAGCCATGGTGTCAATAGAACATAGATATAGAACTGTGCTAACCATTGTTTTGCAGAGTCCTAATTTGTTCTAACATCTGTTTTGCAGAATTGATTATCCCACTATTATGGTCACGCATGTTTTTTATTGTGTGATTGGGTCCCACGCTTTGTAATTGTTTTTTGCGTGGTTACTATTGCTTTTTTTTATTACAAGTTTAGTTTTGTAATCTATAATACTAATATGTGGGAGGCATAAGTTTTTGATGTAATCTTTGTTTCTTCAGTTGTATCGTTTTAGATATATAGATCTATTGTAAGATTACAGATTCTGTAATGGGGCATACGATACGGAGAAAACAATGTTTTTTGACAAGAAGTTGTCAAGAAAAAAGAGTGTTTGGCTCGCAACAGAACTTTTCTATATTTTTAGGGTCAGATTGCAAGGCTGTTTTGACCCAGTAAACATCGGAATTGGAAATTCTGTTCTTCACAGAAGTTGTAGATAATTGAATTTCGAATCCAACCCAATTGGAATAAGTTCAATCGGAGTTCGGATGAGGGAGAAAAGTCCATAATACTGAAGGCTGTGCAGTTTACTCGGGAAAAATTTCAGATCCGATTTTTCTTGCCTAAGTATGGTTGGATTTTGGTTTCCTTGATTGATTCAAAGTATCTAAGTCTTCAACATATGTATTGCTCAAGGATTTCAAGTTTGGAAAAGATTCCTTACTGCTTAAGGATTTCAAGACTCGAAGGATTCTTGACTACTCAAGGATTTCAAGTTTGGAAAGGATTCCTGACTGCTTAAGGATTTCAAGACTGGAAGGATTTCTTATTGCTCAAGGATTGCATCTTTGACCATAATAGTTGGGATACATATTATTTATGTTTCCTTTTTATGAATATTTGTATATTCATCTTGTTTGCATATGTGATAGTTTACCATATTTGGACAACATGTTAATATTTGGCTTTTGACCTAGATCACGGTTTTTGCAAACATGTTAATTTTGATAACCCTCACAAATTTTTTAAATTACTAAATGGGAGAGGGAGTTTATTTTGTATAAATCCCATGGTCTCCATTACTAGTATGTAGATGATATAATTAAGTTTTGTGTGTTGGTTTTAGTACCTTACTCCCCATCGGATGAAATTAATTATGGCATCATCAGTACTTACTTCCTTAGAGGATAACTTCAAGATAATTGTTGTATGGATTGCTCCTCCATCTGGGGTAGTTCATTACGGAACAATGGATTTTGAGGTTAGGTAATGGTATACACTTAGCTATAAATAACAAGTATCCTCTCTATCTGAGTCACTGCTTTTATTTATAGGACCGAAGCAAATTAGCTATTTAATTTTATTGGGCATAGTTTAGTGTCTTGATAGTAAAATTAAAAGGTTGTGCCTATCTACACGAATGATGAAGAGTAGTGGACCTACCCATCGAGGCATTCTTTTCACGGTGTGTAGGGTTGCTAATGCTTTTCTTTTAATAGACTGGTTGAGGGAACCAATTTAATAGAAATACAAAAAGTTTTTCCCTTCATAATTGTTATGTGATTCTCAGATTCAAAAATGGACTCTTTCAATCCACTTGATGACATTGTCAAACAAATTTACTGGTCTTAACTATATTGACTAGAAAAGGATCTGGATATTGTGTCGACTGCTTAGGGAACCAAATTTGTATTCTCTGAGGTGTGCTCTATCAAACCCACTGAAATAGCAACAGAACCTGAAATCCAGTAGATAAGGATTGGGTTTCAACTGATGAGATGGCGCGATGTTACATTTTAGCTTCTATGTCGAATGTATTGCAACATCAGCATCAGATTTTTGGAAACTGCATAGGACATGATGCATAACCTAAAATAAAGGTTTGGGGTGTGGCTAGGCCTAGGCAAGTTGTAATGTGATATTTGGGGAATTAACCATTGGTGAAGGAACTCTAGTAAGGGGATTATGTTCTGAAAATAATAGGTCTTCTGAATGAACTAGAAATCCCAGGAGCCGAAATCAATGGGGAAACCAAGGTTGATATTGTGCTCCAGTTACTTACTAAGCCTTTTCAGCACTTCCGCCTGACTTACAATGTGAACAAAATGCATTATTATTTGATGAAATTGTTGAAAAAGCGTTAAATTAGCCAAGGGTCTCTTGGTTAATACATAGACAACTGTAATTGTAGTTGAAGAGGTTTCCACTTCTTAGCCGGAAGGCAGCAAAAAGCAGGAAAAGGTTCAACAACAAGCAACGGTTCCTCAGACAGTTTATGAGCTTGGAGGTAGAATGAAAAAGCCTAACGGCAAGTGTTTTCACTATAAGCAGAAATGACACTAGAAGAAGGCTATCCGAATTATCTCAAAAAATTGAATAATCAAGGAATTTTTTTTTTTCACTAATAGTTGAATCATGTTTAGCGGTGTTATCTACCAGTACCTGGTGTGTGGATACGGGTGCCGCTAATCATGTTTGCAATTCATTGCAAAGGTTCCAGGAAATTAGGAGACTTAGTAAATCTACATATGGGAAGTACTACAAAAGTAGCAACAGTTGCAGCAGGCGTTTAATTTCAAGAGATTGTCTTTATGATCATTAAATTAGGAGAAACTTAGTTTCAGTTTTTAATTTGGTTGTAAATGGATATTTGGTTTATTTTTAATAACTCAGTGGTTATTAAGTTAAATAAACATTTTATCTGTTATGGTTCATTAGATGACAATCTCTACGTTACTAATGATATCGTTCCTACAATGCAACTAAATGAATTGAATAACTCTAATAGATTGTCATATAAGAGAAATAAGCCTTATAAGTTGAACCAAACGTATCTTTGGCACTTAAGCCTAGGTCATATTAATCTAAATAGAATTTCTTGACTGGTTAGAAATGGATCTTTGGGTTCATTAGAAGTGGAGGCACTTACAATCTGTGAATCTTGTTTGGAAGGTAAAATGACCAAGATGCCCTTTTTCAGGAAAAGTGAGAGCCAATGAAACGTTGAAATTGGTTCACTTTGATCTGTGTGTACCTATAAACATCCGGGATAGAGGTGGTTTTGAGTATTTCAATACTTTTATTGATGATTACTTAAGACATGGTTACATTTATTTGATACACCGTAAGTCCGAATGCTTTGAGAAATTCAAGGAGCATAGACCGGAAATGGAAAAGCGTCTGGATAAATATATCAAGATACTGCGATCTCATCGTGGTGGCGAATACCTCTTGGAAGTATTTAGGAACTAATGGCAGGAGAAGGGATTACATCCCAGTTGTCTACGCTAGGTATGCCACAACATAATGGTGTAGCAGAAAGAAGGAAAGGACTCTTATGGATATGGTGAGATCAGTGATGACTTATTCAAATTAACTAAATTCGTTTTGGGGACATGCACTTTAAACAATAGCGTACATTCTTAACTTGGTGCCATTTAAGCTAGTACCAACTGCACCCATAAAACTGTGGACTGGGAGCAAAACCAGTCTATGGCATGTTCAGAATTGAGGTAATCTAGCACATGTGTGTAGACACCCCGATTTTGAACCCGGGATGCGCTCGAGCACTCCCGATGATGAAATGAACCAATCATGACTACTCGAAACTTGTGAGAATAGCTTGAACTTGATCAAAATCAATCAAACTTACCCAAGCATTACCAAAATCCAACAAAACCACCAACTTGCCACCAGTAACCTTGAGCGCTCAAGCTTAAGGCTTTGAACGCTCAAATCCCTGAGGAGCACCTTGAGCGCTCAAGCCCAAGGCTTTGAGCGCTCAACTCTGGTCCCAGTCAGAAATCTGCAGAGTATCTCATCATGAGATTTCATGCAGAGGGGAGCGTCTAATTGATTGTATACGTCTTATACGTGTACAATACACCCTACATTGCTCTAAACTACACCTAAAACTACTCCTAACCCACTTTCAAAATACAAACCCACTTCATCTCTCTCCTCACTTCCCTCCCACTCACTCTATAAAAACCACTCACCACCCCCTGGTTTGGGGGACCAATTTCATACTCTAGCTCACAATCCTTCCAGTAATCGTTCTCCCTCTCTCCCTCTTTCTACAAAACCATTCATTTTCATCAAAACCACTTGCAAAAACCATCTGTCAAGCATAAAATTCAATCTTTGATCATCAATTAACCTCATATACTACACCACCCATCCAGAATACTAACCAAAACACCCATAATCATCCATCCCCAAACCCACAATCAAGTTCAAGCTTTCAACCAAGTGAAAAAGGTAGTTAAACATGTGAAAACTTCACTGTTTTGATCCTTCTGAGAGAGACCAGTGGGTTCAAACAAGTTCTTCATACTTGCATTGAACTCACAAAGGTCTAAAAGTTGTTTAAAAATGCTTTCAAAACCTGCAGTTTTAACAGGGGTTGAGCGCTCAAGCCTCAGGCCTTAAGCGCTCAAGCCCAGTTCTGAGCAGTTTCTGTACTACTAACTCTTGTGTTTTCCCTTGGTATTGATCATCATTAAGTAGTTAGATATGCTCATGTAACTCTCAAAACAGTTTATTTACACCTCAAAATCACTTGCATGAGTGTAGATTAACTATTTCATGATGATCAAGCACCAAAACTCTTTGAAAATCTTGTATTTGAGTGCAAAGCAGTGGCCGTCCAGTTTCATAAACCTTCATTTTATGTATTTATGGTCCTGAGAAAAGTAACAAAAATTCATTTTCAAGTTAGAAACCAGAAAGCCATATTATGGTTTGAGCGCTCAAGGTCATACCTTTTAGCGCTCAAGCTGTTCTTGGCTCATTTGCTAGTTATTGATTGTTTCAATGATGGATCATGATTTAACTTCTTTCTGATGTTTGTGAGTTGTTATTACTATACTTATGATCTGAATCCCTTTCCTTATTCCATTTTCAAGTGTTTCTTTTGCTATTTTGTGATGATCCTTAATGATTTTACCATTCTTTGAGAAATCAAACCTCTCTGTTTTAATCTGTTTATCCATAAAAAGTGTTTGTAAATGTTTGATCTCACAAAGAATGAGAAGTGAAGTTGTGGAAAGGGTCAAAATGATAGAAACCAGAAACTGGTTTGAGCGCTCAATCCATGAACCTTGAGCGCTCAAACTGGTTTGGCAGCTTGAGCGCTCAAGCCACTACCCTTGAGCGCTCATCCCCCATTCAGGGATCCAGATTGTAAGCCAGTTTATCAAGCCTCATTTCTTGAGTTGTTGAGCATTTTCTGTTGCGATGCACTTCTGTAAATATTTGCTGTAACCTTTCTTTATCATTATCATCTGTTCCATGTAAGTCATTATGCACAGGCATTCACGATAATTTCGCATTTTGTATTCCCTTATTATTTACGTGATTCCTATCCCCAATTCCCTATTTTCGTGATTAGAATTAAATTTCAAACATTTTCAAAATCCCACAAAATATCGAGTAGAGACCGGTTCACGGACCGGGCGAGAGGGATGCCGTAAAACCCTTCCCCTCTCGTAACCAAACCCCCGAATCCGAGAAATCTTTGGTTCCGCTATGATCAGTAAAATCTTTTTCAATGGGCAAATGAGTCACATTTTTAATCGGTTTCTCGGGTTCGGACCTCAAATCCAGGTGGCGACTCTAACAATCACAATCTTTTTCGAAACGCTGAAACAGAACCGATTTCCGGTGGGCCGTCCACAATGTGCTGAAAGGGAAAGCAGATAAATTGAAATCAAGGACAAATGTTTGTTTGTTTTGATGGGATACCTTAGAGGAATGAAAGTTTCTCCATTTTAAAGTCCTAAGGATCATAAGGTCATTGTTAGCACCAATACTTGATACTTAGAGGAAGGCTATGTCATAGATCACAAGCCCAGTAGTAAGATTGTTCTAGAAGAATTGAGAAAAATAGATCGGCACAGACTTCTTCAATACCAATAGTACAAGAGGCTACATCACATGAAATTGTTGTTAACACATCAATAACTTGTCGTAGTGGGAGGGTTCTGTAGACACCCCAATCCGGACCCTCAGGATTCCGGAACTTCCCCGATGATGAAGATGCCTAATGAGGACACACAAGGGTTGATCAAAACTTGAAGAAAACCTCTCCATTAACCTCCCACTAAAACACCAAAACACCCCTCGGAGCTCCGGAATGTCCCAAGACCTTGAAATACATGCACCTGGATTAGTCCTTCAGGCGCCTGGAAGGGGTTCAGGCGCCTGAAGCACATGCTTCAGGCGCCTGGATTCAGTTCAGGCGCCTGGAGCACATGCTTCAGGCGGCTGGATATCAGTCCAGAGTAAATGTATTTTATGTTTGTGAGTGGGCGGGAGCGCGATCCTGGTGGATTTTGCTGCAGATTCCCTGGGGGACATCCCAGCACATTCGCTTCCCTCCCCCTAGGTGACCCCTCGTCCTTTTGAAAGACCCAAAGTGGCCCTCTTGGACCCTTGGTTGCCTATAAATAAGGCTCTCCTCTCTCATTTGAGAGGCAGAGAGAACATTACTCCCTTCCCATACTGCTACCCTGCTGCAAATTCTCCAGAAAATCCAGTTCATCCCTCACCCCTTTCAAACTCAACCCATTTCAACTCCAAAAAACCACCCTTTTACCTCATCAATCCATCACCTACGTACCCTAACCAAAAAAAACTTCATCTAAGCTTCCACAAAATCACTCTTTAGTTCTGTAACCTCAGATATCAGAAGCCATATCCTTACGAAACCTCCTCCAAAAATCCATCCTAAGTCTTTGATCAAGCCAAAAAGGTAGTTATTCTACCAACTTGTCCAATGAGGCCCTGAGGGGAACCCATTCAAGTTCTTTCTGGTCATCCATACCAGTAGAGAGCTTGAGAGTGGTTTGAAAATCATCAAAACAGGAAAACATTTCGAGTATCAGATTCTGGTCCAGGCGCCTGAACCAAATCCAGGCGCCTGAACCATCCTCCTTCAGGCGCCTGAACCCCATCTAGGCGCCTGAACCATACTCCTTCAGGCGCCTGGACCCTATTCTGGTGCACATTTCATAATCAATTTCTGGGTCATTTTGAGACATTTTGGCGGTATTTTAGCGTAAAATCTGTATTTCCAGTACATAAGCCGTCCATTCACAGTGTTTTCCATGGGCATAATCGCATATTTCATTAACTTTCTTGATGTGTTCGTTGTGTTCTCGCATGAATGTGAATCAAAAGTCCATCTAAACAACATTTTCTAGATTTTCCAAGCATTTAGTAGAGAACGGTGGTTTCACCGGGCGCGTGGGGTGCTTTAAATTCCTTCCCCTCGCGTAACCTAGCTCCCGGACCCGAGAAATCTCATTTTGAAGACCGGCAAAGCATTTTCCATATCAAGGGCAAAAGAGTCATTTTTCAAAGGTTTCTCGGGTACGGTCCTCAAATCCGGGTGGCGACTCTATTCAATCAATCCAACCACTTAATCCAAACCGTTTTTCCAAATAAACAATCAATTTTCGTGAACATATACGTCGCGCGTTTTCCGCGGGGTGTTCACAAGCTGGCGACTCCGCTGGGGATTCTAATTAATATATATTTTAGTATTATTACACTTATGTGTGATTTTATTAAAATATGTATTAATTATTGAGAGCTAAGCTTGAAAAATGTTTAAAAGATTTTGAAAATGCTGTTTTTATGGACTTTTTGCATTGCACGTGCATGGTTACTAGCCTCCGCTGGCGTGTTTCGGCAATCCCGCCCGGCTTGCCGGTGACGGGGAATTCCGAAATGCCCAGCACCCCCCGACCGTGATAAGTCACAATTGTCGTTATTACCATCGCCTTGCGGGATCCTTGGCGGTGGGAGACAGCTTTGGCTTTGAGTCTGGGGTACCCTCTCAAACCAAAACCAGCCTTTGCATATAGATAACCATAGAACCCCATGTTAGTTAACCAACCCATGTGTTAGGATTATGTGCTCCATCCTGTTTCGTGTTACGTGTTACCATCTTTCTAAGCATGCCATATTGCATACATGCATACACTCACATCTGTACATATCTTTGTTGTCAGTATAGTATAAGTTAGGTTCCCGGCAGTTAGTAGAAGGTTGCCTCGGCCCGATGATGAGTCGTGTATCCCACATACACGTTGTTCGTATGAGTTGGCCTTTAGGACAATCGGACATGGGAAAATTTGAATCAACAGCTTCCTAACAATGATCTAAACGGGTTTAAGGGACCTTGACTCGAAAGTGGGTCAATCGCCCTTAGGCATCCGATTCTAGATCAGTGCCGGAATTCGTGCGAACCATGTTTTCCCAAATCCAATTATCCAACATCAGGGGCATGTTACTTAAAAGAAAACTTGAGGATTGGGGCAACCTTCCAAAACTGTCAAAGTTAGTCTAGGAGACTTTAAATCCATGGAGTTTGAGATACCTCCGGTGTTGGCCGTGCCCAAACGGCCACCCGTGATTCAAACTAGCCTTAAGACCATTTGTATCTGGGTTGCAACATCCAAATTGCTTTGTCTCGGATGGCCAGGAAAAATGCTACGGCGTCAACATTTAGGCTTTAGGTTGAAACGCCGTATCCATCGAGTAATGGTTTACCCGGGGTGTTGGAAAATCATCTGTGAAATGGTCTTAAGTGAGATTTGGACCCGGTAGACTGACCCTAGGTGATACATGAAGTCTAGGAGACTCTAAATCCATGGAGTTTGAGATACCTCCAGTGTTGATCGTGCTCGAACGGTCACCCGCGTTTCGGACTAACCTTGGAACCAATTGTATCTGGATGGCGACACCTCATTGCTTTGTCTTGGATGGTCAGGAAAAGCACTTCGGCGTCAACATTTAGGCCTTAGGTTGAAACGCCGTACTTGCCGAGTAAACGACCTACCCGTGGTGTTGATTCAATCTTCTGTGCGAGCGGTTCCAAGTGAGATCCGAAACCGGTAGTTTAATCTCTAGGCCTAGAAATAGGACTAACTTTGGGCGAGGAAGTGGCACGCGCATCATAGGCACCCTTTTGTTTGTACTTAGTAATCGAAGGCTATGAACTGAGTCCGACTTTTGCTTTATGATTCAGTATTAAACCATTGGGCCTGCAAAGAAGAAGAAGACCTTACCTGTTTGGGCTCGACCTCCCGGACAGAGATTGTCTCGATCCTTATCACCAAAGGCAGAAACGAGTATGTCGGCTGAGCAGGGACATGACCCCCCTAATGAGATCGAACAAATAAGAAAGGAAATGCATGATGATAGGGTCCGGAGTGACACTCGAATTGCCCAACTCATGGCAATTATGGTGAACATCCAGAGCCGACTCCCCCCACCTCAGCAGCAAATACCCGATGCTGAAGCTCGGGATCAAGAGGTTCCTCTTGAGGAACAGCCGGAACAACCCCCTGAGAACCCCCAATTGGCTGAAATGCTGGCTAAAATACTTAAGCTGGAAGAATCTATGGCCAAAATTGAGAAACGTGCCATTACCGGCTTTGATATGAACAAACTTTGCATCTTCCCGGGCGCTAAGCTCCCTAAGAAGTTCAAACATGTGGACTTCGAGAAGTTTGATGGAACTGGGGATCCGAGAGGACATGTTCAAGCATACGTAAGCTCCCTCTCGCTACAAGAAGTCGATGAGCCTGCCATGGCTCAAATGTTTCACGAAACTCTCACCGGGCCCGCACTCCAGTGGCTCTTGTCTCTCGATATCTCGAAGAGACGAACTTGGGAAGAAATGGTGGCCTCTTTCATCAAGCAATATGAGTATAATGTTCAGCTTAAGGTCACTACCCGCGAACTTGAAAGCATTAAGATGAGGGAAAAAGAGTCGTTCGCAGACTTTGTGAAAAGATGGAGAGCAAAGGCCGCGCAAATGACAGATCGTCCCAGTGACAAAGACCAAATGCGCATCATAACCAAGAACCTTCAGTCTGATTTGGCTCAGTATATGGTGACGGCTCAAGCCCATGATTTTGCAACTTACTTTGAGACGGGCTTGTCAATTGAAGAAGCCTTGCAAAGTGGGGTATTGAAGAAAGGAGATTCAGTCCCCAAACCGAAACGCAATTACATTGGGAACACCTCATCTCTATATGCGAACCCCAGTTACTCAGCCGGTACTTCGTCCAACTCCATGAATCATCAACCACATAGAACTGAACCAGTAAATGCTATCTTGTCCCAATCAGCTCAACCAATTCAACCACCACAGAACCAAAGACCTCGGCGTATCTTCACCCCTCTCCCTTTACCTCTACCTGTTATCTTCGAGCGGCTCGTACAACAGGGAAAAATCAAACCTCTCCAACCAATTCCACCTCCACAAAATCCTCCACCAAGCTATAACCCGAATACCTTCTGTATCTTCCGTCAAACTCCTGGCCATCCCACCGAAAGGTGCCAGCGGCTGCGTCATGAGATTCAGGATCTCATTGACAATAAACAAATCTTGTTCAAAAATTGACAATAAACAAATCCGAGACCCCATCGAAAAGCCCAATATTGTCACCAACCCTTTGCCAGCACACAAGAGGAATGTCGATATAGGTCAAATTACCCTCAGCTCCATTCAAAAGGACTTAAATCCCACTCCATTTAACCCAAGCCAGTTCATTGTACCAGAAACAGATCCTAAGCCCATTGTACCTATACCAGCCGAATCTGATGTGTGCTTTCTGGATGCACATTTAACCCCCACCATTTGGCAGAAATGGGGTGATCTGATAATGGCCATAGAAGCACGAGAATATAAGCAAATGGTGGCTACTGATGTGGAAGTATGGCCGCAAGATGAGCAGTTTGACGAAGAACCCCCGCTTGATGCTTTGGGTAATCTGCTGTTTGCAGGGCCACTTGATGGATTCGCTCTCCAAACCGGTTTGAGCCATTACCTGTAGAAGAAGGTCAAAGACAGAATGGGACGAGAGAGATTGAGGCGTCCAATGACGTGCAGGAAGTTGAATGGAATCCCACGCCGAATAAATGGCAGCCTGAGGACCCCAATGATCCTTTGGATGGGTCTACACTTCCCATGCTCTTTGATGAGACGTATTTTCCAAAGCCACCGCTGTGGGAAGGCCGCCCAGATTTCTTTATGATGAGCGAACATGCCGTAAACCGAATGACAGAGGGAATAGAGTTCGCACCTTATGATTACATAATCGATGAAAATCTTCCGGCACCCCAAGCGCAAATTCCAGAGGATTATAATATCATGGTGTTGAACGGTGGTTTACCCGATGTTTGGGAACAACAGATGGAGGAAGATGTCGTGGCCAAAGTGTGGGTCAATCAGAACGAAGGCATATCGCTCTCACCGCTGTGGGTCGGAAAAGACGAAGTATGGGCCGTTAATGAGGCAGTGATGGAAAAAGAAGATGTATGGAGCGAAGCGATTGCGGAAGGAATTACTAAGGGTTTAGAAGGAACCAGCATTGAAAAAGGGAAGAGAAAGGCAGAAGGAGATCTTGTTGACCTTTACACGGATTACACCGATCTATGGGGGGACGATATTGATTCGGTTCTTCACTTGCTTCGGAGCGGACGATTTTATCAGCCGCCTCAGGTTTACACTGGAGAAACCTCTAACCCACCACCTAAATCCCTAAGCCAGCCACCTTATAACCCAGCTCCACAAAATAACCCAATTCCAAATCACCCAACCAACCCCAATGACCCGATGGCCGATCCTGTTGATTTTCAAAACCTTTTCAACCCACCAGCCAACCAATCCCATGCTACCTCCGCGGCCAACGGTCGCGTGCCTCGTTCAAAACCCCTACCAACAGCTGAAGAGAATCCCATCCAAAAACAGCTTGAGAAAACCCCAGCCGCTTTAACCGTTTGGGGGCTACTCATGAGCTCCAGCGAACATCGTCAGAAGCTGGCTCATGCATTGTCCTGCATGGAGATTGCACCTGATATCACCCCAGAAGCCATGATGGCCGCTATTGTTACCAAACCCACTGTTGCTACCAAACTTGCCAAACATGTAGTAACCTTCACCGAGGCTGATCTCCCGCTGGAAGGGACCGATCACAACAAACCTTTGCACGTGACCATGAAGTGCATGGGGAAATGGATCTCCGTTGTGTTAATAGACAATGGCTCTGCGCTCAATGTCTGTCCTCTCCGGACGGCTTTATGCTTGGGACTCAAACTGAAGGATTTCACTCCATCTGACCTCACTGTTCGAGCTTACGATAACACTCGTCGCAGTGTACTTGGTACCGTCGAAATGGAGATTGCTGCAGAAGGGTTTAAGTCGACGGTGGAGTTTCATGTACTCGAGATTCCGGCTTCGTTCAATTTGCTGTTGGGTCGTCCTTGGATGCATCGACCCGATATTATGGCAGTCCCGTCCACTCTACATCAGAAAGTATTGCTCGGATTAGAAAATGGGACGATTACCCTTTACGGAGACACGGGCATTCGCCCCCATGCTGAAGGTAATGCTCCCCTGTTAGAAATTATGCATGATGAGAATGATGTTCAACTCGGGGGGTTTGCTTTTGATACATCCAATGGTGTGTTTACACTTCGCATTGATGATGATTTCTCAATCAGCACCACAATTCTCGAAATGATGAGGAGGATGTCGTATTTACCAGGCACTGGCTTAGGTCGAACCCGCCAAGGGGTGGTTCAATTCCCAGATTTCCCTTCCCAGCGAGGCCGTTTTGGATTAGGATACGAACCCGCATTGAAGGGTAAGCGAAAGGGTAAGACTAATGAGGCAGAAAGTAGTGTCAATCGCCAAAGGCACTTTGTCAAGGAAGGATCAAACGCACCGTATCATGGCCAACCTGAGCCATTTGTAAGCGAAATAAGTGGAGAGGTGCACCCTGGATTTGAAATCTTTGCTAATGATGTTTGGGACGGCGAAGACGAGCATGGAAAGGTCGAGAAATTGATGAAAGACCTTAAAACAGACTGGGTGGAGGCTCTGGATGGTGGGGTCTTGATGTCAATGTTCGACGAGGTCAGTCTAACAGGTAAGGATGAAGAGGAGCCAGCAGTGATGATGCTCGGGCAGGAGGCCTTTGAAGACCCTAGCGTGCTAATTGTGGATGCTGTAGGAGGATATAAGAATTGCACTTTCACACCTGTTGTAAAATTCATTGGCACTTTCACCGAGTCCGAGTCTAATCCCGAGTCTGAGTCTGTTTCTATCTTTGAGTCGGAGATTGCGCCTCGTGCCACTCCAGGTTGTAGTTTTTCTTTTGAGTTTGAGTCCACTGCTATGTACTGCACCCTTGCGGGTTTCATGAATGAAATGGAT
The DNA here is from genome assembly GCA_020921065.1 of Vaccinium darrowii. Taxonomy (NCBI): domain Eukaryota; kingdom Viridiplantae; phylum Streptophyta; class Magnoliopsida; order Ericales; family Ericaceae; genus Vaccinium; species Vaccinium darrowii. The sequence continues at coordinate 24,208,063 of CM037161.1, read as the reverse complement.
TCTGATTTCGCTTACTTTGCTGTCCCCGAAATAAATTGTGTTGACCCTGATGATGACGAGACCGAGATTGAGGGAGAAATATCCAAAGAACTTAAGTCTCTAATCGAAAGGGAAAATGAAAGGCATGCTCAGCCAATAAAAGAAGAAGTTATTTTAATTAAACTGAGAGATGAGGAGAATCCCCGCATGATTCAAATCGGTTCCGGGCTATCTTCGAAGGAACAAGAATCACTCACTGATTTACTCAAAGAATTCGAAGATGTTTTCGCCTGGTCCCACGAAGATATGCCCGGAATTGACCCTAAAATTGTGCAACACCGAATTCCCCTGTATCCCGACACGAAACCAGTGAAATAGAAATTGAGAAAAATCAGGCCAGATTGGGTTGAGAAGGTCAAAGAGGAAGTTACTAAACAGTTCAACGCCGGTTTTCTGATGGTAACTGAATACCCGCAATGGGTTGCAAATATTGTGCCGGTGCCCAAGAAAGATGGGAGAGTCAGGGTCTGTGTAGACTTCAGAGATTTGAACAAAGCCAGCCCAAAGGACGACTTTCCCTTACCACACATTGATGTACTAGTGGATAATACAGCAGGGCATGCACTGTTGTCATTCATGGATGGATTCTCGGGATACAACCAGATTCTGATGGCACCAGAAGATCGAGAGAAAACAACCTTCACCACTGAATGGGGGACGTTCTGTTACCGAGTCATGCCGTTCGGATTGAAGAATGCTGGGTCAACCTACCAACGAGCCGCAACGACCTTGTTACATGACATGATACACAAAGAGATCGAGGTTTATGTGGACGACATGATTGTAAAAGCAAAAGAGAGAGAAGGACACCTCCCGGCATTGCGCAAGTTCTTTGAAAGGATACGGAAGTACCGGATGCGTCTCAATCCGCAGAAGTGCACATTCGGAGTCACGGCTGGCAAAATGTTGGGATTCATGATCACCACCAGGGGAATCGAGGTTGACCCGTCAAAAATCAAAGCAATATTGGAAATGGAGCCGCCAAAGACGGAGAAAGAAGTTCGGAGTTTCCTCGGAAAAATTCAGTTCATCAGTAGATTCATCGCCAAGTTAACCTCAACTTGCGAGCCGATGTTTCACCTGCTCAAGAAAGGGGTGCCGTTCGGATGGGACGATAGATGTCAGAAGGCGTTCGAGGCAATTCGAAAGTACCTCCAAAATCCACCAGTGCTGATGCCGCCGATACCTGGTAGGCCATTAATTCTTTACTTATCCGTGTCGCAATCGACAATGGGGTGCATGTTGGCACAAGAAGGAGAAGCTGGGGTAGAAAAAGCCGTTTATTACTTAAGTAAGAAGATGGTGGGAGCGGAAGAAAGATATACCCCGTTGGAGAAGACGTGTTGGGCCCTCGTTTGGGCCTCCAAAAAGTTGAGGTATTACATGCTAGCCTATTCAGTGACGTTAATCTCTCGAATGGATCCTCTCAAGTATTTATTCGAAAAACCAGCGCTCACCGGAAAACTGGCACGATGGTTGCTTCTATTGGCTGAATTCGAACTCAAATATGTGACGCGAAAATCAGTAAAAGGAAGGGCTGTGGCAGAATTCTTAGCAGATCATCCAATTCAGGGGCCAGAAGATACAGAATTTCAATTTCCCGATGAACATGTCATGACGGTATCGGAAGACGTTTGGAAATTGTACTTTGATGGAGCTGCAAATCAGAAAGGGTTCGGGATCGGCATATTGTTGGTTTCACCAGAAGGCCCGCATATTCCCCTCTCTTTCAAGTTAAACTTTAGGTTACCAATAACCAGGCAGAGTACGAGGCGTGTATTGTCGGAATGGAAGCTGCTCTGGAAATTGGGGTGAAAAAGATGGAGGTGGTAGGAGATTCAAATTTGGTGGTCTCCCAGGCCAACGGTGATTGGAAAGTACAGGAAGAGAAGTTGAAGCCATACCACAAGGACCTAGACGATCTGATCCATCGATTTGAGCAAGTCACCTTTACTCACATACCAAGGATGAAGAACCAGTTTGCCGATGCTCTCGCTACCCTGGCGTCCATGGTAGAATTGCCTGTTGGGGTAAGAATGAGGCCCATCATGATCGAACAAAGGAACAAGCCAGCCTATGAATATGTGATGAACATTGATAAAATTGACGATGGCTTGCCTTGGTACCACGATATTTGGAATCTGGTCGAAAAAGGGGAGTATCCAGAAGGAGCAAACAAGAAGGATCGGATAGCATTACAAAGATTGGCGTCACAACACATCATTTGCGGTGGAAGGCTGTACAAAAGGTCATACTGTGGCATGCACAAATTATGTATTCATGGTGACGACACGAAGAGGGTAATGGAGGAAATTCATGAAGGTATCTGTGGCCTTCACATGAGTGGATTAATGATGGCGAAGAAGATTTTGAGGCAAGGGTATTTCTGGTTGACTCTGGAAACTGATTGTGTTCAGTATGTGCGAAGATGTCACAGTGCCAAGTACATGCTAATCTCATGCACGTTCCACCATCAGAATTACATACGATGGCGACGCCTTGGCCTTTCTCGGTATGGGGCATAGACGTAATTGGGAAAATCACGCCATCAGCATCGAATGGGCACAAATTCATATTGGTGGCAATTGATTACTTCACAAAATGGGTAGAAGCAGCTTCATACGCTACATTGACTGCAGTACAAGTGGCTCATTTTATCAAGCAAAACATCATCTACCGATATGGGGTCCCCAATGCTTTCGTGTCGGACAATGGTGTGCATTTCAAAGGGAGGGCGCAGAAGTGTTGGAGGAATTCAATGTTCAGGTGCACAAATCAACAGTATATAGGCCACAAACCAACGGAGCAGTGGAAGCGGCAAACAAGTCAATCAAGAATTTCTTGGAGAAAACCATCGAGTCGTCTAGAGATTGGCATGAGAAGCTACCATTAGCACTATGGGGGTATCGCACTTCTATTCGTACTCCGACGGGGGCAACACCATATTCTCTAGTCTATGGGATGGAGGCGGTGCTTCCCATTGAGCTAGAAGTGCCGTCTTTGAGGGTGTTGATAGAAAACGAGGTCAATGAGGCTGATTGGTTGAGCGATAGATTCGCAGAGCTAATGTTGTTTGATGAAAGACGGCTACGGGCATTGTACCACATTCAGGGATATCAGAGAAGAATCGCCCGCGCATTCAACAAGAAGGTGAAATCCAGAGATTTGGTCGAAAGAGACATGGTGGTAAAGGAGATTCGGGCACCGATATTTGACCCGCGAGGGAAATTCAGGCCGAAATGGGCTGGGCCGTACATCATCAAGACTATTCTCGAGGTGGGGCAACAGTGATTCTTGATCTGGATGGTAACGAATTCAACAATCTTGTCAATTTGGACCAACTCAAGCGATATTACCCCTGAGAGATGCTCGTTGGGCGGAAAATCGCAAGGGCGAGCCAACCCAAGCAAAATTTAGAGCAAGCCTGCTAGATCGGAAACCTACACTGGGCGGCCTAGGCAAAATTCAAGGCAAAAATTCAAAAAAGAGAGAGCTCGTTGGACCGAAAACCTGAAAAGACGGTACCAGGCAAAATTTAGAGCACAAAAAGGAGAGTGTTAATACCCGAGTGAACCTTAGCCTGAACTACGCCATGACCTGATTCCTTGAGAAAGGATACGTAGGCAACCCTATCCCGGGGTTCGGTCTAAGTCTTTTGAGTTGGTCTGCATTAACGCAATATCTGAAGGAGATAGTATGTGGAATCAAGTGAACCAAGAGGGGGAAACCCTTCATCGTTCAATTTTATTCAAATCACTCCTTCGATTACATAAGCTAAGCAAACATTCAAAAAAAAAAATGGATGCACCATTTATTCTGGGAAACAGCTTAGTTAAGTCGTGAGAGTCAGTCCACGTTGTTGCCGAATCTCGCTTCCAGCTCCCCTCTGAGCCACTCACGATACTTTCCTCGCAGATGAATACTTGGATACTGGTCTCGGACCCAAGTCACTCTACTTCCCCAGTCACGGCGATAAGCCTCGATCACTGAATGTTTGAATTCGGGGAGATGAAAATCAGCGGGATAGGAGAATTTCACTTCTTGACGAATCCCAAACTAGCAAAGGATGCACTGAGGAAAATGGAAAGTGAAGCCTGTCAGCCCAGCCAAAACCACCCATGAGTGTCCCATATGCTTGGCCGTCATATCGGGCAAAGGAAGCCAGTGGCACCTCCAAGTAACATACTCCTCTTCCACAGCCATAAAGAAATCCAGCCATTCCTCCACATTGCGACGAGTTTCGATGAAACCTCTCTTCCTCCAGTCCTTAGCCCGGTAAACCCAATCATTCGCTGGATCTGCGACCAGCTTCATTTTGTCGCACAGCCACATCTGCCAAACCAAAGCCAAAACTCATAAGTCCGAACTGAACCTAAAAAAAAAAAAAAAAAAAAACTGAAGCAAAAGATGGCTCCCGGCGAAAATATCTGTTCTTCTAGATTTCACCGCATCCAAGCCCATGAGAGTCTCCGCTAAAACCATGGGAACGACATCCCGTCGTTGCTCAATCTGCGCAGCAACTGAAATGATCGAGGAATTGGGGTCGCCGTCATTTGGAACCAACAGGTAGGTGGCAAGGAGGCACATGCACAAAGCAAACATGCGGCGATTCTGGACTGTGTAATCCAACGGATTGCCACGAGGGCTGAAATCGGCAAAGAGGCGAAGAATGTCGAGCGAACCTCCGCGAGTCAAGTGCCTTGCAACACCTTCACTCGCGCCGAGCTTATCTTTCAGGATCTTGATCAAGTTGGCACGGAGTGGAGGAACCACTGGTTCGGTCTCGGGACGAGTCTCGAGGTATGCATGAAATTCCTCAACAGTGGGGGAAAGTTCTTGAAGACCAAAGCGGAACACATGAATCTCGGGATCCCAAAATTGGGTAGCGGCATGCAAAAGCTTAGGACGGATGGGAATGGAGTGGATATGGCATAAGGAGTTGAGATGGTGGCTACGAAAGTTGAACCAATCAATGTTTTCGAAGCTTGCAATCCATGGTTGAAGCACAGCGGACGCGAGCATGGCCATCACGTGGATTCGGAAAGGAAAGAAATGGAGAATGGAAGTACAAAAGTGGAATAGCGAAAATTGATGTGGAGAAAATGCCTGGCAAGGCATGGGATTTATAGTGGGATTGTGGTGACTAGTATATGTATATATATATATGTGTGTGTGTGTATATATGTGTGTACATATATATATATATATATATATATATATATATATATATATATATATGTATATATATATATATATGTATATATATATATATATGTATATATATATACTATAGTAAGAGAATCCAAGACGTTCAAAGTTCATTCCCAAGAAATCTGCATGTGAAATTTTAAAAAGAATCTTGGAAACAGGTAGCATCTATTGGAAAATGTAGGAGGAAAACTTTGAAAAAGTATATGAGAGCCTTGGGAAGGAAATTTGAATAGTTTATATGCAGTTTGGGGCAGAAGAGCGTCATGCAAAGGGGACAAGAAAGTGCCTTGGGAAGAACAAGATGCTGCCAGGACTCGGGTTCAGGCGCCTGAACCATCCTCCTTCAGGCGCCCAGACCCAGTTCAGGCGCCTGAACCATCCTCCTTCAGGCGCCTGGAAACCAGATATCAGCATTCTCACTTTTGATCCCCGAATTCAGTTCCATGCATTTTTGACAAGTTCCATTGATCCCAACGTGTTCCAGCGGACATTTATGACTTGCGGGGAAGTTCCATTCGCAAAAGATCCGGGAAACGAGACGTTTAGACCAAGTTTTCCGCAGACAGGGCATGGTTTAGCGTTTCAAAATCATAATTAAAGGTTGCAAGCGGATTCTATCGAGTTTGAGTGGCTGAATTGGTCGAATATGACGTTGCAAAGGCAGTGGGACGTTTATTCACGGAGAAGAACGCGTGGCATGAATAATCGTCTTTTCAAACAAGCCCTATGGATGCCAAATTCCGTCCTAGGGTCATTTGTGTCGTTTCATTCATCTAAATGAATTGTGTGTATATGTTTGAGTCAAGTGAAAGTGTCGATAACGTTCGTTGTCATGTTTATTGTATATCCGAGTCGTTTATGTTAATGGTTGTTCGTTTTAACGTGTTTCGGACAAATTCACGAACACGCGTGTCAATCACCATGTTTCGCTGTATGGCCTGTATATACGCTTGCCAATGGAACCTTTTGCTTGTTTTTCGTGAGTTTTACAACCGGTGTTTTGCTATGATCACAATAAAGAGACGCATGAACAATATGTGAAGTGCAAATCATATATCCAAATATGACATCCATGAAAAGTCAGTACATGCAAGTCAACATGAATCGAATAATCAAGTCATAATCCATAAGTACTGGGGCAAACACATGCCCGAACAAGCAAAACAGGCACGCAGGCCCGATCCAAAAAGCTACTTGGGCACGCAGGCCCGAAATGGTAAAAGAAAAAGCTGATCTAAGAAGCAAAAGTAAAACTCACAGTAACCTAAGATCACCTAAGTGCTAACTATGGGTCACCTATCTCCTCGTCGTCCTCGCCTCCTCCTCGCTCTCCGCTGTGTCCTCCGGGACAGGCTCCTGTGGGGTAGGCTCGTCTGCAGTAGGCCCTCTGCTCGTCGATGGCTCGCCAACTCTCTGACGAACCGATCGTCCGTCCGCGCCATCCTCATCCTCAGACTCTCTCATCGCGACATAGCCTACTTCCTTCGAGCGGAATAGGCGGATGGTCGTCGATCCAGGACCTGCGACGCCGCCTCTCTCGCGTCTCCGGGGCACCTGTAAGCAAGTCAAAGCACAGAGCATATCAGCATTCTGCAAATCAAACATATGTCGGAATCAAATTCAGGAAACTAAAGTACCGGGATACTCCTGGAAAGAGGAGGACGGGGAGCAACTGGAGGGGCAGGGTCGCCCGGCCGTCGAAGCACCACGTCAGCACCAGCCACCAGCTGGCGAACCAGAGTCCGCAGACTGTGAGTCTGCTCGTAGTAAAAGCGCGCGGTGTCCTGAGAAAACTGCAATGAGAGGCAAACAGTTTTAGTAAAAGGGAATCCAAAGTCAAAAAAGCTAAAGGAATAATCGAATGTTTGCATACCGGGCCAGTGGGAAGTGCGAGGTCGGCGGCTGGCCGCGGGATATCAACATATCCCCTCTCTCCCTCAGGTGTCTGCACAGAAACCTGCCACAACCTCATAGCCTCGTAGGCTGACCTCTCAGTAGGCTCAGGCTCTCCTGCTCCAGCACTGCCCCATCTCTCTCTCAGAATCGGCACCAACCCTGCTCCCCCTGGGACCTCCTCTCTCCCCTCCTCCTGAACACCTTCTCTCTCGAGAGGGACGTCCTCCATCTGCACATCCACTCTCTCCCTCTTTCTCACTCTCTCTCTCTCACCCCCAGTAGAAGACCCACCTCTCTCTCTCACAACGGAAGGACCAGCCCCCTCCCTCACTCTGGCACCACCACCAGCCGGCTCCTCAGCTCTGGCCCTCTCCGCCTGCTCAGCAGCCAAAGCCTCTGCAGCCTCCAACGCAGCAGCCTCCCGTGCAGCTCTAGCTCTCTCTCTGAACCCTACCACGTCAAGTGGACCAGCGAGGTACCGCCGCCTGTACTTCTCATAGTCCTCTGTCGGTCGGAGGTACTGGTCCAAAGCTGTATCGAGGATAGTGTATCGCTCAATCTCTGCCAAAGTGTAGCTCTCAGTCCTCAAAACCAGCGGCGGGAGAGGTCCTGGCACTACCTGTGTCGGGGCACGAATCGACTGGCGTAATACCCTGTCTCCAAGGTACCACTGCCAGCCGTAAGCACACTCCAACAGCACTCTCCCTCGGGTCAGCTCTCTGCTCGGTGCCAAGTACTTGTCCTGGACCCCATCCCATACCTGCCAGAGCACCTATACAGAAAACAAAAATTCATGAGATGGAAAGCAATAAAGGTACAATGCAATACTGAAAGGGTATCTGAGGCATGTACATACCCCTGCAATGGTGAGTCGGTCAAGCTCTCCACGGAAGAAATCCAGCTGGCCGCGCATGACGCTCTTCCCTCTGTATCCTTTCCCCCAGCGAAGAGCTCGAGGAATTACACGCTGATCCCGGTAAGAGGACTCCGGGGACGTCAGTCTCAGCACCTCGTAAGCCCATATCTGCAAAACAATGTTGAAATGGTCAGTAGATGTACGATGTGCAGATACACAGAAACTCAATAAAGCAATAACTCTGAAATAGGAAGTTATTCGGTTTACCTCCCAAGTTGACCACAATCCTCCTATACTCGTCGCCACGCCTCAAGAAACTGAGCCCATGAAAGCGTAGCACGAGGCCAAGGCCCAGCCTCCCCAGTCATATCTGGCAACTCGATCAAAGTCTCTCAATGCTGCCAGATAACCCAGGTGCACATGGTGACGTCAGTTCGCGAACAAGGTCGCGCCGAACACGTAAAGCAGGTAACACCGGGCCTTCTGCTCTGCAGCAAGCCGAGAAGTGGGTCTCCCGAGACAGTGATCAGCAAACTGACCATAACCAGCAGAATCAGCCCTGTGATTGGGCTTCCAGCCCAAATAGTGCCGCAGCGCATCATCGGACTGGGCAATCCCTGAGTCAAAAGGCAAAGGCTCTCCACCTACTCGCAGGCCTGTAATCGCCGAGAAATCCAGAGGTGTCATCGTCGCCTCGCTGAACTGCAAGTGAAAGGTGTTTGTGGAATCCCTCCACCTCTCTGCAAGAGCTGTCACCACGGCATGATCCCGCATCGTCAGTGTCTGCGTCTCTATGAATGGCTCGAAACCTGAAAGCGCCACCAACTCTCTCACGTCGTGGTGGAGGTCCACGAAGAGAGATAAAGTCTTCCCAGATGAGCCACTCATAATCAGACACCTGTTCACCTGTTCATATAGAAAAGCACTTTCATCAGTATCAAATGATTCAGGAGATCCATATAGTTCACAATGCATGATATATGATGAAAAATGATGAGTGAAAAGCATAGTGAAGCGAATTTGTACCTCTAAGCAATCACGGGAAAGGTGTCTCCCAGCATCCAACAGGACCTCCTCTCCATCATATCTCTCCTGCAACGAGGTATACCTGTCTATCGCTGAGGGAATAATGTGATGCACAGGAGCATCATATGTGTCCGCATGAAAAATCGGCCTCGCCCGCAATGCTCGTCGGGCTATCTCAACCACAGACAACCTCGGACCGGCTACTCTATCTCTCTCCTCGGCCTCAACCTCCCTCAATACATCAGAAGCCCTCTCCTCAGTCACTGGGTGAACCTCCGCTGTCTCCGTGACAACACCCTTCCCCTTATCCGGCCTGCTAGGCCCCACTCTAGAGTCTCCGAGAGGGTCACTGGGACCCAAACCACCACCTGCATCACCACCAACACCGGTAACAACGCCTCCAGTATTAACACCTCCGTGCCTTGTACCACCTATATCCCCACCTGCGGCATCTCCGCTCACTAAACCACTACCACTACCCCCGCCACCACCAACAACATCGCCACCCGAACCACCAGCAGCCGCCAAATCAACAGCAGGTGCAACAGATAATGAACTACTACTGACAGGAGTATCAACAACAGCATGCAAATCATCAGAAACGCTCAGAACAGTTCTGTCAGGACTTACCCGTTCCGGATCTAAAGTTCCAGCAGGGTTTTGGGCCGGCATGGGGTCCGCCACCCCTTCCCTCACGCCGCCGGCAGCCGTGGTGGCCGATTGGGTGTCAACTACCCCGGCCACAGCCACCTCCGGACCGTGGGTCTCACCCACGGCCTCCCCCATCATCGCCGCACTACCCGCCGGGGTCCCCGCCGCCTGCGGAGCCTCCTCCGGCCTCGCCTCTGCACCGCCGACGCCGGAGGGGTCCAAAGAAGGGGCATGAGAACTCGAATCCGCCATGGATGAGAATCTCTCGAACCAAAATCGTGCAAAACCGAGAGGATCGTGGGTTTCGGTTTGAGAAATCAAGTTTTTGTGGAAGATTGGTGAGAGATTTGTGAGTTTGGGACCGAAAGACTTGAAAGAGAAAGAGAGTCGATCGGTTTTGATCGGAGAAGAAAAGAGAAGATGACCGAAATATGGCAACTGGACGGATTTTATGAAACCCGAACGGTTACGACTGTTCAGATTTCTGAGGGGTTCAGGCGCCTGAAGTGATTCCAGGCGCCTGGAAGGGGTTGGTTCAGGTGCCTGAAGTCATTCCAGGCGCCTGAACTGTGTTGAATTGGGTGGCTCTCAGCTAATCCAGGTGCAGTGCAGTGCAACCCAATTGAAATTGTTTGGAACTTTTGAGGGTTCCTGGGACTTTTTGAAACACTTCTAGAAAAATTTTAGTTCAAATCACCGTTTTAAGAAAATGTTTAAATCATCGTTTTGAGGATTAATTCATTTTAATCCGTTTAAATCATCGTTGTGAGGATTAATTTATTTTAATCTGTTTAAATCATCATTTTGAGGATTAACTGATTTTAATCTGTTTAAATCATCGTTGTGAGGATTAATTGATTTTAATCTGTTTAAATCATCGTTGTGAGGATTAACTGATTTTAATCCGTTTAAATCATCATTTGAGGATTAATTTATTTTAATCTGTTTAAATCATCGTTTTGAGGATTAATTTATTTTAATCTGTTTAAATCATCATTTTGAGGATTAATTGATTTTAATCTGTTTAAATCATCGTTGTGAGGATTAACTGATTTTAATCCGTTTAAATCATCGTTGTGAGGATTAATGGATTTTAATCTGTTTAAATCATCGTTGTGAGGATTAACCGATTTTAATCCGTTTAAATCATCATTTTGAGGATTAATTGATTTTAATCTGTTTAAATCATCATTTTGAGGATTAATTCATTTTAATCTGTTTAAATCATCGTTGTGAGGATTAATTGATTTTAATCTGTTTAAATCATCGTTTTGAGGATTAATTTATTTTAATCCGTTTAAATCATCATTTTGAGGATTAATTCATTTTTTTAATCCGTTTAAAATCATTTTCAGTGTTTTAGTGCGTTTCGGGAAATTCCAAGGCAACGGATTGGTGTCGTCTTTTCCTTTGACAGTACATACATCAAATCAATGATGTCAAGTCATGTCAAAAGGGGGGCAACTGTAGACACCCCAATCCGGTCCCTCAGGATTCCGGAACTTCCCCGATGATGAAGATGCCTAATGAGGACATACAAGGGTTGATCAAAACTTGAAGAAAACCTCTCCATTAACCTCCCACTAAAACACCAAAACACCCCTCGGAGCTCCGGAATGTCCCAAGACCTTGAAATACATGCACCTGGATTAGTCCTTCAGGCGCCTGGATTGGTCAAGTCCAGGCGCCTGGAAGGGGTTCAGGCGCCTGAAGCACATGCTTCAGGCGCTTGGAGCACATGCTTCAGGCGGCTGGATATCAGTCCAGAGTAAATGTATTTTATGTTTGTGAGTGGGCGGGAGCGCGATCCTGGTGGATTTTGCTGCAGATTCCCTGGGGGACATCCCAGCATATTCTCTTCCCTCCCCCTAGGTGACCCCTCGTCCTTTTGAAAGACCCAAAGTGGCCCTCTTGGACCCTTGGTTGCCTATAAATAAGGCTCTCCTCTCTCATTTGAGAGGCAGAGAGAACATTACTCCCTTCCCATACTGCTACCCTGCTGCAAATTCTCCAGAAAATCCAGTTCATCCCTCACCCCTTTCAAACTCAACCCATTTCAACTCCAAAAACCACCCTTTTACCTCATCAATCCATCACCTACGTACCCTAACCAAAAAAAACTTCGTCTAAGCTTCCACAAAATCACTCTTTAGTTCTGTAACCTCAGATATCAGAAGCCATATCCTTACGAAACCTCCTCCAAAAATCCATCCTAAGTCTTTGATCAAGCCAAAAAGGTAGTTATTCTACCAACTTGTCCAAGTAGGCCCTGAGGGGAACCCATTCAAGTTCTTTCTGGTCATCCATACCAGTAGAGAGCTTGAGAGTGGTTTGAAAATCATCAAAACAGGAAAACATTTCGAGTATCAGATTCTGGTCCAGGCGCCTGAACCATCCTCCTTCAGGCGCCTGAACCAAATCCAGGCGCCTGAACCATCCTCCTTCAGGCGCCTGAACCCCATCTAGGCGCCTGAACCATACTCCTTCAGGCGCCTGGACCCTATTCTGGTGCACATTTCATAATCAATTTCTGGGTCATTTTGAGACATTTTGGCGGTATTTTAGCGTAAAATCTGTATTTCCAGTACATAAGCCGTCCATTCACAGTGTTTTCCATGGGCATAATCGCATATTTCATTAACTTTCTTGATGTGTTCGTTGTGTTCTCGCATGAATGTGAATCAAAAGTCCATCTAAACAACATTTTCTAGATTTTCCAAGCATTTAGTAGAGAACGGTGGTTTCACCGGGCGCGTGGGGTGCTTTAAATTCCTTCCCCTCGCGTAACCTAGCTCCCGGACCCGAGAAATCTCATTTTGAAGACCGGCAAAGCATTTTCCATATCAAGGGCAAAAGAGTCATTTTTCAAAGGTTTCTCGGGTACGGTCCTCAAATCCGGGTGGCGACTCTATTCAATCAATCCAACCACTTAATCCAAACCGTTTTTCCATATAAACAATCAATTTTCGTGAACATATATGTCGCGCGTTTTCCGCGGGGTGTTCACAGGTTCTTGTTTCACCCAATCGGTAAACGTCGTTGGGAGAATCTTGTGATATAATCCCTGAAGAACAACAAGCCAAACCCTAAAACTACAAAGAGGCACTACAAGATAAAGATGCAAAAGTTTGGCAAAAGATTAGGAGCACATGTTGTGCTAGCTTAAGAAGTCCATTTGTGGACTTAAGCACGCATCTAGTTCTTGGAACATCCGTTTTGATCAAGTAATCAAATCTTTTGGTTTTGATCAATGTCTGGATAAGTCGTGTGTGTACAAGAAGCGCAATGGAAATGTGGTGGTGTTTGCATTGCTATATGTGGATGATATCTTGTTCATCGGAAACGATGTCGGAGTGTTATCTTTGGTATAGTTGTGGTTATCCAGCTAGTTCGATATGAAGGATTTAGGAGTAGCCGATCACATCCTTGGGATTAAATTTTTGTGAGATCAAACAAAGGATATTGGGCTTCTCAAGCTTCCTATATCGATGCGATCCTTGCCCGTTTTAGCATGCAGGATTCCAAGAAAGGATTGCTTCCTTTCAGACACGGAGTCAATCTATCCAAGGATCAGTGTCTTATGACATCTGAGGAGATGGAGAAAATGAAGGGAGTTCCTAATGCTTCAGCAATAGGAAGCCTCTTGTGTGCTATGCTGTGAACTAGACTTGATATTTGTTTTGTTGTAGGCATGGTTAGCAAATTTCAGTCTAACCCTGGACAAGAAGATTGGACTAGTAGAAAATGTATACTCAAGTATCTGAAAAGAACTAAGGATTATATGTTGGTGTACCAGTCAGACAGTCTAGTGCCTTGTGGGTACACAGATTAAGACTTTATGTTATATAAGAGTTTCAGAAAGTCAACATCGAGATATGTGTTTTCCCTAGGAGGTAGAGCCATGAGTTGGTGGAGTATCTAGTGATCGTATATTGTATATTTCATTATGTGGCAGTTTTTAAAGTAGCCAAGAAGTCATTTGGCTCAAGAACTTCTTGATGGATTTAGAAGTGGTACTTTTGATACAGTCAGCAATTTCAATCTATTGTGACAATAGTAGTGCAGTTGCTAACTCGTAAGAGCCAAAGATTCATAAGAAGGGAAAACACATCGAGTGTAAGTATCACCTGATTCGAGCGATTGTATAGAAAGGTGATGTAGCTGTAACCAAGATTGCATCAGCAAAGAACCCAGCAAATCCTTTTACAAATGGCTTACATGCCAAGACTTTTGATAGTCATGTAAAGAGCATGGAAGTGAGATGCGTGGCAGCATAATTTTGAGTCTAAGTGAGAGATTGTTGGAAACTTATACTAAAAGCCATGCTTTTATATAATAGATTAATATTTAATTAGTTAATTATTAATCAATTTATCCCTTTTTTATGAGAATCTATTATGGGCAATGTTTGTATGATATAATTGTATATTGTGCATGTGTCTTTTATTCTACATAGTAGACGATCCAGTGTCTAGAGTACGGTTTACACACAGAAGATTGGATCATCGGTTCTTGTGGAATATAAGTTTTGGTTCACAATCTTAGATGGAATTTGACACACCATCAGTAGGATTGTAGTACAATGTTTTAGTAGGTTTGTCTTGACTACAGGGAACGGTTCTAGTTCCGACTCATTGTGCTAGTACATTTTGTGTGTATTAAACAGGACCGCTTTAAGGTAATTGTCTTAGTACTGACATTTTAAGACAATTAGAACCTTATAGTTATTAAGAATACTTATGCTCTTAATCCGGATATAATTAATACATATATACATTTAATGTTGTTGACTTTGATTCATTATAAAGTGAGATCTTTTTTCACGGTCAATAGTCTTGGTGAGTTGGGTCACGACATTATATGCATGAAATATATGGATATTTATTATTGATAGAATCCACGTCTCATTAGAGATTGATGATACCTCCTTGAGTAAACTTATAAGTTTTGGTTATGTCAAACCCTGCAGGTGGATATTTGTATCCGACATATCGAATAAGTTAAGTGGTTAGTCTCAAGATGTTTTATAAGATGTTGATTAGTGAGAGATTGTTAGTAATCGACATTTAATCAACGAGTATCTGTAATCTTAACGTGGAGAGATTAATAAGTATTTAATAACGTGGAGCTCGAAATATAATCGAGATAAAGATGAGAGTGCAATTATAATTCTTTAGTGGTGTGAATTATAATTTATGAAATAAGAATAGAATCCGGGTGGGATTAGGTTTTCTTATTTACGCAAGGAGCCCAAATTTATTTCTCCTCAGGTCCCTGCTCTAGCCCTACAAATATATCGTTATGTTCTCTAGGTCACACAATAGTCATTCAGAAAATTAGAATAGAGGCTGTGAGAGAGAGAACAAAGAGATCATGTAGAAGTCCACACTTGGCTACATGATCGAGATATAAGGGAATATGGCAGAAGATCATGAGGTACTGTCGAGCAAAGCTTGTTGCATACAGTAATTAGGTTTGTCAAGTTCTAAAATAAACAATTCAACCAGCGTTCGTGTCTACGGATGAGAGGTAAATCCTAATTCCGCCTTGTAGGGTTTGTGTTTATTTTTGTTGTTTAATATGTACATGTAATTCCTGGGTTCTGGGATTCGTTTCTCAATAATTTGTGAGTAAAAAATAATTAGAAACTCTAGAAAAATAAGATTTGGGTTTTGGAGGCATTTGAGGCTCAACCACACTGCTATAGTATATTTAAAGATAGATAAATAGATAGATAGATTTTTTGGAGGGCTCCAGTAGTGACTTCACCAGGGCCAGCTCTGATATTCATGAGGCCTAAAGCGAAGTTTTTATGATGGGCTCCTCAATCTACTTTGCATAGATAAAAACTAGAATGAACCCGTGCTATGGACGGAAAGATTTCAAGTGCACGCAGTTAATGTAAATTTTTTGTCAAACATATTCATGTTTGCTTTTATTAACGTAAACTTTTTTTATCAAACAAATTGTAATCATGAAGACCCCACGTTCCTCTATCATTCCTGAACATTCCTACAAATATAAGATAAAAAATAATTAAATCCATGAAATATTATGCCACCATTAGTTCATATATGCAATCATTATGTAACAATGAAGAAATGTATAATTATTACCTATGAAAAGGTGCAAACATTTTTATGACCAGTCTAACTTTCAAATTAAACGAATGTTAATTAACACTGGAGTATAATGTTTATGACCCAGAGGTTTTTGAACATGTACAATAGTAAATAAGTATACGTGATATTAAATAAGTATACGCGTTCATGATATTGAGAAATATACTTTCTTAGCATTTTTTTTTATTGGCATACTTTCTTAGGGGTCAAAACATTACAAAATAAGGTGTTGATATGGTTTGTATTGCGGTTTAGATTTAGGCGTTCGGTAGTTTACTTTTGACATCATTTTTTTTCAAATCGGACGGTGTACAATGAATAACAATTAATAAAACCATTTGTTAGTTATAATCGAACAAAATATGAAACAAAGTGGAACATGCATGACTGGATTGACTGTTGTATTCATTCTGTTTTTTTGTTACTCCTACCATATATTATGAAATTTATGAAATTAGGTCCACCAATAGATGACGAAAATGGCTAATTAATATTGATGCATCCATATAAATCGTCCCTTTTATGTATCTAGCAATACTCGTTAAAATAAGCACGATTACTCGATAAAACAGTGGGTATAAAAAATAAAAAAATCTAGAGTTAAAGATGTTTGAACCCATAAAATAAGCATAATTACTTCGGAGTCAATGGGTGGGTAAAAAAGATATACCACTATGATGCAGCTATAAAAATAGACCATTTTCTTGAAACCGTAAGCACAATTATTTAGATCAGGGAGTAAAAAAAAAAGAAGAAGAAGAAGGTAGATTGGTGTATAAAAACAATAAAATGAGAATAGAGTACGAACCTTTTTTATGTAGGGTTTTTGTTTTAGGAGGGAAATCAAAGGTGAAATATTTTATGTTAGTTGGGGAATCATTCCTATTAGGATAAACTCAAGATATTTCCTATTCGAATTTATGTGAGTAGGGGAATCATTCCTTTTAAGATAAACTCAAAATATTTATAAAAAGTTTTACAGGATTATTAAGTCACTTTAAACATTTAAAATTTATAATTCTCATCTAGATCTAGAAGTTTTTTGCTTCCTTCTTGTTAGACCAAACTATAAAACTTAATATTTGATCGTATTTTTTTTATGTCATATAAGATAGATAGGATATACTTGATTCACTTTTGTTGAGCCAAAGAATGGCGAAATTCAAAATTTAGGCACAATTGTTTGCACATAACAAATAGATTACAAACCGATCGCATGTGAAGAGAAATGTAAATGTTCTCGAGGCTCGAGCTACACACCTACCAAAGATGGAACGAATGACCAAAAATGGTAAAAAACCAGGAATAGTTTGCAATTGCAGGTATTTGTAGAGAGTAAATAGTAATGATTTTAGGAATGATTCATCCAAAGAAAAAAAATCTTCCCTTTCCTTTTGAAATTCTTTTGAACCAAAAATCTCGACTATTTTGTAATTTAAAAAGACTTGTATATTTGAATATGAAATTTTTCATTCCATTGTGGAAATAAATTGAAGTGTTGAATGGGGAAAGTGTCATTTTGGATTTGAATTCGAAAAGGATTTTTAGGATTTGTGTAATCTCACATGAGCTGCATTACAATTCTAATGAAATACGAATCAATTTATGCCACTTGTCGCTCTGACGATCCTCCTCACGAAAAGTCATTCTGCAATAATATATACAAAGATACTTGGGTAAAAGAAACTTCGTATGAAGTCATTACAATCATTTAAGAGTACAAGTATCCAAAATCGATAACCCTTACAATAATTCGATTTTCATATAGGCCTAATTGGTAATAACTATATGGATCTATAAAATTGGGGCCCCTAAGAATTGGTAAAAAATCGGAGGCCTAAAGCGGTGGCTTTACGAGCTTTAGCTCAAAGCCAGCTTTGGACTTCATGTTCCAACCAATGAACGATTCAGAATAAAAATTGTTCCGACCCGAACATTTCAGTTCTGATAAGATTTGTATACGTGACAAATTTTCATTTTCGTACTCATTATTCTATTCGAGTGAAACCCATTTTGAATCTTTTCAGGAATTGAATTTTTTGTTCGATTATTATGATTGATCCTAATCTTAGAAGAGTAAGAGCAACCCCAACAGTCTCGGTAAATTTTGAGCTAAAAATAGAAGTGAACAGTGCACATTTTTCACTTTACTCACTCACATCTCTTTCAAAAATCCAACAATCCTCTCTATTATCCAAAAGAGAGAAAGAGAGATATTGAAAAAGAAGGTAATGAATAGTAACTCCCTAAATTGGAAGGGATTTAGGGAGGTACTATTCATCCATGTAGAATAGGGAATTATTTATTGAGGCTGTTAGAGTATTGATTTGACACTTGCCTCTCTATTATGGCTAAAATCCCTCTTTGGGAAGCCTTGTTGTGGATGCTCTAAGTAGAAGAATTGTAGTGGAGATTATGACTAGTGTAGGAAGTGATGAAGGTCAAGAATAGGGGTGTCAAACGTGTTTGCCGTGCCGTGTCGTACCGTGTCACTCAACTTCCGTGCCTACCGTGCTTCGTGTCGTGCCATGACGTGCCTGTTTACCTTATCGTGTCGCGTTGTGCCGTGATAGACCGTGCTCATGCCATGTCGTGTCGTGCCAATTTACGTTACCGTGCCGCGTCGGGTCGTGCCATTTTAAAGTCGTGATGTGTCGTTCCATGCCCAATTTAATTACTCGTGTCGTGCCGTGCCGTTGACTAAATCGTGTTGTGCCGTGCCGTGCCTATTTCTTGTCGTGTCGTGTCGTGCCTTTTCAATCATGTCGTGCCGTGTCGTGTTATTTTGAATCTTGTCGTGTCGTGCCAACACAAAAAACTTGGTGTCGTGCTTTTTTGAATCGTGTCGTGTCGTGTCGAACCGTTTACATAATCGTGTGTCGTGCCGACGTGTCGTGCCTTATAAAATCGTGTCATGGCAGTCATGCCATTGTTTTTCAATTTCAACTTACATAATGGAAAAAAATTACAAGTTACATTAATTAAAAAAATTGAAAGCTATTAACCTATTTACAAGTTACAACTTACATAATTGAAAAAATTACAACTTAAGTCACAAATTACAAAAGAAAAAAAACTTGTACAACTTACATTTCTAAAATTACAAAAGTAAAAAACCAAACTACATTTAATTTCAATGAAAAAAAAGAAGAAAGGATGCCCGTCCTCCGATGCCCTTGCTCTTGTATTGTTGTACATGGCCTTGTATAGTTGTATGTGGTATAAACTTGAATCGGGCTCAGCAAGCATCATTGCCCATATAATTGAAGTTTAAGTGCAGCAACACATTACACGAGTCACACCGAAATTCCAAACAAGTAGTTGAATGAGTTGAATCGGGCTCAGCAAGCATCATTGCCCATATAATTGAAATTCAAGTGAAACAACACAAGTCACACCAAAATTCCAAACAAGTGCAGCAAAGAAGTACAGCAAGTGCAGCAACAAGTGTAGCAAACAAGCGCAGTAAGTGCAACAACAAGTGTAGCAAACAAGCGCAACAAGTGCAGCAACAGGTGCAGCAAACAAATAACAGGAACATCAAACAAGTGCAGCAACTAGCGCAACAAACAAGTGCACCAAGTGCAGCAACAGGTGCAGCAAACAAGTGCAGCAACAGGTGCAGCAAACAAGTGCAGCAATGTCAGCAACAGGTGCAGCAAACAAGTGCAGCAAACAACTAACAAGAACAGCAAACAAGTGCAGCAACTGGTGCAGCAAACAGGTGCAACAAACAAGTGCAGCAAGTGCAGCAAACAAGTGCAACAATGGCAGCAACAGGTGCAACAAACAAGTGCAACAAGTGGTGCAGTACACAAGTGAATGAACATCGATCCACCACCACACCCCCACGTCCACCACCATCCACCACCACAACACCACCAACAACACAAGTCAATCCAATCCACAAACCCTAATTCAGTCAATCCAATCAAGTCAACCAACACAAGTCAATCCAATCCAATAGCCAACGCAAACTACACATAAATGGGCTCAACAATCATCATTGCCCAAATTCAGTCACTAAAGTATAACACACAAATTCAGGGCTCAACAATCATCGTTGCCGAAATTCAATCACTATAACACATTAATTCAGGGCTCAACAATCATCATTACCCAAATTGAATCACTATAACACATTAATTCAGGGCTCAACAATCATCATTACCCAAATTCAATCACTATAACAAATTAATTCGGGGTTCAACAATCATCATTGCCCAAATTCAATCACTATAACAGATTAATTTGGGGCTCATTGCTCAACAATCATCATTGCCTAGATTGGGCTCAACAATCATCATTGACCAAATTCAATCAATATAACACATTAATTCAGGGCTCAATAATCATCATTGCCCAAATTCAATCACTATAACACATTAATTCAGGGTTCATTGCTCAACAATCATCATTGCCCTAGATTGGGCTCAACAATCATCACTGACCAAATTCAGAATTCACAAACTAAAAAGGATGCAACATTATTTTTCCATTTAAGACCATCATAAGTTACAAATCACAATTCATGTGTCATTTTAAGTTTGAACATGGAGATAAGGGGTTGTGTCTGTGGCTTATTCATTTTAGACTAAAAGGAGACACATACACACACACCACACTCCCACACACACACAACTGAAGTGGGGGCAACATCATGTTGCCATAAGTTGCCAAACCCACACACAGTCACACAACTGAAGTGGAGGCAACATCATGTTGCCATAAGTTGTCAAACCCACACATAGTCACACACTGAAATGGGGGCAACATTATGTTACCATAAGTTGCCAAACCCACACAGAGTCACACACTGTTTCCTGCACTTGTTGCTTCACACACACACACACACACACACACACACATCATAACTGAAGTGGGGGCAACATCATGTTGCCATAAGTTGTCAACCTACTTCAGTCCACTTACTGAAATGAATAAGCCACAGACACAAGCCCCACATAATTAATGAATATTAGGCTAATCACTATCTATATCAGAGTCTGCAAAATAACCTCTAAATTCTTGTTTACCTGAGCTTTTTAAAATTCAAGGCGTGCATCCTCCTAATCTTTCAAGCACATGAGACAATCCAAAATGTCTGAAGCTAGTCTGCTCCTCTTCTCATCCAACACTCTCTTACCTGCACTAAAAGCATATTCGGAGGCCACTGAAGACACAGAAGTTGTTAATAGATCACGTGCCATGATTGAAAGAATGGGATAAGTCGTTTCATGAGATTTCCACCATACTAAGATATTAAAATTAATCATGTCATTCGCGCTAACAGATTCTAGGTCCAAATATTTAAGAAGTTCAGTGCGTGAAGTTACAGAGCTACTTCCTAATCCTAAACTTGAATTGAGTAAAGACCAAGATGCATCATTACTTGTAGAACAAGTCAAAGAAGAAGCAGTACGTGTAGCAATTGCACCAAACTTAGCTTCATATCTAGCATACAATGCATTCAATAAATGAGTCACAACATCAGAAGAAGGTAAAGTATTAATCCCTAAATTGGCACCAATCTCTTTTAAGAGCTCATAAACACCTGCTAACTTAATCCTAGGGTCCATTACTGCAGCTAACATAAATAATGGTGGCATGTCCTCATAATATTTTCTCAATTTTACTTCCATATCTATACAAGTATTTACAAAATTTGGTTGTGCCCTATGAATACGAAAATTTAGACTAATATTGTAAAGATGATTAAACACAATAGAAGAAGTAGGATAACGAACACTCGAACTTTCCAAAATTTCATGAACTCGAAAGCAATATTCCAATCAGCTGGAGTTAAAGGAGCACCACGATACCTTTGGTTAACAAAAGCAGATATTGCATCACTATATTTCCTACAAGACTTTAACATAAGATAGGTCGAATTCCAACGAGTAGGAACATCAGAATTCATAGATTTGGACTTCAAATTATAACATGTAGCACACAATTTATCAAATTCTTATTACCTAGATGAGGAAGTACCAATAAAAAGAACAGCAGCTCGAATTTTTGAAATATGCGGTGCTATATGTTTCAAACCATCTTTGCACAACTAAGTTAATGACATGGCACACACATCGAACATGCAATAAGTCACCAAAATATGCAGGAGTCAAATTTCTTCTAAACAATGGCAATGCAGCAGTATTAACAGAGGCATTGTCTAAAGTAAGGCTAAAAACTTTTTAAACAACTTCATAATCCTTAAAAACAGTCATAACACTTTCAAATATTTGATCAGCATCATAAGGAAACTCCACTAAACGGAAAGCAATAATTTTTTTTCGGAAAGTCCAATTAGAGTCTATATAATGAGCAGTCACACAAATATAATCACGATTATTTATACTAGACCACATATCAGAAGTAAAAGAGATTGCACCAATTCCAACAAGTTCAGAAATCAAATCTTTTCGGGTAAATTACACTGACCTCCCCTGAGGTTTTTGACTTGTACACTGACCACCCCTACTTTATCTGAAATAGCACTGACCTCCCCTGAGGTTTATATTTTCATATCAAAAGCACCCTTCTACCCTTCCGACGGGTACCGACGGCACCGGGGACGCCCTTGTGGGTCCTCAACGGTCGATCCGAGCCGTCCATTCATTCCAGAATCGAATTCCGAGTGGGTCTACGCGGGAATCACCTCAATCGGACGGTCCTAAGTGCTCGATCCAAAATCACCCCATTTAGTTTAAAATTTTTTAGATCGAGCACTTAGGACCGTCCGAATCAGTTAATTCCCACGTAGACCCACTCGGAATTCGATTCTGGAATGAAACGGCTCGGATCGACCGTTGAGGACCCACAAGGGGGTCCCCGGCGCCGTCGGTACCCGTCGGAAGGGTAGAAGGGTGCTTTTGATATGAAAATATAAACCTCAGGGGAGGTCAGTGCTATTTTAGATAAAGTAGGGGTGGTCAGTGTACAAGTTAGAAACCTCAGGGGAGGTCAGTATAATTTACCCAATCTTTTCTAACTTCACTATACACTTTCTTCGTATCACTACGGGTTGTATTTTGAGAAACTTTAGAAAATGGAGGATAAAAGCAAGTTTTAATAAAATTTTCAAATCTAATATCATCACCAAAAGTAAATGGTTGTTCTACGGATGCTAGGTAATGGGCCAGTCCATCTCTCATATTTTCTTTTGTATAAATAAATTTTGCATACTACTATCAGATTCACCACTCAAATGCACAACTTTATCTGGATGTTTAGTGTGAATGTGCCTACCATGCTACCCTACACCGTTTAAACTTTTGCAAGCATATACTACGCCACAATAATTGCATATTGCCTTAGGCCCCATATCAATACCATTTTCATCTTTGTAGTTTTTATTTATAGAGAAGTGATGCCATACCCATGATGTGCGTTTCCTTTTTGAACCATTACGGGTTGAATTTGTAGGAGTCGAAGCTGTAGTCGGAGTAGAAACCGAAGGTCCTGTTCCAATGTTAACATTGGAGTCAGCTTCACCAACAGACTCCAAACCCTGTCCCTATGGTGCAACACGAATAGGGACATGGTTTCCTCCATGTTCATCATCACAAGACTCAGAGTAGGGGTTAGGATTCCCTACTCCAAAATCAATATTACTCACATCCATCTACTGTCACTGATCTATGAAAAATCCAAACACAGATCAAATAAAATCCAAAACCCAAAACACACACACACACACACACACACACACACACACACAGTCTTACCCACAAACCCTAGCCGATGGTGAAACCCTAGCCACAAACCCTAGGACTGGTGGTGGATCGGTGGTGGTGTTGTGGTGGATGGTGGTGGACTGGTGGTGGATCGATCGGTGGTGGAGTGGGGTGGACTGGTGTTATGGTGGTGGATGGTGGTCAATCGGTGGTGGAGTGGTGGTGGACTGGTGTTGTGGTGGTGGATCGATCGGTGGTGGAGTGGGGTGGACTGCTGTTGTGGTGGCTGGTGGTGGATCGATCGGTGGTGGAGTGGTGGTGGACTGGTGTTGTGGTGTACTGGTGGTGGTCGATCAGTGGTGAACTGGTGGAGTGGTGGTGGACCGATGGTGGTGGATTGGTGTTCGGTGAGTGGTGAGATGAGAGAGAGAGAGAGGATCGTTCGAGAATGTAGAGAGAGAGAAAGAGATGAGATTAGGGTTAATGGTGGTGGGCCGGTGCTGTTGTAATGGGGTATTTATACCCCTTACAACCTAGAGCTACCGGCAACAAATTAGTGCACAAAAAATGACACTTTGGGTCCCACATTTTGATCCCGCGTGAATAATCCGAACCGTTAAATAGTTTTAAAATAACGTTTTGTACGACCTTGCAAAAAATCAGAACAATTGGATATGCGTAACTGGTAGATCCAAAATTGCAAGTTTTGAAATCAATTGGATGTGCGTAGCTTGGATCGACGAGTTACGCATATCCAATCGACCTGATTTTTTGTAAAGCCATACCAAACATTATGTTGAAATTATTTAACGGTTCGGATTAGTCACGCAGGACCAACAAGTGGGACCCAAAAGCCATTATTTGTAATGAATGGTGAAGATCGTCATAATTGTGTTTCGATGAAGGACCTTTCAAAATCCGATAAACGAAAAAATTGGCGAGAGTCATTAAAACATCAACACAAACAAAGTGAACGGTGTGGATCGTCATAGTTGTGTTGCGATTGTGTGGCTATCGTACATTATACTATAACATAGTAGCTTGGTTCATATAGAAGTAAGTTTGATATATAGAATTGAAAGGTAGGTGTACACTCGTTTTTCCGAATGTTCGATCTAAACCGTTATGATTTAATATCTTATCGATTCTATCATTCACCCCCAAATCGATGATCATCCGATATCAGCAACCACACGATCAGAACACATTTATTGCATTTCGTGGAATTTCAGTACTATAATGCACCACTTCAATGCCACCTAATCAATTTTTCCAAAATCAGAACCGTTAAATGTGTTTAGAACGTGTGTAGACACCCCAATCCGGACCCACGGGATTCCGAAACTTCCTCGATGATGAAAATGCCTAATGAGGAAACACATGGTTTGATCAAAAACTTGAAAAACCTCACTAATAACCTCCCATTAAATCACCAAAACATCCCTTCGAACCTTTGAATGGCCCAAAACCTTGAAATACATGCACCTGGATTGGTCTTTTAGGCACCTGGATTGGTCAAGTCCTGGCGCCTGGAAGGGGTTCAGGCTCCTGGATTGCATAGTCCAGGCACCTGGATTCAGTTCAGGCGCCTGGAAATGCATAATCCAGGCGCCTGGATATCAGTCCAGGTTGAGTGTGTTTTAAGTTGATAGTGGGCGGGAACGATATCTTTGGGGGATTTTCTGCAGAATCAGTTGGAGAGGGGTGTGGGAGAGATCATTGCACCTATCTCTCACCCCCTAAGTAACCCCTTACTCTTTTGAAAGGTCCAAGTGGCCCTTTATGGACCCTTGTGTGCCTATAAAACCCACTCTACTCTTCCATTTTCAGGAACTGAGAAAACACCCTCACACCCTTGCTGTTACTCTGTCAAAATACCTCCAGAAATCTCAATTCTTTCATCATCCCTCAAACTCAACCCATTTCAAGCCTAAAAGTCATCTCTTTGTTCCATCAATCCATCATCTATTCACCTCTGTCGACTAAATCCCATTAAAGCCTCCTCAAACTATCCTCTTAGCTTTGTAAACTCAAGTATCAGAAGCCTCATTCTTACAAAATCCACTAAAAAAAAAAAACATTTTCAAGTTCTTGATCAAACCAAAAAGGTAGTCATTCTACCATTTTGTCCATAAAAGGCCCTGAGGGGGACTCAATCAAGTTCTCTTTGGTCATCTATACCAGTAGATAGTTTGGGAGAGGTCTTAAAATCATCAAGCTAAGAAATCAGATTGTGCATCAGAAGCTCAATCCAGGCGCCTGGATCATCACCTTCCAGGCACCTGCATTGAGTCCAGGCGCCTGGATTCCTTCCATGCAGGCGCCTGGATCCCTTGTTCACCTGTTATGTTTTCTGTTTTATTCCATATTCTGATCATTTGTGCTACATCACTTATATTTCTGGATTCATGATTCTTTTCATCTCATGTTCGAGTCATCACTTATATGTTCATTTTTAGTATTTCTAGTTTATATTTATTACATTTTAAGTGTCATTTCATCATATATAAGCCATGATTCAAGTTCTAAATTTATTTTTGTGTTGTCATATGTTGCCCAGAATGCATGTGAGTCCATTAGAGCATTAAATTTGTTTGCTTTCTGTCAAAATGAAGTTCTTGAGCTTGTTGTCTGGAAGGTAATCTAGGCGCCTAGATTAACTCTTTCCAGGCGCCTGGACCCAATCCAGGCGCCTGGATTGACCCTTTCCGGGCGCCTGGATCCTATCCAGGTGTGATGTTTTGAACATGTATAATCAATTCCTGAGGCATTCTATAGCATTTTGGAGGCATTTAGTGTTAATTCTGCATCCTTTATGTGGAGATCATTCATTCATAACATTTTGCATAAACATAAGTTCATATCTCATTGATATACTTGATATATTTGTTGTGCTCTCACATGAATTTGATTTAAAAGTCCATTCAAACAACGTTTCAAAATCCTTTAAACATTTAGTAGAGACCGGTGGCTACACCGGGCGTGAGGGGTGCTTTAAATTCCTTCCCCTCGCGTAACCTAGCTCCCGAACCCGAGAAGTCTCACTTTGGAGACCGGTAAAGTACTTTCCAATTCAAAAGGGGCAAAAGAGTCATTTTTTTAAAAGGTTTCTCGGGTAAGATTCTCAAATCCGGGTGGTGACTCTATTCAATCAATCAAATCATTTTTCGAAATCGCAACCGTTTTTGGTGGACTACTCCGCGGGGTGTTCACAAGCTGGCGACTCCGCTGGGGAGCGTGATTAATATGTATTTTAGTATTATTACACTTATCTGTGATTTTATTAAAATGTATATTAATTATTGAGAGCTAAGCTTGAAAAATGTTTAAAAGATTTTGAAAATGTTGTTTTTATGGACTTTTTGCATTGCACGTGCATGGTTACTAGCCTCCGCTGGTGTGTTTCGGCAATCCCGCCCGGCTTGCCGGTGACGGGGAATCCCGAAATACCCAGCACCCCCCGACCGTGATAAGTCACAATTGTCGTTATTACCATCGCCTTGCGGGATCCTTGGCGGTGGGAGACAGCTTTGGCTTTGAGTCCGGGGTACCCTCTCAAACCAAATCCGGCCTTTGCATATAGATAGCCATAGAACCCCACGTTAGTTAACCAACCCGTGTGTTAGGATTATGTGCTCCATCATGTTATGTGCTATATGTTACCGTCTTTCCAAGCATGCCATACCGCATACATGCATACACTGGCGTATGTACATGTTGTTGTTTTATTACATTGTCAGTTTAGCATAAGTTAGGTTCCCGGCAGTTAGTAGAAGGTTGCCTGGGCCCGATGATGAGTCGTGCATTCCATATGCGCGTGATTTTTGTGAGTTAGTCTTTAGGACGGCCGGACATGGGAAAATTTGGAACATCAAATTTCTAGCACTGATCTAGACGGGTTTAGGGGACCTTGGCCCGAGGAGGGCCAATCGCCCTTAGGCTTCCGATCTTAGATCATTGACGGAATTCGCGTGAACCAGGATTTCCCAAATCCGACCATCCGATATCAAGGACTTATCACTTAAAAGAAAACTTGAGGATTGGGGCAACTTTCCAAAGCTGTCAGTTTCAATCTAGGAGACTTAAAATCTGTGGAGTTTGAGATACCTCCGGTGTTGGCCGTGCCCGAACGGCCGCCCGGGATTCAAACTAGCCTTAGGATCATTTGTATCTGGGTTGCAACATCCATATTGCTTTGTCTCGGATAGCCAGGAAAAGCGATTGGCTCTGATTTCAACAAGCTTGGAATTTAACCTGCCGAGTAATGGCTTACCCGGGGTGTTGGAAATCTTCTGTGCAATGGTCTTAAGTGAGATTTGGATCCGGTAGACTAACCCTAGGTTGTATATGAAGTCTAGGAGACTTAAAATCTATGGAGTTTGAAATACCTCCGGTGTTGGTCGTGCCCGAACGGCCACCCGTGTTTTGGACTAGCCTTGGAACTGCTTGTATCTGGATGGCGACACCTCATTGCTTTGTCTCGGATGGTCAGGAAAAGTGCTACGACATCAACATATAGGTTTAGGTTGAAATGTCGTACCCGCTGAGTAACGACTTACCCGTGGTGTTGATACAATCTTCTGTGCAGCAATTCCAAGTGAGATCCAAAACCGGTAGCTTAATTTCTAGGCTAGAAATAGGACTAATTTTGGGCGAGGAGTGGCACACGCATCATAGGCACCCTTTTGTTTGTACTTGGTATTCGAAGGTTACAAACTGAGTCCGACTTTTGCTTTATGTTCAGTTTTAAACCATTGGGCCTGCGAAGAAGAAGAAGACCTTACCTGTTTGGACTCGACCTCCAGGGCAGAGATTGTCTCGATGTTTATCACCAAAGGCTGAAACCAGTATGGCGGCTGAGCAGGAATAGGATCCCCCTAATGAGCTTGAACAGATGAGGAAAGAAATGCATGATGAGAGGGTCCGGAATGACACTCGAATTGCCCAACTCATGGCGATTATGGTGAATATCCAGAGTCGACTCCCCCCACCTCAGCAACGGATACCCGAGGGTGAGGCTCGAGATCAAGAAATTCCCCATGATGAACATCCAGAACAACCTCAACCCCCTGAGAATCCCCAATTGGCTGAAATGCTAGCTAAGATACTCAAATTGGAGGAATCGGTGGCCAAAAGTGAGAAGCGAGCCATTACCGGCTTTGATATGAACAAACTTTGCATTTTCCCAGGCGCTAAACTCCCTAAGAAGTTCAAACATGTGGACTTCGAGAAGTTTGATGGGACCGGTGATCCGAGAGGACATGTTCAGGCATATGTAAGCTCCCTCTCGTTACAAGAAGTTGATGAACCCGCCATGGCACAGATGTTTCATGAAACCCTTACAGGGCCAGCACTCCAGTGGCTTTTATCTCTTGACATCTCAAAAAGATAGACTTGGGAAGAAATGGTGGCTGTTTTTATTAAGCAGTATAAGTACAATGTCCAGCTCAAAGTCACCACTCGTGAACTTGAGAGTATCAAGATGAAAGAAAAAGAGTCGTTTGCGGATTTTGTGAAAAGATGGAGAGCAAAGGCTGCGCAGATGACTGATCGTCCCAGTGACAAAGATCAAATGCGCATCATAACCAAGAACCTTCAGCCTGATTTGGCTCAGTATATGGTAATGGCTCAGGCGCACAATTTCGAAACTTATTTTGAGACAGGCTTGTCAATTGAAGAGGCCTTACAAAGTGGGGTTTTGAAGAAAGGAGATCAAGTCCCCACGCCTAAACGCAATTACATTGGGAACACCTCATCCTTGTATGCAAACCTCAGTTACACAGCCGGTACATCATCCAATTCCATGAATCACCAAACCCAAAGCTGAACCCATAAATGCCATCTTATCCCAGCCAACTCAATCAGCTCAACCACCACAGAACCAAAGAAATCGGCGTGTCTTTACCCCTCTCCCTTTACCTCTTCCTGTTATTTTCGAGCGGCTTGTTCAACAAGGAAAGATTAAACCACTCCAACCAACCCCACCTCCACAAAATCCCCCACCATCATATAACCCCAACACCTTCTGTGTCTTCCACCAAACACCTGGCCATCCCACTGAAAGATGCCAACGGCTGCGTCATGAGATTCAAGATCTCATTGACAGTAAACAAATCCGTGATCCCACTGAAAAGCCCAATGTTGTCACTAACCCTTTGCCTACCCACAAGAGAAATGTCGAAATAGGCCAAATCACCCTCAACTCCACTCAAAAAGACCAAAACCCCAT
Organism: Vaccinium darrowii; assembly: GCA_020921065.1. Classification (NCBI taxonomy): domain Eukaryota; kingdom Viridiplantae; phylum Streptophyta; class Magnoliopsida; order Ericales; family Ericaceae; genus Vaccinium; species Vaccinium darrowii. The sequence goes on along the minus strand of CM037161.1, from coordinate 24,178,357 downwards.
TCCATTTGACCCAAGCCAATTCATTGTACCAGAAACAGACCCTAAGCCCATTGTACCCATACCAGATGAAAATGAGGCTTGCTTTCTCGATGCACATTTGGATCCTACTATATGGCAAGAATGGGGTGATTTAATATTGGCTATGGAGACTCGGGAGTATGAACAGATGGTGATCAATAATTTGGCAAATGAAGAAGTTTGGCCGAATAATGAACAGATCAATGAGGACCCCCCACTTGGGGACATGATTGAGTAGTTGTGGGATCCTATGTTTGCAGATCCGCTTGATGGGCTTGCACTTCCTAATCTATTTGGAGAACAGTTACCCATGATGCCAAACCACCAACCTGCAAAATGTCGAAATAGGCCAAATCACCCTCAACTCCACTCAAAAAGACCAAAACCCCATTCCATTTGACCCAAGCCAATTCATTGTACCAGAAACAGACCCTAAGCCCATTGTACCCATACCAGATGCAAATGAGGCTTGCTTTCTCGATGCACATTTGGATCCTACTATATGGCAAGAATGGGGTGATTTAATATTGGCTATAGAGGCTCGGGAGTATGAACAGATGGTGATCAATAATTTGGCAAATGAAGAAGTTTGGCCGAATAATGAACAGATCAATGAGGACCCCCCACTTGGGGACATGATTGAGCAGTTGTGGGATCCTATGTTTGCAGATCCGCTTGATGGGCTTGCACTTCCTAATCTGTTTGGAGAACAGTTACCCATGATGCCAAACCACCAACCTGCAAAATGTCGAAATAGGCCAAATCACCCTCAACTCCACTCAAAAAGACCAAAACCCCATTCCATTTGACCCAAGCCAATTCATTGTACCAGAAACAGACCCTAAGCCCATTGTACCCATACCAGATGCAAATGAGGCTTGCTTTCTCGATGCACATTTGGATCCTACTATATGGCAAGAATGGGGTGATTTAATATTGGCTATGGAGGCTCGGGAGTATGAACAGATGGTGATCAATAATTTGGCAAATGAAGAAGTTTGGCCGAATAATGAACAGATCAATGAGGACCCCCCACTTGGGGACATGATTGAGCAGTTGTGGGATCCTATGTTTGCAGATCCGCTTGATGGGCTTGCACTTCCTAATCTGTTTGGAGAACAGTTACCCATGATGCCAAACCACCAACCTGCGGAAGAAGGACAAGGACAGAATTGGCAAGATGAGAATGAGATGCCCGATAACGTACAGGAAGATGAATGGGATCCCACGCCCAATGAGTGGCAGCTCATGGACCCCAATGATCCTTTAGATGGGTCCACACTCCCCATGTTCTTTGATGAAACTTATTTTCCAATGCCACCGCTAAGAGAGGGTCGCCCTGATTTCTCTATGATGAGTGAGCATGCTATAAATCGAATGACAGAAGGGATCGAGTTTGCGCCTTATGACTACATTGTTGATGAAAATCTTCCGGCGCCTCAAGTGCAAGTTCCAGAGAATTGCAATGTCATGATGTTGAACGGTGGTTTACCAGATGTTTGGGAACAACAGATGGAAGAAAATGTTGTAGCTAATGTGTGGGCCAATCAGAATGAAGGTATAACACTCGCACCACTGTGGGTCGGGAATGATGAAGTTTGGGCAGTCAATGAAGCTGCAATGGAAAATGGAGATGTTTGGAGTGAAGCAACTATAGAGGGAATTACCAAGGGTTTGAAAGAAGCTAGCATCGCCAAGGGAAAAAAAAAAGCTGAGGGGGATCTTGTTGATCTCTACACAGATTACACTGACTTGTGGGGGGACGACCTTGATTCAGTTCTTCTCCTTCTTAGGAATGGTCGATTCTATCAACCGCCGCAGATGTACACCGGCAATACTTCTAACCCACCTCCTAAAACCACAAACCAACCACCTATTAACCCAACTCCACAAAATAACCCAACTCCACTAAACAATCCAAACAGCCTCAATGACCCCATTGCCAACTCCACAGATTTCCTAAACCTGTTTGATCCACCAAACAACCAATTTCAAACCACTTTCGCAACCAACAATCGCATGCCTCGTTCAAAACCCTCACCAACAGCTGAAGAAAATCCCATCCAGAAGCAACTTGAGAAAACCCCAGCCGCCATAACCATTTGGGGCCTACTCATGAGTTCTAGTGAACATCGCCAGAAGCTTGCTCATGCACTATCTTGTATGGAGATTGCCCCTGACACAACCCCTGAAGCCATGATGGCCGCCATTGTTACCAAACCTACCATTGCCACCAAGCCAACCAAGCATGTTGTAACCTTTACCGAAGCCGATTTGCCACTCGAAGGGACTGACCATAACAAGCCGTTGCATGTCACCATGAAATGCATGGGGAAATGGATCCCAGTGGTGTTGATAGACAATGGATCTGCACTCAATGTTTGTCCTCTGCGAACAGCTTTATGTTTGGGACTTAAGCCTAAGGATTTCACGCCATCTGATCTCACTGTTCGAGCTTATGACAACACCCGCCGCAATGTATTGGGGACTGTTGAGATGGAAATTGCTGCAGAAGGGTTTAAGTCGACAGTGGAGTTTCATGTACTTGAGATTCCGGCTTCGTTCAATTTGTTGTTGGGACGACCTTGGATGCATCGTTCCGATATTATGGCAGTCCCGTCCACTTTGCATCAGAAAGTTTTACTTGGTTTGGAGAGTGGAACAGTTGCTCTCTATGGAGATACAGGCATTCGCCCCCACGCTGAAGATAATGCTCCCCTATTAGAAATCATGCACGATGAGAATGACGTCCAACTTGGGGGATTTGCTTTTGATACATCCGGTGGTGTGTACATGCTTCGTATCGATGATGATTTTTCAATCAGCACCACTGTTCTCGAGATGATGAGAAGGATGTCGTATTTGCCAGGCACTGGCTTGGGTCGAACTCACCAGGTGGTGGCTCAGTTTCCGGATTTCCCTTCTCAGCGAGGTCGTTTTGGGTTAGGATATGAGCCTACGTTAAAGGAGATACAGAAAGGAAAAATCAATGAGGCGGAAAGCAGTGCCAACCGCCGGATTTACTTTGTCAAGGAAGGGTCAAATGCACCATATCACGGCCAGCCTGAACCGTTTGTAAATGAAATAAGTGGAGAGGTGCATCCCAGATTTGAAATCTTCGCTAATGATGCTTGGGATAGTGAAGATGAGCATGAAAAGGTCGAGAAATTGGTGGAAGACCTTAAAGCGGACTGGATGGAGGCCTTGGATGGTGGGATCCTGATGTCAATGTTCGACGAGGTCAGTCTAACAGGTAAGGATGAAAAGGAGCCAGCAGTGATGATGCTCGGGCAGGAGGCCCTTGAAGACCCCAGCGTGCTGATTGTGGATGCTATAGGAGGATATAAGAATTGCACTTTCACACCTGTTGTAAAATTCTCTGGCACTTTCACCGAGTTTGAGTCTGATTCTGAGTCCGAGTCTGTATCTAGCTTTGAGTCGGAGATGGAACCTCGTGCCACTCCACGTCATCACTTTTCTTTTGAATTTGAGTCCACCGCTATGTACCGCACCCCTGAGAGTTTCATGAATGAAATGGACTATGATTTCGCTTACTTTGCTGTTCCCGAAATAAATTGTGTTGATCATGACAATAATGAGGATGAGTTTGAGGGAGAAATACCCAAAGAACTCAAGTCTCTAATTGAAAGAGAAAATGAAAGGCATGCTCAGCCAATAAAAGAAGAAGTTATTTCAATTAAATTGAGAAATGAGGAAAATCCTCGCATGGTTCAAATTGGTTCCGGGCTATCTTCGGAGGAACAAGAATTACTCATTGAACTACTCAAAGAATTTGAAGATGTTTTCACTCGGTCCCACGCAGATATGCCCGGAATTGATCCTGAAATCGTGCAGCACCGAATTCCCTTGTATCCCGACGCAAAACCAGTCAACCAGAAGTTAAGGAAAATCAGGCCAGATTGGGTTGAAAAATTCAAAGAAGAGGTTACCAAATAGTTCAACGCTGATTTTCTGATGGTGACTGAATATCCGCAATGGGTTGCAAACATCGTGCCAGTGCCCAAGAAAGATGGTAGAATCAGGGTATGCGTGGATTTCAGAGATTTGAACAAGGCCAGTCCAAAAGACGACTTTCCCTTGCCGCACATTGATGTGTTGGTAGACAACACGGCAGGACATGCGCTGTTATCATTCATGGACGGCTTTTCGGGGTATAATCAGATTTTGATGGCGCCAGAGGATCGAGAGAAGACAACTTTCACCACTGAATGGGGTACGTTTTGTTACCGAGTTATGCCGTTTGGATTGAAAAATGCAGGGTCAACTTATCAGCGAGCTGCTACAACCTTGCTACACGACATGATGCACAAAGAAGTCGAGGTGTATGTGGATGACATGATTGTAAAGGCAAAGGAGAGAGAAGGGCATCTCCCAGCATTGCGCAAGTTCTTTGAAAGGATACGGAAATACCGGATGCGCCTCAACCCACAGAAATGCACATTCGGAGTCACCGCTGGGAAGATGTTGGGATTCATGATCACCACAAGAGGAATCGAGGTGGATCCGTCAAAAATCAAAGCCATTCTTGATATGGAACCACCTCGGACAGAAAAGGAGGTACGAAGTTTTCTTGGGAAAATCCAGTTCATCAGCAGATTCATCGCAAAGTTAACATCGACTTGCGAGCCGATGTTTCGTCTATTAAAGAAGGGAGTACCATTCAAATGGGATGACAAATGCCAAAAAGCCTTTGAGTCGATTCGACAGTATCTTCAAAGTCCCCCAGTATTAATGCCACCAACACCTGGCAAGCCGTTGATTCTGTATTTGTCTGTATCACAGTCAGCAATGGGGTGCATGTTGGCACAAGAAGGAGAAGCCGGAGTGGAAAAGGCTGTCTACTATCTAAGCAAGAAAATGGTGGGAGCTGAGGAAAGATATACCCCGTTGGAAAAGACGTGCTGGGCTCTTGTTTGGGCCTCCAAAAAGTTGAGACACTACATGCTAGCTTATTCTGTGATATTGATTTCTCGGATGGACCCCCTCAAATATCTGTTCGAGAAACCAGCCCTCACCGGTAAGCTAGCACGTTGGTTACTCTTATTGGCCGAATTTGAACTCAAGTACGTGACACGAAAATTAGTGAAAGGCAGGGCTGTAGCAGAATTCCTGGTAGATCACCCGATCGAGGGGCCAGAAGATACGTTGTTTCAATTTCCCGATGAACATGTCATGACAGTATCAGAGGATGTCTGGAAGCTATACTTTGATGGAGCTGCAAATCAGAGAGGATTTGGAATCGGCATACTATTGGTTGCGCCAGAAGGGCCACATATTCCTCTCTCTTTCAAATTGAACTTCGAAGTCACCAATAATCAGGCAGAGTACGAAGCATATATTGTGGGGATGGAAGCCGCTCTCGAAATCGGGGTGAAGAAATTGGAAGTGATAGGAGATTCGAATCTGGTGGTTTCTCAAGCCAATGGTGATTGGAAGGTGCGAGAAGAGAAATTGAAGCCATATCACAAAGACCTCGATGATCTGATTCATCAGTTCGAGCAAGTCACTTTTACTCATATACCAAGAATGAAGAATCAGTTCGCCGATGCACTTGCTACGCTGGCATCCATGGTGGAATTACCTGTTGGGGTAAGGATGAGGCCGATCATGATTGAACAAAGAAACAAGCCAGCCTATGAATATGTGATGAATGTTGAGGAAACTGGCGATGGTCTGCCATGGTATCATGATATTTGGAATCTGGTCGAGAGAGGAGAGTATCCGGAAGGAACAAACAAGAAGGATCGAATAGCATTACAAAGGTTGGCGGCGCAATATATCATATGTGGTGGAAGGTTGTACAAAAGGTCATACTGTGGGATGCACAAGTTATGCATCCACAGTGATGACGCAAAAAGGGTGATGGAGGAGATTCATGAAGGAATTTGTGGTCCCCACATGAATGGATTGATGATGGCAAAGAAAATTCTGAGACAAGGGTATTTCTAGTTAACTATGGAAACGGACTGCGTTCAGTATGTGCGGAGATGTCATAAGTGTCAAGTCCATGCCAATCTCATGCATGTTCCGCCAACTGAGCTTCATACAATGGCAACGCCCTGGCCCTTCTCAGTATGGGGTATAGATGTAATTGGGAAAATTACACCGTCAGCATCAAACGGGCACAAATTCATTTTGGTGGCAATTGATTATTTCACAAAATGGGTGGAGGCAGCTTCCTATGCTACATTGACCGCAGTGCAAGTGGCCCACTTCATTAAGCAGAACATAATCTACCGGTATGGGGTCCCCAATGCTTCTGTGTCAGACAATGGTGTGCACTTCAAAGGAAGAGCAGCAGAGGTACTCGAGGAGTTCAATGTTCAAGTGCACAAATCAACAGTGTACAGACCACAAACTAATGGGGCAGTGGAAGCGGCAAACAAATCAATCAAGAATATTTTGGAGAAAACCATCGAATCATCTAGAGATTGGCATGAAAAATTACCCTTGGCATTATGGGGATATCGCACTTCTATCCGAACTCCAACAGGGGCAACACCCTATTCATTGGTCTACGGTATGGAGGCGGTACTTCCCATTGAGCTTGAGGTACCATCTTTGAGAGTGATGGTGGAGAATGAGATTGATGAAGCTGACTGGTTGAGCGACAGGTTCGCAGAGCTAATGTTGTTTGATGAAAGAAGATTGCGGGCATTATATCATATTCAAGGGTGTCAGAGAAGAATTGCTCGTGCATTCAACAAAAAGGTGAAATCAAGGGATCTGATTGAAGGAGATATGGTGGTAAAAAAGATTCGGGCACCAATATTCGATCCTCGAGGAAAGTTCAGACCAAAATGGGCAGGACCATACATCATCAAGACTATTCTCGACGGTGGAGCAGCAGTGATTATTGATCTGGACGGCAACGAGTTCAGCAATCTTGTCAACTTGGACCAACTCAAACGATATTACCCCTGAGAGATGCTCGTTGGGCGAAAAATCGCAAGGGCGAGCCGACCCAAGCAAAATTCAGAGCAAGCCTGCTAGGCCGAAAACCCACATCGGGCGGTCTAGGCAAAATTTAAGGCAAAATGTTCAAAAGAGCTCGCTGGACTGAAAACCTGAAAAGGCGGTACCAGGCAAAATTTAGAGCGCAAAAGGAGAGTGTTAATACTCGAGTGAACCTTTGCTTGAACTACGCCATGACCTGATTCTTTGCAAAGGGATACGTAGGCAACCCTATCCTGGGGTTCAGTCTAAATTTGATGAGTTGGCCCACATTTTGCACCATTTATTTTGGGAAACAGCTTAGTTGAGTTGAGAGAATCAGTCCACGTTGTTGCCAAACCTTGCTTCCAGTTCTCCTCTGAGCCATTGGCGGTACCTTCCTCGCAGGTGAATGCTCGGATACTGGTCTCGAACCCAAGTCACTCTTCCTCCCCAATCACGACGGTAAGCCTCAATTACTGAGTGTTTAAACTCCGGGAGATGGAAATCAGTAGGATATGGAAACTTCACGTCTTGACGAATTCCAAACTAACGAAGGACGCGCTGAGGAAAGTAGAAAGTGAAGCCTGTCAGCCCGGCCAAAACCACCCATGAATGTCCCATATGCTTGGCCGTCATGTCTGGCAGAGGCAACCAGTGGCACCTCCAAGTGACGTGCTCCTCCTCCACTGCCATGAAGAAATCCAACCATTCCTCCATATTGTGGCGAATTTCCACGAAACCTCTTCTTCTCCAAACTCTAGCTTGATAAATCCAGTCATTTGCCGGATCTGCAACCAACTTCATTTTGTCACTTAGCCACATCTGCCAAAAACAAACCCAAAAACCATAAGCCCAAAACCAAATCCAAAAATACACAATCCGAAGCCGAAACCAAAATCCAAAATCCAACTCAAAAGCCAAAACCCAAAATCCAAACCTGAAGCAAAAGTGGACTACCGGCAAAAACGTCTGTTCTTCCCGATTTCACTGCATCCAAGCCCATGAGTGTCTCTGCTAAAATCATGGGAACCACATCTCGCCGTTGCTCAATTTGTGCAGCAACTGAGACAATTGAGGGACTTCGATTACCGTCATTTGGAACCAACAAGTAAGTAGCAAGGAGGCACATGCATAAAGCAAACATACGGCGATTCTGAATTGTGTAGTTCAATGGATTGCTGCGTGGGCTGAAATCTGCAAAGAGACGAAGAATGTCGAGCGAGCTTCCGCGAATCAAGTGCCTCGCAAAACCATCATTCACACCAAGCTTTTCTTTGAGGATCTTAACCAAGTTGGCGCGGATTGGAGGGACCACTGGTTCAGTCTCGGGATGAGTTTCGAGATATGCATGGAATTCCTCAATAGTGGCGCATAGCTCTTGAAGACGAAAACGGAACACATGAAACTCAGGATCCTAAAATTGGGCGGCAGCATGCAAGAGCTCGGGGCGGACGGGGATGGAGTGGATATGGCGTAAGGAATTGAGATGGTGGCCTCGAAAATTGAACCAATCAATGTTTTCGAAGCTTGCAATCCATGGCTGAAGCACGGCGGACGCAAGCATGGCCATGATGTGGAGCTGGAAAGTAGAGAGATAAAGAGTGGAAGTATAAAGAGTGAGATGATGAAAATTGGTGTGGGGAAAAATGCTTGGCAAGGCATGGTATTTATAGTGGGAGCATGATGAGTAGTGACAATTTTGCATGCAAGAGTAGATGAGAAAGATTCAAGTTTCAATGAATTCAAAGTTCATTTTCAAGAAATTTACATGGGAAATCATAAGAAAATCTTGGAAAAAGATGGCATTTATGGGAAAATGGAGGAGAAAACTTTGGAAAAGTGTATGAGAGGCTTGGGAAGGAAATTTGAACAATTTATATGCAGTTTGGGGCAGAAGAACGCCATGCAATGGGCAAGAAAATGCATTGGGAAGAACAAAATTCTGCCAGGAAGCAGGTCCAGGCGCCTGGACTTGCCCTTTCCAGGCGCCTAGACTCAATCCAGGCGCCTGGATCATCACCTTCCAGGCGCCTGCACCTAGTGCAGGCGCCTGGACCATCCTAATGCAGGCGCCTGGAAACCAGATAGCAGCAACCAGTTTTGATACCCCAAACTCATTTCCATGCATTTTTGGCAAGTTTCGTTGATTCCAACATGTTCTAACGGACGTTTATGACTTGCGGGGAGGTTTTATTCATGGAAGATTCAAGAAACGGGACGTTTAGACCAAGTTTTCCGCGAAAAAAGCTCGGTTTAACGTTTCAAAATCATGGTTGAAGGTTGCAAGTGGATTTTACCAAGTTCAAACGATTGGTACAATCAAATATGACTTCACGGAAGTGGTGAGATGTTTGTTCTCGGACAAGAACACGTGGCATGGGAGAACCGTCTTTTCAAACAAGCCCTATGGACGCCAAATTCCATCCTAGGGTCATTTTTGTCATTTAATTCATCTAATTGAGTTGTATATATGTTTTGAGTCTGGTGAAGGTGTCAATAGCATTTGTTGTCAGGTTTGTTGTAAATTTGAGTCGTTTATGTCAATGTTTGTTCATCAAAACGTGTTTCGAATAAATTCACGAACACTTGTGCCAATAACCATGTCTTTCTATATTGTTTATATATTCTTGTTCGTTACAGTCCATGGAAATCTCTTTCCTATTTTTTTCAAGAGTTTTACAACCGGTGTTTTGTCAATAAAACGCATGTATGACATGTAAAGTGCAAATCATATACTGAAAACATGGCATCCATAAAAAGTCAAACGCAGGTCAATGTGAATCAAATGTCAAGTCATAATCCATGAGTACTGGGGCAAACACACGCCCAAACAAGCAAAACAGGCGCGCAGGCCCGATCCAAAGTACTACTTGGGCGCGCAGGCCCGAAATGGTAAAAGAAAAGTTGTACTAAAAGCAAAACTCATAATAACCTAAGATCACCTAGGTGCTAACTACGGGTCGCCCATGTCCTCGTCATCCTCGCCCTCGTCCTCGCTCTCCGCTATGTCCTCCGGGACAAGCTCCTGTGGAGGAGGCTCGTCTGCAGCAGGCTCTACGCTCGTCGATGGCTCACCAACCCTCTGGCGAACTGATCGTCCATCCGCACCGTCCTCCTCCCCGGACTCTCTCATCGCGACATAGCCAACCTCCTTCGAGAGGAATAGGCGAATGGTCGTCGATCCAGGACCGGCAACACCACCTCTCTCTCGCCTCCGAGGCACCTACAAGCAAAGTCAAAGCACAGAGCATATCAGTATTTTGCAATCAAATGTGTGTCAAAATCAAATCAAGGAAAGAAAGAAGATTACCGTGATACTCCTAGAAAGAGGAGGACTGGGAGCAACTGGAGGAGCAGGGTCACCCGGTCGCCGGAGTACCACGTCAGCCCCAGCCACCAGCTGGCGAACCAGAGTCCGCAGACTGTGAGTCTGCTCATAGTAGAAATGCGCGGTGTCCTGGGAAAATTGCAATAAGAGGCAACAGTTTCAGTAAATGGAATTCAAAATCAGGGAAAGTTAATGAAGAATTGAAACTTTGCATACCGGGCCAACGGGAAGCGCAAGGTCAGCAGCAGGTCGAGGAATGTCAACATAGCCAATCTCTCTCCCTCAGGTGTCTGCACAGAGACCTGCCACAACCTCATAACATCATAGGCTGACCTCTCCGAAGGCTCAGCCCCTCCTGCTACAGCACCGCCCCATCTCTCTCTCAGAATCGGCACAAGCCCAGACCCTCCTGGTACTACCTCTCTCTCCTCCTCCGCAACACCAGTCCTCTCAAGAGGAACGTCCTCCATCTGCACGTCCTCAGTCACCCTCTCCCTCTCTCTGACTCTCTCTCTCTCACCCCCGGTGGAAGATCCTCCCTGCTCTCTCACAATAGAAGGGCCGGCACCCTCTCTCACTCCAGCACCGCCACCGGCCTGCCCCTCAGCTCTAGCCCTCTCCGCCTGCTCAGTAGCTAAAGCCTCCGCGGCCTCCCGTGCAGCAGCCTCACATGCAGCTCGAACTCTCTCTCTGTACCCCGCCACGTCCAATGGGCCAGCAAAGTATCGCCGCCGGTATGCCTCATAATCCTCAGTCGGTCGAAGGTACTGATCTAAAGCTGTATCGAGGATGGTGTATCGCTCGATCTCTGCCAAAGTGTAGCTCTCAGTCCTCAGAACCAGTGGCGGGAGAGGTCCTGGCACCACCTGCGTCAGGGCACGTATCGACTGGCGTAATACCCTGTGCCGTAAGCGCACTCTAACAGCACTCTCCCATGAGTCAGCTCTCTGCTCGGCGCAAGATACTCGTCCTGCATCCCATCCCATAGCTGCCAGTGTACCTGTACAGAAAGCAAGAAAGTTGTGAGAAGGAAAGCAGAAAGGATATAAGGAAATATTGTGATAAAATTTAAAGCAAGATTATACCTCAACATGAGTAAGCCGGTCAAGCTCTCCGCGGAAGAAGTCTAACTGGCCACGCACGGCACTCTTTCCTCTGTATCCTTTCCCCCAGCGAAGAGCTCGATGGATCATGCGTGGGTCCCAAAAAGAGGACTCCGGAGACGTCAGTCTCAGTACCTCGTAAGCCCACATCTGCAAAACAATGTTGGAATAGTCAGCAAACATACAATGTGCAGATAAACAAGAATTCAATGAAATACAGCGGTAAAATACAAGGTTATTTGGTTTACCTCCCAAGCTGACCACAGACCTCCTATGCTCGTCGCCACGCCTCGTGAAACGGATCCCATGAAAGCGTAGCATGCGGCTAAAGCCCAGCCTCCCCAGTCGTACCTGGCAACCCGCCCGAAGCCTCTCAGTGCAGCCAAGTAACCCAGGTGCACGTGGTGATGTCGGTTCGCGAACAGAGTCACGCCGAACATGTAAAGCAAGTAGCACCGGGCCTTTTGCTCCGCAGCAAGCCGAGAAGTAGGTCTCCCGAGACAACAATCAGCGAACTGACCATAAGCAGCAGAGTCTGCCCCGTGGTTGGGCTTCCAGCCCAAGTAGTGCCGCAGTGCATCGTCATTCTGAGCAATCCCCAAATCAAAAGGTAAAGGCTCTCCGCCGACTCGTAAGCCCGTGATCGCTGAGAAATCAAGGGGCGTCATCGTCGCCTCGCCAAACTGTAGGTGAAGGGTATTTGTGGAATCCCTCCACCTCTCTGCTAGGGCTATCACCACAGTGTGATCACGCATCGTCTTCGTCTGCGTCTCGATGAACGGCTCAAAACCAGCAAGGACCACCAACTCTCTCACGTCGTGGTCGAGATCAGTGAACAGAGACAAGGTCCTCCCAGACGAGCCATTCACACTCAAACACCTGTTCACCTGTTGAAATAGAGAAACATTTCATCAGTATCAGAGAGAGTCACAAAATTCACAAGGCATATGCAAATCAAGAATGCAACAAATAGAGAACATGGTAAAGTGAGTTTGTACCTCCAAGCAGTCACGGGAAAGGTGCCTCCCAGCATCTAGCAGTACCTCCTCTCCATCGTATCTCTCCTGCAACGAGGTGTATCTGTCTATCGCTGAAGGAATAATGTGATGCACTGGTGCATCGTAGGTGTCAGCATGAAAAATCGGTCTCACCAGCAATGCCTGTCGGGCTACCTCTACCACCGTCACTCTCGGACCAGCCTCTCTCTCTCTCTCTCTCCTCAGCCTCCATCTCCCTCACTACCTCAGAAGAAGTCTCCTCAGTCACTGGAGGAATGTCTGTCTCCTCCATAGCAATCCCTTTCCCCTTGTCCGGCCTACTAGTCCCCACCCCAGAATCTGCGAGAGGGTCTCTGGGACCCGAACCATCACCAGCACCACCAACACCACTGACAACATCGCCAGTACCATCACCCCCATGTCCTGCACCACCTGAACCTCCATCGGCAGCATCTCCGCCAACCAAACTACTATCACCACCACCACCGCTCATCAAACCACTACCACTAATACCACCGACATTTCCAATACCTCCCGAACCACCCACAACCACCAAATCGGCAATATCAACAACAGGCAATGAACTACTACTAGCAGAAGGATCAATAACAGTGTGTAAGTCACCAGAAATACTCGAAACAATACTGCTTGGACTTACTTGTTCCAGATCTGGAGTTTCTGTTGGATTTTGGACCGGAGTAGGATCGGCCACCTCCTCTCTGGCACCGCCGGCAACCGTGGTGGCCGGCTGGGTTTCTTCCACTTCGGCCGTAGCCTCCCTAGGGCCATGGATCCCACCCACGGTTCCCTCCGGCACCGCCGCACCACCCACGGTGGTCTCCACTGCCTGTGGGACCTCCTCTGGTCTTTCCTTTTCACCGCCGGCATCGGAGGATGCCATGGATGGTTCGTTCGAACTCGGTTCGGCCATGGATGAGATTATTTCACACCAAAATCAAACAAAACCGAGCAGATCTTGGTTGTGGTGGTGTGCAATCGACTTTTGGGCAAAGAATTTGTATAAGAATCGTGGGTTTGAGATCAAGAGAGGCCAAAAGAGGGAGAGAAATGTTTGGTTTGATCGGAGAAGAAACAAGAATGGCCGAAAAAGGGTAAACCTGGATTGATTTTATGACACTCGAACGGTTACGACTGTTCACGTTTTCAAGGAGTCCAGGCGCCCGAAGTGAGTCCAGGCGCCTAGATCGCGTGAGTTCGGGCGCCTGAAGTGATTCCGGGCGCCTGGATTGGGTTGATCCGGGTGGCTCTCAAACTGATCCAGATACAATGCTGTGTTATCCAATGGAGATTGTGTGGAACTTCTGGGTTTTTATAAGACCTTTTGGGACGCTTCCAGAGAAATTTAAGTTCAAATCGTGCTGGGCACGCATGTGTTGTGCGGCCGAATAAATCAATTGTTTCACACAGAAGTTTGATTCATTTTTCATGAGGATTTTTCATTAAATCCATTTAAATCATTTTCTGAGGATTTTTCATTAAATCCATTTAAATCATTTTCATGAGGATTTTTCATTAAATCCATTTAAATCATTTTCTGAGGGTTTTTGATTAAATCCGTTTAAATCATTTTTCTGAGGATTTTTGATTAAATCCATTTAAATCATTTTCCTGAGGATTTTTCATTAAATCCATTTAAATCATTTTCATGAGGATTTTTCATTAAATCCGTTTAAATCATTTTCTGAGGATTTTTCATTAAATCCGTTAAAATCATTTTCTGAGGATTTTTCATTAAATCCATTTAAATCATTTTTCTGAGGATTTTTGATTAAATCCATTTAAATCATTTTCTGAGGATTTTTTATTAAATCCGTTTAAATCATTTTTCTGAGGATTTTTGATTAAATCCATTTAAATCATTTTCCTGAGGATTTTTCATTAAATCCATTTAAATCATTTTTCTGAGGATTTTTTATTAAATCCATTTAAATCATTTTCCTGAGGATTTTTCATTAAATCCATTTAAATTATTTGTCATGAGGATTTTTCATTAAATCCATTTAAATCATTTTTCTGAGGATTTTTCATTAAATCCATTTAAATTATTTTCATGAGGATTTTTCATTAAATCCATTTAAATCATTTTTCTGAGGATTTTTTGATTAAATCCATTTAAATCATTTTCTGAGGATTTTTCATTACATCCATTTAAATCATTTTCATGAGAATTTTTCATTAACTTGAAAAACTTGAAAAACCTCACCAATAACCTCCCATTAAATCACCAAAACATCCCTTGGAACCTTTGAATGGCCCAAAACCTTGAAATACATGCACCTAGATTGGTCGTTTAGGCACCTGGATTGGTCAAGTCCAGGCGCCTGGAAGGGGTTCAGGCGCCTGGATTCAGTTCAGGCGCCTGGAAATGCATAATCCAGGCGCCTGGATATCAGTCCAGGTTGAGTGTGTTTTAAGTTGATAGTGGGCGGGAACGATATCTTTGGGGGATTTTCTACAGAATCAGTTGGAGAGGGGTGTGGGAGAGATCATTGCACCTATCTCTCACCCCCTAAGTAACCCCTTACTCTTTTGAAAGGTCCAAGTGGCCCTTTATGGACCCTTGTGTGCCTATAAAACCCACTCTACTCTTCCATTTTCAGGAACTGAGAAAACACTCTCACACCCTTGCTGTTACTCTGTCAAAATACCTCCAGAAATCTCAATTCTTTCATCATCCCTCAAGCTCAACCCATTTCAAGCCTAAAAAGTCATCTCTTTGTTCCATCAATCCATCATCTATTCACCTCTGTCAACTAAATCCCATTAAAGCCTCCTCAAACTATCCTCTTAGCTTTGTAAACTCAAGTATCAGAAGCCTCATTCTTACAAAATCCACTAAAAAAAAAAACATTTTCAAGTTCTTGATCAAACCAAAAAGGTAGTCATTCTACCATTTTGTCCATAAAAGGCCCTGAGGGGGACTCTCAAGTTCTCTTTGGTCATCTATACCAGTAGATAGTTTGGGAGAGGTCTTAAAATCATCAAGCTAAGAAATCAGATTGTGCATCAGAAGCTCAATCCAGGTGCCTGGATCATCACCTTCCAGGCGCCTGCATTGAGTCCAGGCGCTTGGATTCCTTCCATGCAGGCACCTGGATCCCTTGTTCACCTGTTATGTTTTCTGTTTTATTCCATATTCTGATCATTTGTGCTACATCACTTATATTTCTGGATTCATGATTCTTTTCATCTCATGTTCGAGTCATCACTTATATGTTCATTTTTAGTATTTCTAGTTTATATTTATTACATTTTAAGTGTCATTTCATCATATATAAGCCATGATTCAAGTTCTAAATTTATTTTTGTGTTGTCATATGTTGCCCAGAATGCATGTGAGTCCATTAGAGCATTAAATTTGTTTGCTTTCTGTCAAAATGAAGTTCTTGAGCTTGTTGTCTGGAAGGTAATCCAGGCGCCTGGATTAACTCTTTCCAGGCGCCTGGACCCAATCCAGGCGCCTGGATTGACCCTTTCCAGGCGCCTGGATCCTATCCAGGTGTGATGTTTTGAACATGTATAATCAATTCCTGAGGCATTCTATAGAATTTTGGAGGCATTTAGTGTTAATTCTGCATCCTTTATGTGGAGATCATTCATTCATAACATTTTGCATAAACATAAGTTCATATCTCATTGATATACTTGATATATTTGTTGTGCTCTCACATGAATTTGATTTAAAAGTCCATTCAAACAACGTTTCAAAATCCTTTAAACATTTAGTAGAGACCGGTGGCTACACCGGGCGTGAGGGGTGCTTTAAATTCCTTCCCCTCGCGTAACCTAGCTCCCGAACCCGAGAAGTCTCACTTTGGAGACCGGTAAAGTACTTTCCAATTCAAAAGGGGCAAAAGAGTCATTTTTTTTTAAAAGGTTTCTCGGGTAAGATCCTCAAATCCGGGTGGCGACTCTATTCAATCAATCAAATCATTTTTCGAAATCGCAACCGTTTTTGGTGGACTACTCCGCGGGGTGTTCACAACGTGTTTTTAAGGTCCTATGCAAGGATTTGGGAAAAAAAAATAGCTAGAAGGGCTTGATCGGACACGGTTTTCGTAAAGTAGTTTTACGAAAACCTACTCCGATCAAGCCCTTCCGAGTACTATTTTTTGCCAAATCTTTGTGTAGGACATTGAAAACACATCTAACGGTTCCGATCGTTGAAATTTGGTCCGGAAAATGGAGGCCATTATTGTGAGTCTTTTATAATTTAATGAAAGAATTGAATTCCTATAATTTGAATTTGTATCATTTTTTTTAGAAAAACAATTTGTAAATTTTGTTTCTTTTTTTGTCTAATCTCTCTCTCTCTCTCATACTCTCTCTCTACAAAAATTTATTATTATTTATTTAGTTTTTAAATTTTTTTATATTTTTGTTCATGACTTACTAACAAAACATAGATTTTTTTATTTTTTATTTTATTTTTTCACAAAAACAAATTAATATTTTTTTTTTCAAAATCTTTATTAGATAAACTCATAAAAGGCAATGTATATGAGTATGTATAATATCAGTATATATAATAATATAAATATGTAATATGTGCGAACGTGCGGTATGCCGGTGCGGCGGTGCCGATATTCATTTTTTTTCATGGTTGAATTTTGATTTTAAATTTGTTAATAATATAAAATGTTTTAAAAGCTTATTTATTTATTTTTGTCCAAACTCTCTCTCTCTCTCTCTCTCTCTCTCTCTCTCTCTCTCTCTCTCTCTCTCTCTAACAATAAAATAAAATAATATAAAATAAAAATTTGTAACTTTATTTTCCCTTTTCTTTCTTTTTTTTATTTTTATTTTTTTTTTCATGACTTGAATTCAATTTTTATTAATTTGATATAAATATATAATTCACTAAAACAACCAAAAATTAATTCTTCATTTTTTTGGATTATCAAAAAATACATACAATGATAGAAATAAAGTATTTAACAAATTTTTTTTTTGCCTCATGCCATGCCAATGTGCCTTGCTAGAACCGTGCGTCCGTGCTGCGACGTGCCCGGGCCATGCTGTGCCTGTCCTACTTCCGTGTCGTGCCGTGCCAATTTTCCGTGCTTGTGTCCGGGCTCGTGCTTGTGCCGTGCCGTGCTAGAATAAAGCCGTGCCATGTCGTGCCTCGTGTCAAGTTTACTTCGTGTCGTGCCCGTGTCATGCCCGTACAAGACCGTGTCGTGCCGTGCCACGTCCCGCCTTAGACCGTGCCGTGCCCGCTCAATTCCGTGCCTGTGCCATGCCATGTGCCAACTTATACCATGTCGTTCCGTGCCATGCTAGGTTTTTACCGTGCCTCTGGCGTGCTGTGCCGCCATCGAGCGTGTCGTGCCCGTGCCTACCCGGCCTGTTTGACACCCGTAGTTGAGAAGAGAGAGGAGAGAGGACATTGTTTCAATTAATGAAGGGAGACGTAGGGACCACGTGAGGGGGAGGGAGAGTACAACTTAGGTTTTGTTTGGAACACATGGAAGAGAAAGGAAAAGGAGAAAATAATATGGAAGAGAGAGGAAAAGAAGAGAAAATAAAATGAAAGAAAAGTGAGAGAAAAATGGGAAAAAAAATTCACTATTCACAATACAAGAAGAGGGAACAATTTTAACTTTCCTTTCTTTTCCCCCACTTTCCTAAGTTCCTAACACACCCATCTCGTCCATTGGTTTCAACGGCAAGGATGGAGTGTCAATTATTGTGTTAAAAGTGTTAGCGGAACCGGCTATATATATTAAATACACAATTATCCAACCACAACCCTTCACATACACATAGTTATGTGTGGACCCCACGTGTATGCAATGTGTTGTGATTCAATGTTTGTGTATCTCCAAAAAAAACTGTGAATACGTCATTGTTATGGACCATATGAACAACGGGTTTATGGGTTGTTTCACATGACCAAAAATCAACCAAGATTTTAATTAGTGTTTTCCGATTGGAAAATGATTTTCACATTTCTTTTTAGGAAAAGGCTATAATACACACCCCTCATTTGGGTGTGTATCATACACACCCCTGTAAAAGTTACGATTTTTTGCGAAAAGTTACGAATTTTTTGAAAAAGTTACGAATTTTTTGTAAAGGTTACGAATTTTTTTTTGTAAAAGTTACGAGACACACCAAAATGTTACGAATCATAGAAAATGTTACGAATCATATTGCTGAAAAGTTACGAAAAACTAAAAAATGTTACAATTGTCGATGAGGTAGCACAATCTGGACCATAAAATAGGTGCATATGGTACACCCAAATAAGGGGTGTGTATTGTAGCCATTTTCTTCTTTTTATTCCCAAACACTTTATTTTTCGTCTTTATGTACTAGAAAGCACCAAATTGCCCTTTATATATAGGGGTAATTGTTCTAGGGTCCAGAAATGGGGACTTATTAGGCCATTTAGTCAATGTTAAAGTTTTACAAGGTCTAAGGTCCACAAGCACTTCCATAGGGTACCCTAGGGTTTTAGGCACTTTCATAGGGTTCGAACTTTTTTCGCACTTTCCTAGAGGTACAAACTTTTTTTTGGTAACAAAAAAAAAAAAAAAAAAAAGATCCCAGCATTTTTTTTTTTTGGGTAAATAAGCTTGAAATTAAAAAAGGCTAAGCGAATGTACAGCCTACAAGGGGCATTAATAGGCGCGTGAAAAGCTTGCTTATCAGGCGCCTAAGTAGGGTGATTTAGCATGTTAGACGTGCGTTTTAAGCTTTATTTTCCGTCTAATATGTGCACGAGGTGTTTTGTGGGTGTTAAGTGTATTTTGCAGGAAAATCGAGGTTTTGGATGCAATTTTGCAACATTAGAAGTCATGCACGTCGATCGCGAGTTGGAGGTGAGCGGAGTGTGCATGGAAGTGGTCGAAAACCATCGGGAGCGCTACCCCAATTTGTTGGAGCGCTCAAAGTGGGCACAAAAAGGTCCCAAAAGTGAACAGAGGATTCTTGAGTGCTACACCAAAAGAGGTGTAGCGCTACCGGCGTGTTATTGGTCAAGGGTCAAAGGAGCTTAAGCGGTCAACGCAGCGTTTAAGGGCAGCGGTAGCGCTACCCCATTTAACTTGTAGCGCTGCCGAGGCAGTGAGTTGGCATAGTGAACGGTGTGGTTTGGCTTATCCGCGTGGATTAATTCAGATTTTCGTTTGTTTTCTGAGGACGATTTGGAGTAGTATATATACTTTTATTTTAACTTAGATTAGGGTTCGACGAATTTTTCCTAAGTTTTGTTCCTTCAAGTTTTCGGCTACGTTTTACGAGGTCTTATTCAATACTCCAGAATTTCATCTTCAAGTTGGTGTTGCGGATTATTAATCAAGTTCAGATTCCTTTTTGCAATTACGGTATTGTTATTTTTATTGTTTCCATATTTAATCCTCCAAGCATGCTTAGATCTAAGTTTAATTCGTTGCCTGCAATCAATACAAGCATGAGTGAGTAGTCGCTTTGAGTGCGGCTGCGGGGCGAAGGCGCCCGCATTTATTCGAATCGATATTTCACCTCGGAGCCGAACTAATTCAATTTTCGAGCAATTTTAGGAATTAGAAACTTTTCTAACAAACAAACCCAGGCATTACCGGAATTCGAATGCGCACGGAATCTGGTGACAGGTGGTGCGCATTTTGTCAGGAAGCCTTTCGCGTTTTCTAAAATCAGTAAAAGGATTACTTGTGGCCCGAGTAAATATTGGTTAGGATAAGCGTGGACGCCGGATTCCCGCAGCTGTGCTCTCTTTTAATTAATTAGCATATAATCAATTTAGCTTAGTAATTAATTAGAAAATCTCATAAAATCAAGGGGTGGCTACCTAAGAGCCAGTTCAAACCGCACTCTTACACTTTTGAGTCAGGCACTCCAGTCGTCTCTGTGGTTCGACTCCGGTACTTCCGGAATTATTGTGCTGCACTAGTCAAGAGTCCTACGCTTGGGACGCGTCGTTATTAGTTTTAATTTAGAGTCACCTGGTCGGTCAAGATTTTTGGCGCCGTTGCCGGGGACGGCAGCGAGTGTTCGGAAGTGTAGAGTCGTAGCTTAGTTTGTCTTTTAGTTAGTCATCATAGGTAAGGGTAAGAAGGGTTCTCCTAAACAGGACCCTCTTTATTTCCGTGACCCTACGAATCGTCTAGTTCGACGAGAACAGGGGTCAGGTCAGTCTGTGTCTCCTAGTGTTTCATCTTCTAGTACGGGGTTTGACCTAGCTCAGGCAGAGTCTATCCCTATTAGCGAGCTTTTTATCGATTTACCTTTTGAGTCAGTTAGTGTCAGTAACCCACTTTACCAGTCAGAGTCAGAGTTAGAGTCCGAC
The DNA here is from genome assembly GCA_020921065.1 of Vaccinium darrowii. Lineage (NCBI taxonomy): Eukaryota > Viridiplantae > Streptophyta > Magnoliopsida > Ericales > Ericaceae > Vaccinium > Vaccinium darrowii. The sequence continues at coordinate 24,157,639 of CM037161.1, read as the reverse complement.
TCAGAGGTAGGTGACATGGCTGATCAGCAAGTTGTGCAACAGCCGTCTCTGAGGCAACATCTTTACCCTGAGAGGTCCACTCCTCAAGGACCCATTGTGTTTCCCCGAGAGACACAAGAGGCACGTAATGCTTTCACTGTTAAACTCGGTGTCCTGAACAGCCTCCCTACTTTCTATGGGAGGGAGTGCGATGACCCTTATGAACACATGCGGACATTCGAGGGATTGGTGCGCAACATCGCATCTAATACCCAATACGAGAATGCATGTCTCAAGCTGTTTGAGGCAACACTTAAGGATGGTGCACTAATGTGGTTTAGGATGCAGAAGCCTCAGTCTCTTACCACCTGGGCGCAAGTGCGCGATGCTTTCTATAGGAAGTACTTTTCTGAGGCTAAGTCTGTGAGTTTTAGGCGTCAGATCCAAGGGTTTAGACAGGAGAGAGGTGAGTCATTTCTTAAGGCTTTGGAGCGCTTTAAAGAGTTGATCCTCAGATTGCCACACCATGGCTTTGAGAGGATTCAACTAGTCGAGTTTTTCCACCTGGGTCTCAACGCTGAGACCGTCCAGCACATAGAATATTCTTGCAAAGGGGACGATTTCTTGTCCAAAATAGCTGATGAAGGGTGGGATTTCTTAGATGACCTAGCTGATAAGCAGAGGGCCTTAGAACCATCTGATTTTGATCGAGTCGGACCTTTAGGGTCCACTATTGTCCCTGTCACCATTCGTGACCAGCGACTTCAGGCTCAAGTTGAGAAAATGGCTCAGAGGTTAGAAGAATTAGAAGTGAGACAGACTAGACCAGTTCATGAGGTTAGTGTAGAGGAAATCTGTGTTTGGTGTGAATGCAAAGGGCATATCGCAACCGCTTGCCCTGGGTTTCTAGCAGCCAAAGGGGCAAGTCAGTTCAATCAGGAGGAGGTAAATGCAGTTAGGACTTGGGATCCTTATTCTAATACTTACAATCCAGGATGGAGGGATCACCCTAACTTTGGGTGGTCAGATACCAGACCTGTAGGTGGAGGCCAAGCTCAACCCCTTGCGCTGCCTCCGCCACAGCAATTTCCTCAGTCCCAATGGTTCAGGCCTCCGCAGGGCCAAGTCATTCCATACCACTACCAGCAACAGCCTGGTAGGGGGGCAGGTCCATCTACTTGTGGTCCTCCCCCAGGTTATTCTCAGATGATGGCACGAGACCATAAGTTAGAAGAGAATGTCAATTCCATGATGCAGTCTCAGATGTCATTTCAGACTGAGACAAGGCAACAAATAGGAGCCCTTACCACTTAGATGTCACAACTCACTGCAATCATCAGTCATATGCAGCAGGAAAAGGGCAAGTTTCCAGCTCAGGGTAGTACAGCGGGAGCCCATTACTTAGGAAATCCTTCAGGTCAGAATAACCAGAGTCAGAATCAGGAGGATGCTAAGTCCGTCACTATTCTCAGAAATGGGAAGGAGATCGACAAGGCCATTTCGCCGAGGCAAAAACCAGTTTCACCCCCGGAGTTGGTTGATGCACCACGCGCGAATCCTGAGAGTGTAGAGAAGTTACCTGAGGTGGTGGAGCCTGCTGATGGGTATTCAGGATACAACCAGATAGAGGTCGCATTAGAGGACCAGGATAAGACCACCTTCACCTGTCCGTATGGTACATATGCTTACCGTCGCATGCCCTTTGGGTTGTGCAATGCGCCTGGTACTTTTTCCAGATGCATGATGGGGATCTTTAGTGACATGGTTGAGCGTATTGTAGAGGTGTTTATGGATGATTTCTCGGTTTTCGAGGATTCATTCGATGGATGCCTCGGGAATTTAGGTAAGGTCTTACAGAGGTGTGAGGAGAAGCACTTAGTGCTGAATTGGGAAAAGTGCCACTTCATGGTGACCCAAGGGATTGTGTTAGGGCACGTTGTGTCCTCCAAGGGTATTGAGGTGGACAAAGCTAAGATAGACTTGATTCGTAATCTTCCTACTCCTAAGTCTGTCAAAGATGTGCGCTCATTTCTTGGACATGCTGGTTTCTACAGGCGGTTCATTAAGGATTTTAGTGCTATCTCCCGTCCATTGTGTCAACTGTTGACAAAGGATGCACCTTTTGAGTGGTCTAGGGCTTGTGAGGAGGCTTTTCTTAAGTTGAAGCAGAGTCTCACGACTCCGCCTATTGTGCAGTCCCCTGATTGGAGTCTCCCCTTCGAGTTGATGTGTGATGCTTCTGACTATGCAGTCGGGGCAGTATTAGGACAGCGGAGAGGGAAAGACCCATGTGTGATTTACTATGCTAGCAAGACACTAAATGAGGCACAAATGAATTACACCACTACTGAGAAAGAGTTGCTAGCTGTAGTGTTTGCCTTAGATAAGTTTCGATCCTATCTGGTGGGCTCGCAGATCACGGTGTTTACCGATCATGCAGCCCTGAAGTATTTGATGACCAAACAGGATGCGAAAGCTCGCCTAATCCGGTGGATTCTGCTTCTGCAAGAATTCCACCTTGTCATTAAGGATAAGAAGGGGGTAGAGAATGTCGTCGCCGACCATCTGTCTCGCCTAGAGTTTGAGGATCCCACCTCTGACCTTCCTATTAGAGATTCTTTTCCCGATGAGCAGTTGTTTGCTGCTAATGAGTGCCCATGGTACGCTGATATCGCCAATTGTTTGGTGACTGGGCAGATTCCTTCTCATTGGTCTACCCAGGAGAAGCAGCGGTTTTTGAGGAGTGTCCGCCAGTACATATTTGATGACCCTTATTTGTTCAAATACTGTGCGGACCAGATTGTGCGTAGATGTGTTCCCGAGTCTGACCAGCAGGGAGTCATTGAGTTCTGTCATAGTGAGGCGTGTGGGGGTCACTTCTTTGCAAAGAAGACCACCGCCAAGATACTTCAGTGTGGGTTCTGGTGGCCCGATATGTTTAAGGGTGTTCATTTGTTTTGCAGGTCATGTGACCGTTGCCAAAAGCTTAGCAAGTTGTCTGCACGTCATGAGAGGCCCCTCCGGCCTATTCTTGTGCTTGAGGTATTTGATTGCTGGGGCATCGATTTTATGGGTCCATTTCCTGTGTCTCATGGTTATGAGTACATCCTGTTGGCGGTGGACTATGTGTCGAAGTGGGTGGAAGCGATTCCCACTAAGTCTATGGAGTCGAGAGTCGTGCTAGAGTTTCTTAAGGCTAACATTCTATCGAGGTTCGGCGTGCCACGCGCCATTATCTCGGATCAGGGCACGCATTTCACGAGTCGGTCGTTTGAAAAGTTGATGGGGGAGTTTCACGTTACTCATAAGGTATCCACTTCATACCACCCCCAAACTAATGGGCAAGCTGAGTTAGCGAATAGAGAAATTAAGAGGATTTTAGAAAAGACCGTAGGTGTGACTAGGAAGGATTGGTCAACTAGGTTAACTAATGCGTTGTGGGCCTACCGCACTGCTGACAAGACCGTGTTGGGTGCTTCACCCTATCGGCTCGTTTACGGTAAGGCCTGCCATCTGCCTGTTGAGTTAGAGAAGAAGGCCTATTGGGCCATTCAGAAAGTCAATTCTAGTTTGACTGAGGCGGGTGAGCATAGGAAATTGCAATTGAGTGAGCTTGAGGAGCTTAGGAATGACGCGTATGAGAATGCGAGTATTTATAAGGCTAGGGTCAAGGCGTATCATGATAGGAACATTCAGCGCAAGACCTTTAGGGCTGGTCAGAAAGTATTACTCTATAATTTGCGTCTGCATATATTTCCAGGGAAGTTGAGGTCCCGTTGGGATGGCCCCTACCTAGTAGTTCATGTTTATCCGAATGGTTCAGTCGATGTCCGTGACCTAAAAGATGATCATGTGTTTAAAGTTAACGGACAGCGTCTGAAACCTTATTTGGAATTTTTGGAGGTAGGCGAACCTGATGAGGAGTTGGTCGATCCTGTTTATTCGGACGACACTATTGAGTAGGCTTGTTTCAGCCTTGTTTTGACGGGTAGCTCACGCGTACCATGCTCTTTATTGGGTGTGGACCCGACCCCTTTACATTAGGGGTACCCATCATCGACTTGGGTTTTTATAGCTTCGCACGCCGCTATTAAAATAAGGATCGTGTGCCCAGCTCCGGTTAGTAAGGGCAATGTTTATATTATATTTTGTTTGTTTTTAAGTGTCTATGGTCTTGTATAGCCACCCTCCCTTCAATTCAAGTTGGGGGATGGGGAGAAAAGTATGACACGTGAAACTGCGTGAATGTCTGGTGGTGTTCTTTATTTCCTTTATTTTCTTTATTGTGGCCCGGCTTTCACTAGCGGGCGGTACTAACATCGTTTGTTGCCTAGTATGTATTTGGTTCTTAAGTCTTTTGCAGGACGAGCATGCAACCACACCAGCCTTGGTAGTTTGGGCCTCTCCGTCGGCATGAGTGCGGCATTCAAGAGCCTCGAGCAGGGGTGCCACGAACAGTGGCGGTTGTTAGTCCTATAAAGCTTCGGCGCGGCCCTGTGTGACTAGCTGTGGACCTCTTTAGGTCCGAAGGAGCGGATTCTGGAAGCAGTTCCAATGCAAGAAACGCAACAATGATGGCAAATTCCCCATATATCGGTCGGGGTCATGATGGTTGGCTGCCATCCGTCGGTCCATTTCTTTCCCTTCTATTATATTTTTCTGTTTTGCCTTCATGCTCTGAGGGCAGAGCAATTTTCAAGTTGGGGGAAGGGGTGTACTTTGTACACGTTTTTTTTTATGTTTTGAGCGCTGTTAGTAGTTTAGGGGTAATTTTTAATTTTTGGTTACTTTTTAAGTCTGGGGATACGATGGTTATGCTTGTTTGTATGAGTTAGGTGAGCATGCTAGATTTTGTCTCGTTGATTGCCTGTCTAACTTGTTCACATGCATATATCTGGCATTCCTGTTTGAATAATTTCCACACCATAAGCAGGTTTGAGTAGGTGTTATCACGTAGTGCACAGTATGTTCCTTAAAGCATCCCATGTTTCATTGTTCTTCACTTTCCGCATTCGCATAAAATAGTAGGCGTTTGTACCGCATATCATGATTTAAAATATGATACATGCATGTGTGAGAGTGGGTGACGTGTTCAGGGGATGAAACAAGGTCGTTTTTGCATGATTAGACCACTAAATATGTCCCATTGAACCCCTGTTAAACCAGTCCGTGTCAGTTCCTGTGTCAGACTTAGGAAATCAGTGTTGGGTGGGGTGTCAGTTTGGTGGTCCAACTCTGTGTACATTTATTCATCAGAAATATTGTGGTTAATGGAAGTTGGTAAGAATGCTTATGGATGCCATGGTCTTGAACAAACCTTTAACCTTAAACCTTTAAGCCCCAAATTTATTTAGAAACCTAAATACTTTTTCCCCGCCAAATAAAAATCCCTTCTAAAGAGAGAGAGGGTAATTTTCGGATGTGCAGCCTTTTTGTAAAAAAAAAATATGTATATATATATTTGCTGACGTCAGTAGCGCTACACATAAAAGGGTGTAGCGCTACCGTGTCCTCTGTACGAAAAAAAATAACGGCCAAAAGGCCGGGTCTCTCTCTCTTCCCCACTTTTTCTTCTTCCTTCTTCTTCTTTCTCCCTTCTTCCATCCTCAAACCCCATAGCCATCAAAACCCTAAACTTTGACCTCCCATAACTCCCTCAAATCTTCACCAATCCTCACCAAAATTTACAGAAATACTCCTTTCACTCTCCTCTACCATTCTACCTGTACCAAATTTCTCCTAACCCACTAAAATTTCCGGATCAGAAAACCTAAAAACCCAAACTTTTCAACCTAAACCCTTCAAGTCATGGCATCTAAGAGGCAACACATTGGCAAGGGGAAGGCAGTTGCGGGGTCCTCTAGTGGTGTGGAGGAGATGCAACCAGGTCGGGCTAAGCGTAGGGATCAGGAGCAGATAGAAAGAGATAATCAGGCAAAGTGGGAGGCTTCAATTAAAAAGAGGGGGGTGAAGAATGAGAGACACATTATAGATGACGGGTTATGGCCCGAGAACTTTCCACCTTTCCAAGCCATTCGGGACCAAGGTATGAACTTCTGGTTTGAGCCTAATCCGGGTTTTAATACTGCTTTAGTGGAAAAATTTTATAAGAATATGGTTGCTCCGGAGCCAGGGACCTTTTTGACTCCGGAGGCCCGGATTGTCTCGAAAATTGGTAGTACCCCAGTGTTTATCGATGCCCGGGAGATAGCCCTTGCATGGGGTTATGTGAGGCCTACTAGGCCCATAAACTATCCTAGGCCGGAATCAGCGTTTAACGATTATGAGGTGAACGGGTATTTGTATGATGACCGTAGAAACGCTAGGATTCCCCATTGGCCCGGTAGGCTCACCCAGGATTATCGGTTTATGAACCAGGTTGTTTGCTATAACTTGTATCCGAGGGGTAAGGAGGGTGCACCCCAAAAGTTTGTTGGTAATTTGATGTTTGCATTTATGGGTGAGGACACGGTACGTGATTGGGCACAGTTTGTGTTCGGGCAAATGTGTGATTTTAGGGATGCCCCCACCTCGTTGAGAATGTCGTTCCCGTGTTTGGTAAGTAAGATTCTAAGGAGTAAGATTGCTCTGGCTAGGAAGTACCTCAGCAATGACCCTTTAAACCCTAAGGACAAGGATTCTTCTATTCTCACTCGGAGTAGAGCACAAGTGAGGGTTGCTGAGGGATCGCTGCTTACCCCACCGCCAGCTAATGCAAGCACCAAGACTTGGGTTGAGAAGATTTTTGGGTGTGTGACATGCTTGGCTAAGAGCCACCGGAAGTTGAAGAGAGGGCAAGCGCAGATGGCTAGAGATCAGGCTGATATACTTGATAGGCAACGCCATTTGGAGGCACGGCTTGCAGGACAGAATTGGGGACCTTACCAGCCTAGGCAGTGGGGGGAGTTAGAGGTTAGTGATGACTTTGGGGATGTGCCGGCGGAGGAGGAGCAGTCTGATGCTGAGTTTGGAGGACATGATGATTGAGCACGAGTTGGGCATGGTTGGACATGATTATGTTGGTGGTGTTAGTAGTATTTGTGTTATTTTATGTGATGTTTTAGGGTTTAAACTTTGTTATTTCTATGGGTTGTTTATGTCGATGGTGAGACAGAAATTGGTGAGTCGGTGGTTTGAGTTGAACTTGGTTTGGTTTGTTTTATTCTGGATGGTGTTTAAACTTTAGTAGTATTATGTGATGTTCATGTTTGTGTTTATCTGTGTTGGTGACGGCCAGTCTGGGTAGATTGACCATGAGCTTCTATAGGCCGTCACCCTTTGCATGTTGCCCTTTTATTTTGTTAACCATGGTCATTATAAGCTTGATAAAGTCCTTAGTTGACCCGATGCACGTCGCTTAACTCTCTTGCATGCATGTGTTATGATGAATTATGAATGTGTGGTATCTTGTTTTCGTGAGCTTTTATTGTATATCTTGGCGTTATTTTGACTGGCATGTGGTGAGTTGTTTCAATCCACATTGATCGCCAGGCGCCTCACATGGGATGTAGAGTGTTTGATGAGTTTGAGTGATATTGTGGCACGTGGGAACACTCTATCTTGAACCTTGTTGAGGAATGAAGTTATTTGAATTCTAGTTGGAGCATGCATGTGACTGAGTTAGGAGTAATTGAGAGATAAGCTGTAGAAGTGCTCGTTTGATTTTATACAGGTGGCATAACCCTCGTATCCCGTATTGAGTTGTTGTTTTTGTTTTTAGTTTTGTTTCGTTCATTACTAGGGACTAGCAACGCTCAAGTTGGGGGATGTGATAGGCGCGTGGAAAGCTTGCTTATCAGGCGCCTAAGTAGGGTGATTTAGCATGTTAGACGTGCGTTTTAAGATTTATTTTCCGTCTAATATGTGCACGAGGTGTTTTGTGGGTGTTAAGTGTATTTTGCAGGAAAATCGAGGTTTTGGATGCAATTTTGCAACATTAGAAGTCATGCACGTCGATCGCGAGTTGGAGGTGAGCGGAGTGTGCATGGAAGTGGTCGAAATCCGTCGGGAGCGCTACCCCAATTTGTTGGAGCACTCAAAGTGGGCACAAAAAGGTCCCAAAAGTGAACAGAGGATTCTTGAGCGCTACACCAAAAGAGGTGTAGCGCTACCGGCGTGTTATTGGTCAAGGGTCAAAGGAGCTTAAGCGGTCAACGCAGCGTTTAAGGGCAGCGGTAGCGCTACCCCATTTAACCTGTAGCGCTACCGAGGCAGTGAGTTGGCATAGTGAACGGTGTGGTTTGGCTTATCCGCGTGGATTAATTCAGATTTTCGTTTGTTTTCTGAGGACGATTTGGAGTAGTATATATACTTTTATTTTAACTTAGATTAGGGTTCGACGAATTTTTCCTAAGTTTTGTTCCTTCAAGTTTTCGGCTACGTTTTACGAGTTCTTCTTCAATACTCCAGAATTTCATCTTCAGTTTGGTGTTGCGGATTATTAATCAAGTTCAGATTCCTTTTTGCAATTACGGTATTGTTATTTTTATTGTTTCCATATTTAATCCTCCAAGCATGCTTAGATCTAAGTTTAATTCGTTGTCTGCAATCAATACAAGCATGAGTGAGTAGTCGCTTTGAGTGCGGCTGCGGGGCGCCCGCATTTATTCGAATCGATATTTCACCTCGGAGCCGAACTAATTCAATTTTCGAGCAATTTTAGGAATTAGAAACTTTTCTAACAAACAAACCCAGGCATTACCGGAATTCGAATGCGCACGGAATCTGGTGACAGGTGGTGCGCATTTGTTAGGAAGCCTTTCGCGTTTTCTAAAATCAGTAAAAGGATTACTTGTGGCCCGAGTAAATATTGGTTAGGATAAGCGTGGACGCCGGATTCCCGCAGCTGTGCTCTCTTTTAATTAATTAGCATATAATCAATTTAGCTTAGTAGTTAATTAGAAAATCTCATAAAATCAAGGGGTGGCTACCTAAGAGCCAGTTCAAACCGCACTCTTACACCTTTGAGTCAGGCACTCCAGTCGTCTCTGTGGTTCGACTCCGGTTCTTCCGGAATTATTGTGCTGCACTGGTCAAGAGTCCTACGCTTGGGACGCGTCGTTATTAGTTTTAATTTAGAGTCACCTGGTCGGTCAAGCAGGCATACCCCAGGGAGGAAAAAGAAAAAAGAAAAAAGAAAAGAAAATTGCATGAAGTAAAGGGGTGGTCACTAGGACTACATGAGGAATACATAGGGGAAATACAAGATAAGCCAAAAGATAAGCCTCCAATAGGGTAAGACTACAACAATGGCAATACCAAGGAACATTAAAATTCAAAACTAACTACTGGATACAGCAGGCAGCAGTAGCATTATGCAGCAGAAATACAGGTGCATCAACAGTAGTAAAAATTTGAGCAGCATTTCCTTTGTTTTAAGACAATCAGGAAGTATTCTACAGCTCACCACAGTAACACATGAGTAGGAACAAGAATCCAGCAACAACAATAGCAACAGTAGTAGCGGTTTGCAACAGCCCTTGCAACCCGAATAATAACAAGAGTAAACAACACGTGTGAGCCTTCAGTACAACAGCCCTTGTACTGAATATATAAATATAGACAATAGATTGCAACAGCCCTCGCAACCCACATGATATCAAAATGCATGGAAACGTGGGAAGTACATAAAACAAACAGCATAATAACCGTGTGGAGGCAGAACAGCAACCAGTTGTTAAAGCAACATTGCTCACTGCTGCAGCAAATCAGACCACAGTGGACAGCAAAATGAGTGAGTAGAATGCCCATGATAATTGACCCCTCCATGGAACCTTTAGTGGTTGGATTTTGAGGAAGACCTTTGCCTGGCAATTTTCTTAGCCTTCTTTTGTTGCTTTTTGGATCTTTCAGACGTTGGGAAGTCACTCTGATAGCATTCAATGGGAGTTATGACTGGAGAGGAGGGACTTTCATAGTCAGCTTCATCTTCAGGTTTGAGATCATTGATGCCTATAGAAGGAGGATCCTTATCTAGAGGTATCGCATAATCTAGTAATTGAGCATCTTCCTCTTGGTTCTCCTTATCAGGAGGGGTGGTCTCCTCCAAAACATGAAAAGAATTGGTATGAAGCTTATATAACATAGAAGAGTCCATATTGGGTTTAGATTCACTAGTAACCTTACCCGACCTGATTGTATGAAGGGATGGGGCAACAATTTGGACATAAGAGTCAATTGGGGCAGGAGTTGGATGTACAGAAGAACTTTGTACCACCAGGGATGGAGTTTGGTACTTTTGCTTGGCATTAGTGGTTGCACCCTTGTTAATTGAGGTTGATGTGGCTCTAAGAGGAGTCACTGAGACTGATTGGAGGAGTATAGCGGAAGGTTTGGGAGTAGTCTGAGTAGTAATTGATGGTGGGTTAGAGGAGTTCAGTGGATGATGGGGATGGGATACAAAGGTAACATTCCCATTGCCCACAACTACCCAATCCTCTGTTGCCTTAGCCGATTCAGGGACTGCCCTTTGGCTGCAGGTATGGCCAAAGACTTTGCATTTCTCACATCTTGGTGGCAACCATTGATATTCAACTCCCACCATGACTGATTCTGCGTTAACTGATATAGTTATATCCGTAGTAAGATCATCCCCTGCATCTATCTCCACACATATCCGAGCATAATCTAGCCTTCTTCTGTTAGCTGTAGCTTCATCGACGTGGATAGGTTTACCTATTGCACTGCCAATTTGGCTAAACCCGACTTCTGACTAGAATTCCAGTGGCAACCTATGCAACTTAACCCAAACCGGAATAGAGGAAGGGTGATTTTTGCCTGGCACCAACATTGTTTTCCACTCTTTTAGCACCAAATATCTACGTGAGAAGAAATATGGGCCCCCTTCTAAGACCCCAAGCTTGGCAGATTCATCCTCAAATTCGAAGAGATAACATTGACCTAACATTTTAACAGTGAACTTTCCATGGTCCTTCCATACAGTATGGGCAGTAGCGGCTAACAAAGGCAAAGACATTTTACCATCTAAGAAATGCCCAACTAAGCAGTGCTTACCCACCCCATCCTCAAGTTGCGATTCATCAAAGCTGACATAAGCCTCCTTCCCCTTTTGAATGTCTGGATAATGCTCCAACTTCATGGACTTCGATGGAGCTTGGGCCTTGAAGAGAGAATTCCAGCTCTTAGCATGAGTACCTTGAGGTGGTTGGAATAAGTTGGGTTCCGTAGTCAGACCTATCTCTGTTGCTGGTGTTGAATCAATGGGATTAGGGATTTTTGAGTCAAGGGTTCTCGTATGGTTTAACCCGAGATCTGAAAGGCTGAGACTACGTAAAAGGTTATGAGTTGGGGTGAACTTGGTAGGAGTGGTGTAGGTAGTACCTGAACCTCGAATCTTGGTTTGATCGCGATTCGCTCCATGGCTGGAGTTGTTGACTGTGTAGTGAGCAGTACCCATACGGTTTCTCCGGACTACGCTTGAATCGATTGCCGTAGACCCAAGATCCACCATAGTTGTAGATGTATTTACCTTTGAAGTAGATCGTATTCTGGATCCTGTAGTTGCTATAGTTGATTTAGGGTTAACCGATTGAGAGAGATTTGGGAAGGCATCTGGGTTATGCAAATCAAGAGGTTTAGAGGGCGTGAAGTTGATGTCATTTGCAAGAGAGATTGACCCGTCGGCCATGGCTATGTTGCGACGAGCTAGATCGAAGAGAACCAGGTCGCCCAAATCGCCTGAGATGCTGACGTCATCTCAGAGCGATGATCCCAGCATTAGGACTAGATAGGTTATAAACTTGTTTGGTGGATTAATGGGGTTATAAATTTTCTGCCTAGGACATTTGAATAAGTCGCCCTTATATATAAAGAAAGTGACTCATGAGGTAAGGGTAGCTTGGTAATTTCAAGGAGAATAAAGACAAAAAAAAAAAATGTTTGGCGATAAAAGAGAGGTGTGTAAATCAATTCCCTTTCCCATAATTGCTAAAATCTTGAGTTTAGCAAATTGAGAATCAAAGATTTCCTAAATCAACCAAGATTCAAAGAGGATATTTAATTTTTGCTAATGAATAGGATCTTTAATTTGAAACTGTTTTTTCGCCCCTTGGAGTACTTTGAATCAGCACCAACTTATCGTATTGGGTCAAAATGAAAAGGTTAGTTTTGGTAATTAATTTGTTTATTAGATCACAACTTTGTCTGTCTTTAACTATCTAGATATATAGGTAAAAAATTTATTTACTCAAAGTACAGTAATAAAAAAAAACTCGTTGACACGTGGTCCAAATGTTATTTCATGTTATCCACGTATGCAAAATGTTATTTCATTCTTATAGGACACTGTTTCAAGGAAATAGCTACAATACACACCCCTTTTAGGTTGTGTATCATATGCACCCTTGTTATCTACCGTTGAATCGCTAAAAGTTACGAATCAATTATAAAAAGTTACGAATTGGTAACTTGTTAACCTGAGCAACAGGTTACCTAACAAAAAGTTACGAAACAAAATAAAAGTTACGAATCACATTTGTGAAAATTTAAAAAACGTACAAAAATGTTACGAATCATATTTGAGAAAAGTTATAATTTTTTATCTCAAAGTTACGGGTTCCACAAAAAGTTATGAAACACACAAAAAGTTACGAAACAAAAGAAAATGTTACGAATCATATTGTCCAAAAGTTACAAATGCTTAGTATAAAAGTTACGAAACACAAGAAAATGTTACGAATCATATTTGAGAAAACTTATAATTTTTTTATCTCAAAGTTACGAAACTCACAAAAAGTTACGAAACACACGAAAAGTTATGAAATGAAAGAAAACGTTACGAATCATATTATCTAAAAATTACAAATTCTTAGTATAAAAATTACGAAACAAACGAAAATGTTATGCATGACCGGTTCTCCAGGTCATTTTTTATGAGGTGGCGCAATATGGACCAGACAATGGGTGCATATCGTACATCCTAAAAGGGGATGTGTATTGTAGATTTTTCCCTATTTCAAAGTAAGAAAAAAGTGTATGTTTTCTTATGGAAAAATCCACGCGTACACTACATGTGTGTACACCATTTGCACACCACTCTATCCGGACCGTCCAAACATTTTTGGGACGGTCTGGATTTGAAACCGGTCATAAAGCATTTATGATGACCGGTTTCAAATCCAGACCGTCCAAAAAACATTTGGACGGTCCGGATGAGCTGGTGTGCATGTGGTGTGCGCAAATATGGTATGCGCGTAGCATTACTATTTTCTTATTGGGCATGTTTTAGGGTTTAAAAGGAGTTCATGTTTAACTGTGCACAAGTTTATGGAGTATTTCATTTTTGTGATGAATATAAACTTGTGCTTTTGAAATTTTAACACAAAACTGGGGCTCATTCATGACAAATAAAATATGTTGCTTCTTTTCAAATCTCTCAAAAAAGAAACACTCTTATCGATTTTATAGATTTATACATATTTCTTCGCTTCGTGTAAACCCAAGTATATGCATTCAATCTGATATGCTAATGCTTCTCAGTTGCTACTGTTAGTCTGTTAGAATGATTTATGGAAAAGAGCATTTTTGTTCCATTGGATTTGTTTTCCTTCACATCTTTATCTTTTACGTACTAATTTTGTTTCTAACACAGTCCATTCTCTACTCTATTTTTCTACGGTCTGACAAGGAAAATTCAGCTTCAATTCGAGAATGACTTCTAGGCATGTGGCTTCAAAAAAAAAAAAAAAAAAAAGAGAGAGGTGGTTTCGGCTTAATGTAACGAAAGTTATACTAGGACGTGATCTGTAAAAGGGAACTGAATAAAATGTAATTTTACAAATATAATTTATGATAGTGTAATGGACTCCATTTTGGCATGTGTATTAGTTTTGCTCGTAACTAGGTTTTAATTTGAGGATGAGTCGATCGAATTAATATTGTTGTTCATGAGTGTTCATATCTTTCTTTTCGTTTCATCAGCTCCCAATCTGATGTAGCTCTTTAGGGCTCGTTTGGATGAATTATTAAAGAGAGAGATGAGGCAATCAAGGGGATAAAGGGCTTGATGTGATATTTAGCCCATGATTTGGGAACAAAAAAACATATCCGCACTAGATAGCCGCGGGCTAAATAGTCAGGGAAAAGCTGCACTAAATAAAAGCAGGGGGAGGGGTGGTTATATTTAGTCAAGGGGGATATACCACCCCATTTTACATTGGTCGCTTATTGGCTTGTTGAGTTGCTCTGCTTCCTTCGGATAAAAAAATAAAGTACTTCTGTAATAACCCGAAATTTCCTAGATAAAAATTTCGATTTATTAATTCGATTAGTTATTTTTAATATCGCTAAATGAAATAATTTATTATTTAGTTTAAATAATTTGAATGAAACTAGATCTAGTTTGTTTATTTTCTTTTATTTATTTTTCCGCGCCGTAAAATCAACGCGTGCACACCGAGTATTTCACTACATCGCATCCGGAAGGCCTACTAATTTTCCCAACTCCTATGTTGTCCTATTTTGACTAGCCTTAGCCTATTTAAAACCCTAATTAGACATGTGTTCAATTTTGTCTTCCTACCAATTTTGACTTTACTAAACCTAATTTGTCTTTTTTTGAATTAATGAGAAGAAAGAAAATTTGACTACTTAACAAGGTAGGCTACTTACCCAATTACAATCTTCTATAAATAGCTCACTCACCTTACTTCATTTCCTCACACCAAAATCTCCCAACTTCTCCACTTTGTGCTTTCTAGTGTTCTTGAATGAGTTCTTGAGTGTTCTTCTTGAAACTCATCCTAAACCACCACACTCCACCACCCTCGACCACCCCTAGATCTTAGAAAGGTTGAATAAGTTAGCAAGAAAGTGTTCGAGCAAAGGTCGACTAGTCGTTACGCCGCCGGAATTCAACTAGCTTATCGGCTTCCGACTAATCATCGGAATTAAGGTAGATACTTTATCTTAACTTTGGATTAGTATTTACTAGTTCATATTAAGGAGGTTATTATTTTGCTTAAACATGACTAATTATGATTAAACGTGATTATGTTGGTGATTAGTGATTTTATGAACAATTAGACTTTGAAAAACACACTTAGTCGATACTATGCACGATTTGAAATTGACTTATCAAAATGCACCGTTATAATGCCCGATGGACTTTTGAAAACTTAAAATATCCAGTTATAATGCCCGAATGAAAATCGACTTTTCAAATTTACGCCGTTATGCTGCCCAATTGATTTTTGGAAAATAGCCGACTAAACTTTTCTTAAAGCGACTTCAAAGTATTTTGACTGTACTTGGACTGTTGAGATTAACCCAAGGCTAACACCCTTGAGGGTCTGTCAAAAAAGATATGCCTAGCGCTGTCTAAGAAAGGAATGGTGCCAGTAACTGCATTCGTGCGGCCATCCAGCCTGGGACTCTCCTGGTTATCTCATTTGTCTAAAGAAAGTCACCAATGAGATTTTATACCTAAAGTAACACGGTTATCGGGAAATATTTTTTAACGAAAAGTTTATCGTGAAACGATTTCTAAACGAAAGATTTTTTTTTTAATATGGCATGTGCATGTTTTCCGAGACGATACGACACGACACGTTTTTCAAGAAAATGATCGATTGTTTTTACAAGAAGAAATAGAGATGAGAATGAAAATGATGCTGTAATTAAAATACTGCCATTGGAGTCCCGCCTCAGTTTCCCGGTGTGAACTGGTGGTCAAAGCTCAATGGAACTATACTATAAACAATACTGCCATTAGAGTCCCGCCTCAGTTCCCCGGTGTGAACTGGTGGTCAAAGCTCAATGGAACTATACTATAAACAATACTGCCATTAGAGTCCCGCCTCAGTTCCCCGGTGTGAACTGGTGGTCAAAGCTCAATGGAACTATACGGTAGTGCTGTTTGAAGTTTCTCCTCAAATTCCGCGGGTGAATTTGACGGTTAGAACTTACTCAGTACAACACATAGCAAGCGGACCTCATAAACAGACTGGTGGGGATTCAGTGATATGGGTAGCCGGGACTATGTCGTGTGTGACGCGGAGTTAGCGGACCTCATACTGCAGGAGTCAGTTTATGGGTGGCCGACCCTTCGAACGGAAAGGTTGGTGACCATTAGAAAGGGGTTGTAGAACGGGCCAATAACTTTCGAGAGATGTAAGATGTTGACATGGTTGAAATTTGAAGAAGAATGCTGTTATGAGAAAATAATATGAGATACTGACACTGTACTCTGATTTTGTTTAAAGAAACGAGATACTGATACTGTACTCTGATTTTTATTAAAAGAAACGAGATACTGATACTGTACTCTGATTTTTATTAAAAGAAACGAGATACTGATACTATACTCTGATTTTTCTTAAAAGAAACGAGATACTGATTTTATTAAAGCTGCACTCTGATTTGATCTGATTTGATATTGATGCATTGACACGCATGAACCTACTGTTTTGAGAAATGATTTTCAACTATTTACTTGCCACCTACAATATTGTTCTAGAATTGCTAGTTTAAAGTTGGGGTAAGGTATCTATTGAGCGTCCTCGCTCACGGTTTGCCCTGGCATAATACCACGATGTTGCTTCGCAACTCTGCGTATTATGCTAGATTATCACGTTGGACAGGTGGACCTCTATGAAGAACACGGAGCCGGAGGAGCTGCCGAGATGGAGATCCACCAGGCGGAGAGATTTGCGGAGTCATAGAGTCCACCCGGTCTACCTTTTTGTAATCTGTGAAGGATAGATCATCTATATGTATTTTTGGTTATTATTATTACCGTTTAAGACCGACTTTAAATTGTAATAATAATCCATAACGTATCCCAAAAATGCGGGGCGTTACAACTTCCGCATATAATTTTTTATTTATTTTTTTACCAAAGTAAACTATTACTACGAGAGATTTTTCATTCGATACAAAAAAATAAAAGAAAAGCATAAAAAAAATACTTAATATGATTTATAACGTTGGGTTACAAAACATAAATGAAAAGCATAAAAAATTACTCACTCACTGGGTTTATAAAAAATTACTTAATATGATTTATAAAAAAATTACAAGATAATTTTTTAGTTTTAATTCTAAAAATTGATGAAGAGATGATTCTTAATTTATAACATAAAAGAATATTGAAATCAGTTACTTAATATATTTTATAACATAATAATTAATTTTGGTATTTATATAATTATATAAAAACATAAGCTAATATATGTGTAGGCATGTAAAATTTCTAGCATATCACAAATCGCCACGTGTTGCTAGGGCACGCAAATTGACCAATTAAATGTTGCCAAGTGTCACAAGTCAAAGTCAAAGTTTCACGGACGAGCCAATTAAATGCTGCCAAGTGTCCGTAGGTCAAAAGACCAAGCACGAGAAATGGCCAATAAAATGGTGCCACGTGTTTACAAGTCAAAAGTCAGAGATATGTGAAACTACCAATTAAATGGCGCCACATGTCAAAATGACACAATAATTTATTTATTAAGTTTGGCCAATTAAATTATGCCACTTGGTGAAATAAATTATTTATCTCATTATATATAATTATCTTTCCCAAAATAAATAAAAGAAAGATATTTATTATATTTTAATTATTTTCCTTTAAATCAAACAAGGAAATAATTAGAGAGAAAGATATGGAAATAATTATAATCTTGCCATAACTCTCCATCTCCCCATCCCTATAAATAGAGGTGCCTTCTCTCATATTTTACACATATTGGAGACATCCAACCTTCCATCAGCAAGCAGAGCTCTGAAGATTCAAGCATCCAAAGCCCTTCAGAACTCTTCAAGTCTGCATCAAGCAAGGAGGTTCTTCAAGTCAAAGCCTAAAAGCTCTGAAGAACATTCAAGCTACATCATCAATCTTTTCCACAAATCACGGAGAAGATTCTGCCTTTTGATTCGAGATCAAGCTTCCAAGCCCTCGTTTCAACGTCCGAAGAGAAGAATCAGAGGATCGAGTTCTTTGAAATTCATACAGAGATTGTAACCCTAATTTCTTACATCAATAAAATTGACTTTGTTCAGCATTTTTTCGTCTTTTTCGCAGACTCGAAATTTGTGTGATACAATATGCATTACCAAGGGCAATAAAGTCTTTTGACATGATTTTACATCATCCACCCTCCTTATGTTTTTTATCTCTAATCCAAATCATAGACTATTTAATCCCCCATTATTAGCTGTCACATCAATTTGGTTCCACCCTTCTTATATAATCTGTCTGACTATTTTATCTCCTCTTACTATTTAATCCCTCCAAAACCAATATGCCATCCAAACGGGCCATTACTGGCTGTAATTTGTTGTAAACGGGTTGTGTAACCTTTTCACTTCTAACTTAGATTGAGGAATTTCAATTTTTTCCTGGTAACTGATTCATGTTTGATGTTGGAATTAGTAAACACTAATCCCTACTTCGTGTGTCCTAATTGTATTTTTTTAATGTCTTGCTTTTGCAGGGAGTGAAGCGAATACTGGAATTTGATGAATCATGCATAACTCTACTGCATTTGGAGTTGATCGCTATCCATTTTGTAAATATATTATTGTTTTTTTAGATGTTCATGATAGTGTTTCAATAGTTAATAAGATGAAACTCTCATCATAATTCCTTTTTAGAATTCGTCATTGTCGTGAGTTGTTTCTTTAGTTGTTATAGTATAGTTTGATTCTTTTTTCAAATTTATTACTCATATTTAGGTCTCAGTTTATTTAGTTACTAATATTACCACCAGGATACTATAAATTGCGTGTTTAATATTGTTCACATGGTACCATTATCTATACCTGTATGATTTATATGATTTTGTGTAACGCCCCGAAAAATTCGGTTTGTTAATTAAAGGATTTTGAAGATTTTTGAGCGGTATTATTTTTTTTTTTCGGAAAATTAAATTAAAGAAACACAATCCATATATCACAAATATTGTTTAAATATTACAATACCGAATAAAGTTGAAGTGATTTATTACAAACGCTTAAGCATGAAATACTAGAATAAAATATGTCTTTATTACAAACTTGAGACCTCAATAAAATACTAAAAGCATAGAGCAAATACTTAAAAAGCACAGAGCCAACAACTAAACTACTGGTTTAGCCAAGGCTCAGTCAACTCAGCATTTTCTTCAACAGCTACAGGATTATCTTCTGAATACTCCATATTGTTGCCTGTACCTGGCGTCAAATACCATGGTAACGTAGTACCGTGAGTGGTGACACTCAGTAGAACAACGTAAAACTACCCTTACCCCAATGTATGAATAATTTCCATAATCAAATAACCACATATAAAATTAACCAACAGAACCCTCTTATTTTACACACAAGTTTTATCAGCGTAGTCAATCATACGATGTTCCCGTTCACCATGTTCCCATACACTGTGTTCATTAACATGGTCGATTCTACGATGTTCCCATACACCATTGTTCCCATACACTGTGTTCCCATACACCTATGTTCCCATACGTTATGTTCCCGTACGCCACTTTGGACACGGCTCAAGACATAACACGGCTCAAGACATGGCACGGCTCAAGACACAGCACGGCTCAAGACAAGGCACGGCTCAAGACATCCCTATCCTTGGTTCCCGTTCGTTATGTTCCCATACACCATTGTTCCCATACACTGTGTTCCCATACACCTATGTTCCCATACATTATGTTCCCGTACGCCACTTTGGACACGGCTCAAGACATAACACGGCTCAAGACATGGCACGGCTCAAGACACAGCACGGCTCAAGACAAGGCACGGCTCAAGACATAACACGGCTCAAGACCAGTTCGTCACCACAATCCCAATCTCATCTTTCCAACCATTATTCCAATCAAGAAGTAAGAAACCATAACCACCAACAATAGAATTCAACAATCAACAAGATACTCATCAAGCCGTAAAAAATGTAAGTACTAAAACTGTCAAAAACAATCAGTTACATTTATAACGAAATAACATACCAGTACTTCTCCAAAAATTATGAAATTTGACAGAGTAATAGTTCTCTATCTTAGGAACAATTCCTGTGTTTATACCTAAGGCCGAATCTGCTCCTAAGCTGGGTAAAAGTGCGTACGAACAGAACATGTCAAAACTGCCTCAGTTTACTAAAATTCCAATTCCCGAAGATCTAACCGTTGGATTTGGTCCGTTCACATGTCACTACGTAGCTAAGACGTCAAAATGTCTTTCTACCAAGTTTCATTGTAATCCTACGGTTCAATCGTATTCTACGGGTTTCCAAAGTTTCTGCCCGAATAGAGAGAAGTTGTTGAAACAGCGATTCGGACAGCCTTAGTGTTTCTGTCATAACTTTTTACACCGAACTCCGTTTGAGTCGAATTATATATCAAAACGTAGGGAATTTGAAGAGCTACAACTTTGTAGTTTTACACTTTTTCTAATTTTACCTCTACGTGGCCGGAAAACGCGTGAACAGTATCCGGCAGTGTGTTTCCTGAAGCCAGTCCGTGTACACTCGTTTTTGGTATCGAAAGACGTTTTTCTCACATTCTATCGATCCATAAACTGATCGGTCCGTACAATCAACTTAGTATAATGTTACCTACAACCCTTACTCCCTAAACCAACGATCGGGTCAAGATTTTACAAAAATCATCATACAAAAGTTTAAAGCAAGTTTACCGAAGTTCTACCTTAATTCCTGCAGATTAAGCGCGTGGATGAACGATCCGCACCGTTGGGAATGTCTGGAACCCGTCAATTACCCTAGGCTGAAAAGGGCGTTACTAACGTGTGACCCGAGAGGGTCGATCTTGAGATGAAAGAGCACGTAGATACTTGAGAGGGAGAGAAGGAGGGGATAATTATCAGAGGAAGGGAGGGAGAGGCGTAATCTGAGAGAGGGAGAGCATTGCTCTGATTATAAGGAAAAGAAAGAAGACAAAAGGGGGGACAAATTGCTGGTGGAAAGGAAAAGAGAAGGAAAAGAGAGAAGAAAAGAAACATTATGGAGGAGAAAACGGAAAAGAGAAAAGAAGAATAATTGGGTTAGACACTCAATCAATGGGATTGAGTTGTCTGGGGTGTGAGGCCCTGGGTCCGGAGAAGAGACATTATTTCTAATGGCAGTGTAAAAATCGAGTCACATTCGATTGCGCTGCCCGGGTTTCGTTCTTGGAAATATACTAAAAATTCACCCTGAGACTAACATAATATTCCGAATGTCATGATGTAGAAATTTCTACCGCATTATATATTTAGAATAAAATACAACACGTCATATTACACAAGCACGATAAAAATAAAAATAAAATGCAGGTCTTTACATTTTGATCCACATGCTGCTTATTATGTCATGTACATGTACGTAATGTTGGCGTGATTTCAAGGTGAAAAACAAAAAAGGAATGTTGGCGATAAAGAGAGGTGTGTAAATCATTTCCCTTTCCCATTTGCTAAAATCTTGAGTTTAGGAAAGGTAATTGATATTCACACCCCCAAATTGTTATCCACACCCTCTTTTTTGCCTTCTAGTGAAATTTTCACACCCTTAGCAAATTGGGAATGAAAGGTTTCCTAAATCAACCAAGATTCAATTGAGGAAATTTTTTGCTAATGAATAGGATCCTTAGGGGGTGTTTCACTAACCCAGATTTTGGAAAAAACTCATTTTTCACGGTTTTTTATGTGATGTGTTATAAGAGATAACATGTCTCGATCGATGTTTGAAAAAAACATTTTTTTGTCAGTGAAACACCCCCTTGATGTGATTCTTTTTTCGCCCCTTGGAGTACTTTGAATCAGCACCAACTTACTGTATTGGGTCAAAATGAAAAGGTTAGTTTTGGTAATTAATTTTTTATTAGAACACAACTTTGTCTGTTTTGAACTACTCAAAGTAAAGTAGTAACAAAAAAAAATAAAAAACGAACATGTTATCTACGTATGCAAAATGTTTATTTCATTCTTGTAGGACACTGTTTCAAAGTAAGAAAAAAGTGTATGTTTTCTTATTGGGCATGTTTTAGAGTTTAAAAGGAGTTCATGTTTAACTGTGCACAAGTTTATGGAGTATTTCATTTTTGTGATGAATAATATAAACTTGTGCTTTTGAAATTTTAACACGAAACTGGGGCTCATTCATGACAAATAAAACATGTTGCTTCTTTTAAAATCTCTCAGAAAAGAAAACACTCTTATCAATTTTATAGATTTATACATATATCTTCATTTCGTGTAAACCCAAGTATATGCATTCAATCTGATATGCTAATGCTTCTCAGTTGCTACTGTTAGTCTGTAATTACATTTCGAACAACAATGGTGGGGCCCACACCCCATGTGAGTGAGATTGTGGTGGGTTGTGGTACAAAGTTTGTGTATGTATCATTTTTGCATTTTGAAATGTTATTCCATTCTCTTTGTATAATACTCCATTTGCGACTGAAAAAAGAACCACAAAAAAGATGCTGCCATAAAATTTACTTATTCATTTCCAAGAAAATGTTATTTCCTTTTTATTGGACATGTGATCAAGTAAAAAGAGAGTTTTGCGTTCTTATGCCCCTCCGACGCATCCGAACCGTCCAAAAATGTATTGGACAGTCCGGATTAAAACACTCTCTCACCTCACTCTCTCTCCTCTTCCTCTCTTGCTCTTTCTCTAAATTCGGACCGTCCCCAAATGTGCCGAAAGACACCACGTGGTGCCCTTGCGTGCACCCAAGTTTTTCTCGTTGTAGAAAGTTAAAAAAATATTTTGTTTTTTCCTGTGCACAAGTATACAGTGTACTTCATTCTTGTCAAGAACAAAAACTTTTGCTTTTGAAATTTTACCAACAAATTCAACATGCAGTTCTTTACATTTTCTTTTTTTGCAAAGGAAAGATCAACCCATTAATTAAACATAAGATAAAGCTCCTTTTCAACAGGGTGAGCCAACTGAACATCGAGACATCACTTCAAAAACAACAAAATCATACTTACTTGACTTCTGTTCAAAAACAACAAAATCATTCTTACTTGACTTCTGTTCAAAAACAACAAAAAATCATTCTTGACTTTGGTTCAACAAAAAAGAAAAGAAAAGAAACATTCCTACTGACTTTTACGGCTTGTCCAAAATAACACCTTCAACTGCATCTCCCACCCCCCAAAACGCTATTGCCACCCACCAGATCTCCCCAACTCTCTCATCCATAAAACCGGTTCCTCCATTTTTTGGCCTCTAATCCGCGAGCATCAACTGCATTGCCATAAAACATTTAAAATTAAATTAATAAGATAAAAATACATTAATGTCAACTTAATTAACATTAAAAAAAAAAAAAAAAAACCAAACAAAAGAGGAGAAACCTTTTATCAGAGAAGATCCATCGACTTCGACAGGATCAGTTTCTTTCTTGTTCTCTGCATAAGAGAGAACGGCCCTACAAAATCCAGCTGGAATTGCTAGAGGGACTTCCCCATCTTCGGATGCCCCCAACATCATTCCAACTGCTTGCCCCTCGACGTTCAACAGGGGGCCCCCAGAGAAACCATCATTTGTGATAATATCGACTTCCATAAGATGAAAACCATCCGTGAACATAGGGAAAAAGTTCTCAAATATATTTGCAACAAATTCACACGGGTACCTCCTTGGGGATGAAATGGCACCAGATCGAGTTGCATACTCAACCTGGGGGTGTCCAATCGCGAAACAGGAGTCCCCACTTTGGGCATCAGATTTAGAAAACCTTATCACATGATTTTCAAGGAAGTCTGGAAGAAATGGAACTTTCAGAACAGCTATGCCTAAATCCCGCACAAGGGTCAAGACCTCTACCTTTGCCCTAGGAATTTTCCCATCAGAAAAAGCCACTTCTACATTAGGCTCGATAAATCTTGGGTCTGTCCCAGGTCGCATAAACCCCGCAACTCTCGGTGGTGAAATACGATGGGCACATGTCATTACCAGGCCATCTTCAGAAACCAGAAACCCCGGTGAAACATTTATGAGTGACACACGACCAGATTTTTCGTTCGCTGCTCAAGAGGAGAAAAAAAAAAAAAGAAAAAGAAAGAATTTAAAGAAATGAGAAAATGTGTAGAAATGAAAGATACTAATAAAACAAAAAAAAAAAAAATGTGTTCAAAACTTACTCATCATAGCACGGAGTATTACCACTCCAGGGATGCTTCCTTCAAGGAGCTCTCGGCGCCGAGCATCAAGCGCATCAAAGGAGACGCACTTCACCCTCAACGACTTTGGGTATGCCTCCCTAGGGTTCAGACACAACGACTTTCCGTACGCTTCCTTAGGGTTCAGCCTCAAGGACTTTGGGGTGAAGGGTGACCTCTCGGTTGGGGAGAAGGAGGTGGGGGAACAACACAGGCGAGCTCCAACCCCTACCAACATTTTGGTCTAGCAGTTTGATTGTGTTGGGAACTTGGGATAAAGATGAAAAGGGGATGGGCAGAAAACGCAAGTAAACCCTCTGTGGATGCCCCCATATATATAGCAGTTTGATCGTGTTGGGATAAAACTTGATGTGTTCTCAAATGGCAAAAAAAAACAATGTATAACTTGTTTATAAACTTTAGACAGATTCCTCTTTGAGGAAAACAGAAATATGTCCTACACTTGGCAAGACTACATACATAACTTGTAACAAAATCAACTAAAGGTAATTGCCCTCCACTTCAAATCATTATGGGAAGAGTATTTGATTATTGATGAATCAACACTTCAAAGAGAGAAAAAAATATTATAAAAATAAATCCAGTTTTAAATATCAGTACTAGAATGGAAAAATATCACCCATAAACTAGTGAAGTATATGGAAAATAAAATAAGAAAAATCTGGACTGGGCTCTAAACTTGCTGTCCCATACTATACCAAAAAAAGAAAAGGAAGGCAAAGGAGAGTATAGAAGCCCATGCATGGTAAGTTGGTAACCATGCACCAGCTCTCATATACGTAATTTACAATTGAAATACACATAAGAACCATGAAGGTAAAGAAGCAAAAAGGAAGGAAAACATTCAAAAATATCTCTGCCTTTGAAGCCCAAAAAACCATGAAGGAACCATGAAGGAAAAGAAGAGAAAATAATGGAAAACATTGTAAACGTCTCTGCGTCGGCAATCAAAAACGAAAAGAGGATCGGCAAAGATCTAAGATTTGATGTTCACAACCAAAACGAAACCCTTATCATGCATCCACTTCACCAGTGGTTAAAAGGGTAGGCTAGCTCCCACGATTTTCCACGCTAAAAAATCCAAGCTAGAACTTGCAGGAAGAAGATGCACGCCCCGTTGAAGAGGATTGAGAAGGGGGTAAGAATTTATGGAGAAGTTATATAGAGAGAAGGGGATTGATGAGGGTAGGATGAGTTTGGTGGAGATAATAAATTACACATAATAAATATATAAGGTGGTGAGGGTGGTTGGGGTTTGGGAAAGAGCAGAAGAAGCACTTGATGCGAATTCAATTTACAATGATGTTATATAGTGGGCTACCTTCAACTTATATATTTTATATATACTATAGTAGTGGTATTCGGTGAGATGAGAATTGTGTGTGCTGATCATGAGAGTGAGTTAAAAGGGGAAAGTAGTACAATACTATAAGGATTTGTTGGAATTTCGGCTCGATTTTGGTGTTCACAGCATGGTTGGTTTGGACCAAGGTTTCTTTAGTCCGCACCAAGCAATTTCAGACAATTCTGGACATATTTGCAACTCGTTGTACCCTTGGTCCGGACCACCAAAACCTTGGTCTGGTCCACCGAATCAGATTGGTCAGTTTTTGGGTGCAGCATGTCTGGTCCAGACTAACAAAGCTTGGTCCGGACCAGCGGGTCTTGTTTTGTGCGTTTTAGCCGATTTGTTCTGATTTTGTTTCCGTTTGGACTTCCTAAATATTTGTTTCCTTATTGGTTTATGTCTGGGGTGCAAGGATACTTTGGACAAATATTAACTTTAGGAAGGATTCAGGGTTTGGACTGCTTGGGTGCATCCCTTTGAGAGGCCCCTAGGGGGTCTCATATGAAATTAGGGTTCTTGGTTAGGAGCAATTTACCAGCCGGTCTAACACATAGACCCAAAGCACCACAAGGTACAAGACTTTTCCAGAAAACACGCCTAAGGAAATTAGGTACAAATCTACCCGAAATACCCCCAAAGTCACCGACAACCTCAACTCACCCTTGAACACCATAGCTGCCTTCCTCCTTCGCTGCTCCAACCTCAACTCTCTCTCCTCCAAACTCGTCTTCGCCGGCCACAGGCGGAGCAAATGAACGGCAAACATCACTGAGATCTTCCCCCAACTCAGATCTATTTCTCCTTTGTGAACTCCACTGATTCAAGGATCAAATCAATAGCCACACATGTATTTTATGAGGTGCAATCATTGCGAATTTTTTCAATTAAGGTCAGATTTCATAAACTCTTGTAAGAACAAGGGAGATGTGGATCTTGGAAGCACTGAAAAATAAAATTTTAAAAAATTCGCAAGCTGTGAATTTTTTATTTTCTGCAAATTTCTAGGTGCGAATTTTTTGAAATTTCTCCGATTCCACCGTGAATTTCTCTGTATAAGATATACATATACAAATTGGGAATCATATCACTGTTAATGTTCAAACTTAGGTCAAAGTAATCGTTAAAAATGGATTCTGAAAAAATTCGCTGGGTGTGAATTTTGCGAATTTTCTTGCGAATTTTTTCAATCTTTTGGAATTTGAAAATTTGATTCAACTGAACCTCTCAAAATAGATTTTGCGTTCTAATTACATTGTAATTTTTCTTTGTATCGTATCAAATTGGGATTATTTTACTCTTTACGTTGAAGCCCCTTGAAAAGGGAGTTCTGTTATGAAACGGGAAAATCGTGTATCTGTCGGCCAGGTGGTCGCCGGAGGTTGGTGACGGTCAGAGAAATGGGGCCAGCTAGGTCGTCGGAGGTTGACGATGGTCGGAATAAGGGGTTGTGCGGTGGCGGGTTGCTGGATTAAAGAGGAGAGAGAGAATGGTGCACGTATTTAACTAGTATACAAGTCAAGGACAAAATAAAAAAGTAACCTACTCACCTAGACCTATAGGTAATTAAAATGGGCGACTCTCCTCGATGGGAATTAAAGAGTAGTTTTCTGTACTGGACAATAATTTTCTGCTTGGTTAGATCTTCATGGTTCATTGGTTGCAGGCTTTTTAATGGGCTTGGGAAGATCTTTATTTTGCGTCTCTTGATTAAAACCCTAGCGGTTTTATGAGACTTGATGAGAGAAAATCAATTTTAGGGAGAGATTCGAATTGGGTTTTGGTGAGAGAACTTGTATTTGGGGTTGGTGAGTGACTCTTTGTGTGGGTTTGTTTGCTTGTCACCATTGTAGCTCTTTGGAGCATTGTTCTCTTCACATAGTGGAATCGTCTCTTGTTTGCTTGACCCGTGGAGTAGGTTTACATCCGTAAGCCGACCGAACCACGTAAATTTTTGTGTCTCTCTTATTTGTTTATGCTTTTGGTTTGGTTTCTCCGGTTTGATTTCGCATATGTTTGATTTGCCACTTCTCCAATATCATGACCATCAATAATCTTGGGTTGCAGTTGGGTCCCAAGGGAACCCGCCGCACAACAGGATTAACACAATGTACTAGTACACACCTGATTCTTTTCTTCCCTTCCTCACCAATATGCATGTAATCATCTTACCCTTTCATTTAAGTTAGAAACCATAAACATACTCATATATTAATTAATTATCTATAAAGTTTAAGGCAACGCCGCTTAAGATTATAAAATTACAAATTAAAAATCATATTAAAAAAAAGAACTACGAAATGTTTTCCCATTCTTTCTTTTCTTCTATTTTATTAGTAATTTATTTGTCCTTTTACTTTTTGCCATGCTATTTATGCCATCGTATTTGCACAATGTACTTTTCTTCTAATTTTCTTCTCTTTTCAGAGTGAAACAAATCTTTTCTTGTATTTTACTGATTTGGCAACTTATAGTCTAAGAATACAGAAAATAGTACCTCACCCTCAGTTTGTTCATAGTTGGCTCTTCTATCATACTCTATATGTCAAACAATTAGTGATGGACGTATTGATGTTCATAGTGCTAACAATAGTCTGAACACGATTGTTCTTAGAAATGTGCCTTGCTTAATTAGAAGAAGTATCAAGTTTTATGAGTTTGTGGAAATAATGAACATTAATTTAGTCCAAGTACTTGAATTTATTTAGAGTTTGTCAATTCCATATGTTCAGAACAGATAAATCTAGGCATAGCTGCACTGGGAGTAGATTTGATTTTTAGCACAAAATATGTACTTCTTTCGTCCAAATTTGTTTGTACACTTCTTGACTTTGACTTGTCTCAAAATATCGGTCTAATTTGACAAAATCATAGACTACATGGGTGTTTGGGATCCTCATTTTCAGCTTTTTATTTTTTATTTGTTGGCTTTTTTGCTTTTTGGACTATAGCCAGAATTTATTTTAAATTTGATAGGAGTATTTAGGAGAAATATGCAAAATACATTTTTAAACATGAGTAGTGTTTCAGGAGATATGTGTAGAATACAATCTATAGGTCTTTTTGTTAATCAAAATGAAAAAAATGAAAAAGCTCCTCTCAACCTATTTTGACTTCTCTTCTCTGAAATCAAAAACCAAAAACTCATTTTCGGATGATGTGTTTTCACTATAGTGTGTGTGTCAAACACCTAAACGTAGAAATGTTTTTTGAATTGAATGCAAAAAACAAGTGGCCGAACACCTGTAAAAGTATGAAATTTCATTCTCCCCCCTTGTCTTTTGAATTAAAGCAACAATTCTCAAAATTTGAAGTGTAATTTTTGAAAAGTTTGAGATTTATAATTTTAATGATAACGTTCCCTTAAAAAATTGTATTCTCAAGAATGAACAAATAATTTGAGGATGTGGGGGTATTACTTTTTTTTATTTTTTTTATCTGAGTAATCTTTTTTTTTTACTCCTTTGTTTTGCGAAAAAACTAAAGGCACAGATCAAATGTGTACATACCGTGTACAAACCAGCTTGGGGACTCACTTTTGGGTCCCACACGAATGATCCGAGCCGTTCATTTATCTTAGAATGATTTTTCGTCGAATGAAACAAAGAGATTTTGGATCAAGCACTTACACACGTCCGATTGAGCTGATTTCTCGCGGAGCCCCTTGGAAAATCATTCTAAGATTAATGAACGGTTCAGATCGTTCGTGTGGGGCCCAAAAGTGGGTCCCCAAACTGGTCTGTACACGGTCTGTACATATGTATATGTACATATAGACAGGGGCGGCGCCACCCTTGGCCTTCAATGGTCACTTGACCACCCAAAGAAATTTTTTTTCCTTAGAATACATGTAGAAATTTTTTGGATAGTCCATTGTTGAACACCCTACCAAAATTAAATTCCATTGTTGAACACCCTACCAAAATTAAATTGAACACTCAAGCCCCAAAAATTCAACATCATGTCCAAAAAAAAGCCCAAGTATTGAACACTTAGGCATAGTTTTTAAAAAGATTTTAGCAATCCAGTTACTAAAATCACCATGATTTTAGCAAATGAGTTCAACAGGTGCTAAAATCATTATTTTGCAATCAAAAAATGAAGTGGTTTCGTGTATCGTTTTTCGATTTTTTTTTGCACCAAATTAAAGTACTCCTCGTGTACTTTAATTCGGTGTGAAAAATTCAAAAAATAATCCATAGAAACACTTAATTTTTTGATTTGAAATACCATGATTTTAACAACTGGGTTGCTAAAATCTTTTGAAAAACTATGCCTTAGGCCAATAAAAAAAAAACCCAAGTTCAATTCAAATTGAAACCCAAATAATTAAAGCCCAAATAAAAATAAGGTAAGTGAAGTACCAAAAAAGCTAAAGGTCTCCTGCTTGCATGCAGGTAGATTTGTAGTATTACCTCTTCTTTGCGCCAACAAACATGTGGGTTGACTGGTTGAGTTGGCAGCATGCATGTCTAGTGCCAAATAAGACTATAAGAGAATTTTGTTTGTGCACGTGGAACAACACCTGGAGGCAGCGAGGTGTACGTGTAATTGTTTGGGTTTTATAAATTCTCAACATGAAAAGAAAAGAAGGGAGGAGGATGAGTCAAGGAGAGAGTTTTTCTGCCGCCACTGTATCGGTTGAAAGAAGTTTTTCAGCGATGAAGTATATAAAAACTCGTCGAGGGCAATTGCAATAAACTTTATGTCTTTATCCGTTATTTTTGGGTGGCATTATCGATATTAATGGAATTTTTTTTTGTCAATATTAAGTTGTGATTCATAGAGGTAGTAGACCATAAGAATTTTTGAACACCCTTAGAAAAATTCTTGGAGCCGCTACTGCATATAGAAAGGTTCTTTGTTTTGTTGTTTTTTTTTCCCCAAACCATAGTGCAACTAAGGGGCTATTTGATAAAGCTAAAAGCTGAGAACTGAAAATTAAGTACTGAAAACTGAATCCTGAATTTATTAAGCTAATAAGCTGTTTGATACGTATTGAATCTTAAGCACTGAAAAAAATAAGTTGTTTGATCTATACAAGGAGCTGAAGTATTAAGTTCATAATTTTTTTTTTACTTTGCAATTCATGAAAAAAAATGGACGCTTATCCAAAATTAAAAAATATACAAAATATTGACAAAATGGTGGTATAGTGGCGGTGATGGTTGTGACGGTGGTATGGTAGTTGTAGATATTGTGGAAAGGTGACATCGTGGTGGTGGGGGAGTGATGGTGGGAGAGTAGTGGCGGTGTCGTGGTGGTGTAGTGGCAACAATGGTAGTGTGAGTGGCGGAGTGGTGGTCATGATGGTGACGGTAATTGTGGTAGGAGTGGTGGAGTAGTGATGGGTGGTGTAGTGGTGACAATGTGGGAGTGGTGGTGAAGGCGGTGTCAGTGGTGAGAGTGACAGAGTGGTGGTGGTGGTGGTGTAGTGGCGATAGTGGTGGTGGTAGTGGCGATAGTGGTGGTCGAGTAGTGGCGACGGCTGTGGTGGGAGTGGCAGGGGAATGGCACTACGCCAAATTTCACTATTAGCGGCATTTTGATAAATGCCGGAAAAGCCACCACAAATGCCGGAAAATGGCATTACCGGCATTTTTTAAGCATTATCGGCATTTAATACATATGCCGTCTATACACGTGTCGTTAATACTAACAAATGCCAAGAAAAATCGTCACAAATGCCGGGAAAAGTTGATTATTTTATTAGGGAAAAAAATGCCACATGGCACCCATGTGGGGGCCATGTGGCAGCTGCTTGGTGCCCGCATGGCACCCACGTGGCAAGCAAAATTGGGGACAAATTGCTCGCCCCAGGAATTGAACCCGTGACCTTCACCCCCACGCGCGCAAGCACTACCAACTGTGCTAGCACACATTTGGTTCCTAAATGTCAAACAAAAATATTTATAATGTAAAATAAAGATTTTTTTGGAAATTTAACTATTACCGGCATTTTTTGGACAAATGCTGGGAATAGTACTTTTTCCGGCACTTTTTTCCCCGGCATTTCAACAAATGCCGGGAAAAGTGACTTTTTTCGACATTTCAACAAATGCCGGGAAAAAAAATGCCGAAAATGGCCCATTTTCTTGTAGTGTGGTGTGAGTGGTGGTGGTAGGGTGGTGGCCATAGTGGTGGTGGAAGTGGCGGAGTGGTGGTGGTTGTATAGTGGCGGTAGTGGTGGTCAGAGTGACGGGGTGATAGTCATGGTGGTGTGAGTGGTGGTGGTTGTGGTGGAAGTGATGGAGAGGTGGGGGTGGTGGAGCGGCGATAGGAGTGGTGGCGGCGGAAGAGAGTTCGCGGTAGTTGTAATTTTTTAAGTAATGCTAAACATGGTTATCAAACCTACGTAATTACTTACTACTTAATTCATTCAATTTTAAGTGCTGAATTTGAGTTATCAAACAAGGCCTAATATGCTAATACAGAGTAAAAGAGTGGAGTAAAACATACAAATTAGGAGTGAAACCGGTTCGGTTCGGTCCGGTTCTTGGGCATATTTGACTGAACCGGGAAAACTCGATTCGGGAGAACTATAGAACCAAAACCGATTTTTTAAGGTCGGTTCGGTTTCGGTTCGTCCCGGTTCGGTCCAGTTTAAATTTTGAATCTGAGATACTCCAAACATAATACTATGTCCAAAAAAACAAAAACAAAAAGAAGAGTGCTAGCTCAAAATCATGTGACGGTATCTAACACATATTTTTGCATTTCAAAAGAAAGAATTATATGTGCAAGAAAGATTTGCAAGGAAGGCCCTACAAGGCCTAGTACGGATCTTAAACGGCTGATCTGAGCTGCTCAAAAATTTTAAAAATACATTTCAAGTAGGCTTGCTGGAAACCAGCTTCATCCGATGTGTATGGATGCTTGATCCAAACTTTCATTTTTTAATGGCTCGTATGAAAAAAGAAAAAATGAAAGTTTGGATCGAGCATCTAAACATATCGGATGGAGCTGATTTTTAGCGGGCCCACTCGAAATGTGTTTCTAAAATTCTTGAGCAACTCGGATTAGTCATTCGGGATCCGTACTGGACCCCGCAGGATCTTCCTTGCGTGATTCCCTACAAGTCTTTTCCTTGCATATAGCATTGCTGCTATCAGACAACACATTTGCGATACCTTGTTTTCATTTAAATTTTTAACCGATCGATGAATAAAAAAATTACAACTGTTAACTTCACATTTCCAAAAAAAAATTCAAAAAAATTATTTTCCTATCTCTCATCTCTCCAATCATTAATCAAATTTCTCTCTCTACTTATATCTCTCTCTCCAATCATTATTTTCGTTTTTCTCTTTATCTCTCTCTAATTATTACAACTCTCTCTAATTATTACTCACTCCGTCCCAAATTGATTGCCCCTTCTGGGAGTGCGTGAATTTTGCCCCAAAAAAATAATGTACAAGCATTAATTTTTTTCCAACACACTTTACACCAATTTAAAGATCTCATTGAGAATAAAAAATTGGTGTAATTTTTTCCCAAAAAAAGTTCTCAAGAACATGTTATTTTTTGCTTGCAAAATGCACGCACTCCCAAAAGGGGCAAGCAATTTGGGACAGAGGGAGTACTTTTTCTAAAAACCCATCCAAACACTATCTCAAAAATATTTCTTAAAATATTCTTCTCAATATTCTCAACCAAACACAGCGTGTATTATTCCTTCTCTATTCTTCCATCTCGAGAGCCTTTATCCAATTCTGGAAAATAAAAAAATAAAAAAAAATTGAGCAAAAGGTTCATTTGATAATAATCATTCCAACGGCAAATCCAAAATGGAAGCATAAAATTGAGTAAAAACTTCATTGTCAGTTAAAAAAACAAAGAAAGTAGTTTCGCATTCATGGGCTCAAATCGATTTACTCCTGTATAAAAATTGCGTAAATGAACTGAGGTCGAACATTCCAATACTAAACAAGTTTGAGCTTGATTTTTAGACTAGAGACGAGCTCAAGGTGGATTTATTCTTATTGAACCGAACTCGAATACTTCAAATCTCGGTTCGGCTCGACTTGGTTGCATTGTAGCTTCAATCGATAGTATAGTTGAACCAGGTGATCCAAGAACCGCACTACAACCCTGTAGTGCTTCACACGAGCCGTTGATCTTGGCAATGAACGGCTCAGATCATGCAAATGCCAAGATGAAATATTAGCCGTTGATTGCCCAATCAACGGCTCGGATGCCGCACTACAACCTTGTAGTGTAGCACCGCACTACAGTATGCCCTCTTCCAAACCAGGTCTGCAAATATTGGGTAAACATTAAAAGGGGGTTTCTAACACCCTCTTTTTGGCTTTTCGTTTTCTCATTTTTCATGTACGACACCCTAATTGTGATGGAGAAGATTTCAGGAAAACAATAAACCTCTGGGTACAAATCGAGATGTACACAAAATGTATCAACACCTTGTGGGGTCTATTTTTGGGTTCCTCAAATTAGTATTTTTTCGAGGATCATTGCAAAAAAATTAGTTCAATTGACTATGCGTAAGTAATCTCTAATATTCATCTGTTTCATTCAGAATTTTTGATCCTTGAATCGTAAAAGAAACATAGTAACATTGGATAAACATTTGACATTTAGACAAAAAAGGGTGTAGGAGGAGTTACAGTACAGACCAACGAGCCACCAAAGCATAAGCATACAAAAGCATTCAACTATGGTAATGATACTCAATTCCAAGGGGACAGAACATATAAGAACAGAAAATGCACAGATCGGCTCGGGAGATCCACTTTTGAATTCCACACGAATGATCCGAACTGTTCATTCATCTTAGAATCATTTTTCAAGGAGCCCCGAGAGAAATCAGCTCAGTCGGATATGCCTAAGTTCTCGATCCAAAGCCCACCCTGTTTCATTCAACATTTGCCATTCATTCATCTTAAAATCATTTTTCGAGGGATCCCACAAAAAATCACCTCAACCGGGCTTTGGATCGAGCACTTAGGCATATCCGATTGAGGTGATTTCTCGCATGGCTCCTTAAAAAATGATTCTAAGATGAATGAACGGCTCGGATCGTTCATCTAAGACCCAAAAGTGGGTCTCCGAGCTGATCTGTGCATTTTCTATTCCTATATATTCGGTACGCGCAGCAGCTTCCATGATGATACATGATGAGCAATCAAATGAACCAACACGGAGAAAACAATACTCCACTGACCACACATAGATGATAGATACTTGAATAGTCACCAAAATAGGGGATAGCGACCACGTGGACATATCATACTCCTCTTCAGGTTTTGAGAGAAACTTGTATGCTGATCGCGTATTGTCACGTGGTACCTGTCGTTCAAAAATTTTGGACGACCCAGATTTATTAAGGTAAATTTTGCACCAAAAAATTACAAAAATGTCACCCTTCAATATAGGCCGAACCTCGGCACCTTTATATCCGAACCGTTCGTTGTCGTGCGTGCAAGATGATATTTGGGCCGTCCATCCAAGTAACGGACGATCCGGATGGTGCACAACACTTACTGTGCATCCCATGCACAACATCAACCCCAAATCCTAACCAGCCAAGTCTAGCAGAGACTTGAAGTATTCAAGTTTGGCGTTCAAGATAAATCAACATGGAGTTCAGCCAGTGGCGTAGCCAGAAAATTACACGAGTGAGGGCACAATTAGACCAAAAACACTAGGACTTTGTAGTGTAAAAATGTGCCTCAGTCTATTTGGCTGTACCCTTTGAATTCCAAGGGGAGGTCTGTGGTTCGAGTTAGTTGAGAGATTTCCAACTCTCTTTAGTTGTTAACACACTAATTTTTTTCACTAACCCTTGTTGATGTATATCGCAAGAAAAAAAAGACTTACATTTTATGGTAATATAGTGATTATAAATCCATAAAAACCTTATAGTTTCGAGGCAAAAATTCAATAAATTGAAGTTTGTTTACAGTAATTAGTTATTCGATGGTTCTGGGGTATCTTTGCATGGTGCCCTAAAATCCTTCTCCATGATCTTTTTTTTTTCCGGCATTCATCATCTCATAGTTAGATAAAATTCATATATTTAGTCTCAAGTCCCACATCAGTATGCATAGGAAATGATGTTATAACATCATATAGTGGTGCCCCAAGAGCAATAATTAATCTTTTGTAGAAATAATACGATGTACCGGTGAAATTTCTAATACATTTTTCTATAAAAATACAAAAAAAAAAAAAAAAATCACTAAGATCCAGTGTGGGCCTGTGCCCACACTGGTCTGGCAGTGGCTCTGCCACTGAGCTCAGCTATAGTCCAAAAAACAAGCTCATTGTTCAGTATTGGAATGTTCGACCTTGGTACATTTACGAAAATTCGAGTTGAAGTTTTCGCTCAACTTCATGCTCCCATTTTGGATTTATCATTAGAAAGATTTGAAACATTTGCTGAAATTTTTATTCACATTCAGATAAAGGCTCGAGATGAAAAAATTTAAAAGGAAAAGATACAAGCACGAAAAATTGATGACCACCACTCATTCAGAAGTCTGAACAACAAAAATAATTGATTTTGACTCTCTCCTTTTAAAGTGCGGTTAATAATTTTGGGGTGTCTAAAATCATTGACCAATACAAAGGGCAAAGCCTTTTCCTTTTGAAGTTGTCATTGGGTACGGTTTTTTTTTTTTTTTAATTTTTATTAGATTTGTTAAATCTTTCTTGCTTGAACAAAGGAAAAAAAAAATACTAATTTGACATCTTTACATCGGTTGAGTAACTAATTTGACTAATGTGATATCAATCCTTGAGCCCTAAGTTAATTGTGATGGGTTGAAATGTGTTCCAAAAAAAAAGGGTAAACTTGGGGTAATTTCAAATCTTAATGATGCACAAAGAAAAGCACAGTGAATAGTTTTCATTTTCTTTTTCGGTTTTGCTTAAATTTTAAATTTTACACTCTCATATGAAATGAATTAACGATTAAGAGATATAATCGATTTTTTATCCGGTTAGAATGGAACAAGAGACTATAAGTTCAATCGCACGCCTACAAGTATTTTAATCCAACGCACCAATTTTTCATTCAAAATATGGGATCCTTGATTCTGAAAGAAAAATTAGTACATTGAATCAAACACTTATATATACTCCCTCCCTCCCTAAACTTTTAACCTTTTTGGGATTGCGTGCCATTTTAAATTGCTTATATCTTTTTATTTATAAAGTTTTATGTGATTTTGAATACTTTGTTTAATAGAACTAATTAAAATCTATCAAACAAGATCCATATTGCATATTTTTTGATATTTACATTGAAAGATATAGACATTTGAAAATGACACACTGTCCAGAAAGTGTCAAAACTTTAGGGACGAAGGGAGTATTTAATTGAACTGATTTTTTTTTTTAAAATGTCACTCAAGAAATAATGTCAAATTAATGAACGGTGAGGATTACATCTGTGGGACCCGTAGGCGGGTCCCGTGTGCTGATCTTTGCACAAGGGAATTTAAGTAAATGTGATGGAAAAGGAAAGAACGTTGCTATGTGCACAGACCGTGGTGCACCGACCACGTACCGACGGCGTTGCCGACGCCGTTGTGGGTCTCAACCGGTAGATCTGAGCCGTTCATCCTTCTCAAAATCAAATTTCGAGTGGGCCTATGCGGGAATCGAGGCAATCGGACGGCTGTATGAGCTCGATCCAAAATCACCCCCATTTCGATCCAAAATTTTGAATGAAATGGGAGTGATTTTGAATCGAGTTCATCCAGCTGTCCGATTGTCTCGATTCCCGCGTTGGCCCACTCGGAATTTGATTTTGAGAATGATGAACAGCTCGGATCGACCGGTTAGGACCCACAATGGTGTTAGCGACGCCATCAGTACGTGGTCGGTGCACCACGGTCGGTTCCCTTATCTTTTTCGAAAAGGAAAATGACCCACCTCCTACCATTTCTGCAATAAAATCGGCAGACTCTCCCATTTACGTAAAATTTAAAGCAAAACCGAAAAAGAAAATTTAACCCAACAAAGCCGAAGGTCTGAAAAGTGGGTGAGGCAGTTAATGTTTGCATTGGTTAGAGAGAGAGAGAGAGAGAGAGAGAGGGACAACAGCTGCTAGCAAGCAAGGTTTAATGGTGCACACAGACAGATGTTCAGCACAGTTTGCAAGGTAATGGTGCCCAGACGGGCCAGACTGACGAAAGCAAAGTTTGCATCATTTGGCACGCATCATTAATGATTCACGGAACCCATTTCAGAGAGCAAGGTCCTTTTGCGCGCCCCCCCCCCCCCCGATACCGCGCCCCCTCCCCTGGCCCCACCCCTGTCGCGCGCACATTTACGATTCTACCCCTACTCTCTTCTTTTAATTACTATAGATTTATTATTATTATTAATATTAATATATTTCTTTATTACTTTATTTCTTTTATTTAGTTAACTCATTTCTTTATATTAATTAATTTAATTATTTAATTCATTTATTTTATTTAAATATTTATTTATATCTTTTATTAATATCTTTTTTCTTTTCTATCTATCTTTTTAGAAATCTCTAATATGTTATTTCTCTTTTTTAATTATTTAATATCTTGTTTTTCTAATATCTTTTAATTCTCGTTCTTTATATATATTTTTTAATATGCTCTAATATCTTTTTTTTCTTTTTTCTTTTTCTCTTTTATTTATTAAATATTGTTTATTTACTTCATTTTTTAATTACTTAATCTTATTTATTTAATTCGTATATTCAGATTATATGCGGATATGCCTTTTACGATGGTTTATATGCGGATTATATACATTTCAAAAATGACTTGACGATGGTTTATATGCGGATATGCCTTTTACTTCAACAGTTATCTATAATTTTGATAATCATTTTCTTTTTGTCAATCGATCAAAAGAACACACAACACAATTTGAATTTGGAGATTTAGGATTAGATTTTGGAAGCATAGATTTCCGGGCTAAATATTGGTATTTGAGTTATTATGTATTGAATTGCTCTTATACTTTTTTTTTTTTGGAACAGGAATTGCTCTTATACTTGATCCATTATGACGATTCAAGAAATTTGTTCGTTTTGATGATTTATGGAAGTAACTTTCTTAGTAATGTGCTATGTATGTGTTTTTTTTAACACAATTGTTCCTTTTAGATTGCTTGGTATTATTATTTTTGTTCAAGTGTGTTAAAAAAGTACCCCACTTACACTAATTTGTGGATACGCCACTGCTCACAATGAACTGCCATCATTTTCATAAAGATCAATACATAGAGCTAAAGCTATTTTGAAGTTTTGAGATGGAATGCACACCCCTTTAACAAAATACAGATTAGAGTAAAAGGATTTCTACCCTCCTTTTCTCTCACACATCACTGTGTAAGCACACGAGAGCCCTCCAATGCCAATAAAGAAGAATTCATGAGCACCCAAAATTTTTGTGGCTGTTAATTTTAGAATTTTGAAACTGGTAGAGGCTTGTTAAGCTGTTTTGAAAGAAAAAAAACCCACTTGAAGAGCACTAAATCACTCCATTAATTTTAGAATTTTGGTGGTTTCATTTGTTTCCATGATGCTGAAACAATATCTTTTGAAACGGTAAATAGCTTTTGAAATGGTAAATAGCTTTTGAGGAGGGACATGTGTCGATAAGACGCATGCACACCTCCGATAAGAGAATGTTATAGGTTGTTTTACTCATTTGCCCTTGAGATCCCCTCCAGTTCCAGTCCGACAGCGCCAAGAAATATTGGGCGTGCCCAATCGTGGTTTAAAGGAAAATGT
The DNA here is from genome assembly GCA_020921065.1 of Vaccinium darrowii. Lineage (NCBI taxonomy): Eukaryota > Viridiplantae > Streptophyta > Magnoliopsida > Ericales > Ericaceae > Vaccinium > Vaccinium darrowii. Next base: position 24,118,427 of record CM037161.1, on the reverse strand, counting down.
TCTTTTTTTTTATTATTAGACTTGAGGGAAATAGTAATGTTAGGATAGAGAGTCTGATTTTGGAAATTTTTGGAAAGTGACTTGCTAAATTTGTAAAAGGTATTTTTGAAGTTAAATTTGGTGTAAAATTTGGTGCTCCTGATAAGGATGCCCTTAATTAGCCGGATAAAATTTTGATCTTGTCGATACCAATGCTAATTAAAAAATATAAAGTGAATCTTATAGAGATTTAAAAAGAAGAATAAAATTTTTATTAGTTAAGCAAAACATAAATTGATTAAGTCGGCACTACATAGCGGTGCCCCAAGAGTCCAAGACCACTGAATAAATTACTCAGATTGATCATTGTTATCAGTGAGAGGAGTAAAAAAGTACTATAAAATTATTTAAAATTTAGCAAATAAAATAGTATAGAAACAAGAAGTGTAAATGTTCTATTCACATCTTTCGGCTAAAATTTTGAATGCAAATAGGTTATTGCACACATGGTGCTCGAGCGCCATTTTGGCAATCGAAAAGTGTTTTGGTCGGTCTATATTTCTCTCTCACTCTCTCCTCTAAAATCCTGATCGACCAAAATACTCTAGGATGGCAGAAGTGCGCTTGAAGCTCGGCCAGCCGGCATTCACAATTTTTTTCATGTTTTTAATGTTCGTCACCCTAATTCTGAAGGAGTAGATTTTAACAAAACGATAAAGCTACAGGTATAGACCCGAGCCATACAGAAAATGTGACCGACGCCCTACGGGGTTCATTTTTGGATTCCACACGAATAATTCGAATTGTTCATTTATTTCAAACTAATTTCTTGAGTGTCCCTAACAAACTAAAGCTCAATTGAATTGCGCAAGTGGTTGATCTAATGTTCACATGCTCCATTCAGAATTTAGGTCATTGAATTAGGAAATTAAACATGATTAAATTGGATCAGTCATTTAAGCATATTCAATTGAACTGTCTTTGTGTAGAAACACTCGAAAAATTATGAAATTTGTAACTGGTTTGGATCATTCGAGTAAGACTCTATAGTGAGCCCCTCAAAGCTTTCAGTACATTTATGTACCCGTAGTCGAGTCCTTAGGGAAATATGTTTCCATAAAATAAATGATAATGTTAAAACTATTTTTGTTAGTGCCACGACTTCAACGCATAAAACATTTGCACCATGTCCCGAGTACAAGATTTTTATACATAGGAGTTTTGAAAAAAAAAAAAAGGCTTAATTGCAAAGACACCCCCCTCAACTGTCATATTTTGGCAACATGAACCCTTCAACTAAAAAACTTGCCAACATGACCCCCTCAACTATCAAAATCAAGCACCTTCACCCCCTCCCCTCAAAACCATTCAAAATTTGGACGGCAATGAGCGAATTGACGAAAATACCCTAGTCAAAAGTTGGGTTTTCCTTCCACATGGGTGGGATAAATTACCAAACATGGATTATTGAGACGATCCAACCTAAATCTACTGATTCCTCAACATCGAAATTTTGAAACACGAACAAAATAAAAACAAAATCTAGCATTAAAGTAGGGTCAAGATCGAAATAATCCCAAAAGGTACTCCAAACAAGTGGAACAGAAAATCACAAAAAAAAATCGGTTTGAAAGTAAAAAAATTGCTATCTAATTAATTCTAAAAAATCAACATTTCTATCAAAACAACTGCGGTTTCTTTCTCCGATTACAAATCAACAATTCCATTTTCCCTTACATAAAATCTACGCTGTTTGCCGCTTTTTAATTTCCCAGCTTAGCTATACAAACACCAACATTCTGGAAGCTATACACAAATGGAGACAAAAGTGAGTAACGATATACCAAACGAAGCCGTAAGCACTGCGGCCGAGGGGTACAATCGGAGGGACTCCCTTGGCGGAGAGCTCGAAAAGGTGACCGACAATGTTGTATATAACGTACCTACCGCCATTTGTCGGAATGCCGTCTCACTACAAGAAAATGGAGTATTGGCGACCAGAATAGCGATGGAACAAAAACACATCGCTATTGGGTATGTATTTGGCGATGCATTTTTTCAAAGTGCATCGGCAAAACCTTGTTTTAACAGTACAATTGGGTTGACTTATGGGGCCACTTTTGGCGACCACAAATTGCACTTTCCGCGATGAGAAAATTGTTTCGGTAAAAATGTACACATTCGGCGACGTGATATGCATCGGCGAAAATTGTATGCATTGCTGGTGGTGTAAGCTTTTGACAATAATATTAATGTTTGGACAAGTGGATAATTTGTTTATAGATTGTGATATGTTGAAGGTATTAGAATGAACGTAGGTTTTGAGGAACGATGGAATAAATGTATTTCCAGGTCAATGATGATTATGAAATGGATAATTGCAGGTTATTAGGAGTAATTGGGAAAATCAAAATTAAAAAAATCATATATTTTGTTTAAAATTCTTTCACCGACACAAAAAGTCCATCGCCAAAAGTTATTAGCGAATATCTGGACATTACATTTGGCGATGAGACATCATGTTGCCAATAGAATACACTTTTGCCGATGTAATATCGCGTTCGCTAAACTGATGTATTTTGCCAAATGAAAGACACTTTTACTGATGTAATATCGCGTCGCCAAAACTAATGTCTTTTGCCGATAAAAAAAATTCGCATCGCCAAAAGTATTGCCGACAGGGCAACGGCGACATGGTGCTGACGCGATGTTTTTCATCGCCAAAACCCTTTGCCGATGCAAATATGCATTTGCCTATATACTAAGGTGCATTGGCATATGCCAATTTTGTTGTAGTGTCTTTTACTTCAACGACGGTGGAATCAGATTCATTTTCCATTACGGTTTTTTTTTTTCCTTCTTCTTTAGTGAGAGATTCAGAGTTCCTCTTTTTCTCTCTCTGTGTCTCTTTCATTTCCCCGGTTCTGTGCTTCTTCTCCGGCTACGAGGAACGCCTCTGTCTTGCTTCTCTCTCTCTCTCTACTAATGGATGTATCAACCGAGAGCCCCACACGGAGCAAGCCGCAGAGCAGCCACCTGGCGAATATCGATTCGTCGCTGATCTCGAGATCTGGGAATGTCGGTGAGTCGCTGACGCTGTTGATGGAGGGTCTGGATCCGGACGGCGCCGGCAGAGTCGGGGCGTCGAAGCGGCACGGGCTGGGGCACTGGATCTCTTGAGGACTCCATCGAATATGGCTTCGAATTTCAATCGAAGATCTATTCGAGTATGGGGGTTGGGTGGGGGGAGATCGAGAGAGAAAGTAAATAAATTGAAGGGCAATTTTGGATTAATATTTAATTTTTCATCCAAGTTTTTCTTTTTCCGTCCACAATCTTAAAAAAATTAACGGATTTGGACAGAAGGGGTGAAGTTGCTTCATTTTGATAGTTGAGGGGGTCATGTTGGCACATTTTTTAGTTGAAGGGGTAATGTTGCCAAAACGTGATAGTTGAGGGGGTGTTCTTGCAATTAAGCCAAAAAAAAAAAAAAAAAAACCTTTAGTAGTATCAACCTTTTCATAATGAATGAGAGTGTAAAAGCCAATTACCTTTGAGGCTTTGCAATTTCAGTCTCTCCCTCTCCTGCTAATTCGGTCAAAACCGAAGAAAACTTCGAGAAATTTGGCTAACGGGGAAATGTGATGTTAGGCCATCTCCAGCAGCTTCGCTATCACTCCGGCAGCAACAAAATGGCGACCGAAAATGACATTTCCGACGCCCAGCAGCGTCGCCATCTGCCTCGCCAAGAAACTCGCGGTTACAGTACCTTGCCACAATAGGCGAGGTATGGCGAGATCGGAGCGAATCGCCAACGCTTCTCTCTCTCTCTCTGTCGCTCGCCGGAAAAAGTAGACCGTCGGGATAATTGCTCTAAAATCGTTTTGAGACAACCACTGTGTAGCCGACGTTGAGACGAGATGATTGGTGCAAGAATCGTCGCCGTCGGAGCTCCGATGCCGCCGCACGTGCCAGAGAAAGGAGGTGCGTGCTGCGCGAGTCAGATCTACTCGTGCGCGTGTAGCGCACGCGCCCGTGAGATGACGAAAAAGATGACGCGTGTTTTTTTTTTTTTATACTCAAATGGCTAGGCTGCTGCGTTCCACCATTGCTCAAAGCTAGCCAAAGCTCATTTTTCTTGCCAAAATGAAGATAGAGATGGAGAAACTGCTGGAGATGCTTTTAGAACATGTGTGAAAATTAAGTCCCACATTGGAAAATAGAAAAATGGTTGGACCTTAATATACAATTGGATGACTCACCACTTACAAGGTTTAGCCTTTTAAGTGGATATGGGTCATTTAATGTACATTGGGTCCAACGAATGTGGTGGACTCTGTGGATACTCCCTAGAAGCTTGGGCCTTGTGCACGCCGGCGCAGCGGAAGCGATGACAGGATCGATGCATCTTACTAAACTCCCAACAAGTGGTATCAGAGCTCCGGGTTCAATCCGAGGCTTTCGTATTTCCGCTGCGTCGGTTGTGCATTGATGCGTCTTCATGGCGACTCATTTCAAAGTTGAGAAGTTTGGTGCAACAAGGAATACACAAGATTTTGTTGGGAAAGTTGAAGAAGTTTGCTGATATGCAGAATAGTTTGTTCGAGGATCTTTGTGCAAAGGTGATTTTGGGAGAATTTTGGATTTGAAGCAGCGCCTTTATGCGTTTCGTATGAAGGAGGTATGCCCATTAAAGACTATTTTGATGAGTTAAATCGGATTATTTTATTTATGCTCTTTTTGGATACTGTTATGGAGGCTACTATGGAGTGCTTCATGTTGGGTATCGCCGTGGAAATTTGTGATAAGTCCCTAATATTGTAGATAACCGGGGCTTATCTCGCTCATTTATTCTACGCACACACGCGATTTCGCGCTTTATTTGGTTGATATGCGTGTAGTGGTGTTTTTGATAGTTACAGGTTTAACACGCTAAATAAGCGTGTTTTGAGCACATTAATGAGTGAAAATGAAATAATGAATCAAATTATTTAATTGCCCACATTTCATTCTTGTAGTGCAATGTTTCTTTCTTATGTCTATTCAAATTTTACAATCTCATCATATTTTCAAAACGTAAACTCTGAAATAATTATTATCTATTTGCTTTATATTTTCAATATGCTTATTATAGAAAAAATTGTATGTTTCCTATATGTTAATCATAAAGTTTATTTATATGTTTAACTATTTATTGCAAGCAATAAAGTAAAGAGAGAAAATTCTTTACACTGCCGGTGTAAAACTCCCCTTTTCTACCACCACTTTTGTGGACCTCATTATTAATTAAATGTTGATCTAAACCATTCATCTTATAGGGCCCGCAAAGTACTTCATTCCTGTAAAAAAATCATCTTGATCGGACATCGACATGCATATCAAAATTTAAATTTTTTTTATTGTAAAATGGGTTGTCATATATTTTAAAGTTAAGTTGTCCTTGACTGTCCATTTCGCCAAACGAAATTACAAATTTTATGTAACTATTGATGTCTGATCGAAATGAATTTTTGCATGGATGCAAAACTCTATGGGCCTTAAAAGATTAACTGTTCAGATTAAAACAATAAATTCCCGGTAGGACCCAAATATGGCGGTGGTGGAAAAAAAGAAAGTATTGTACTATAGTAAAATTAATAACGTCTTGTATAGGCTTCATTTTCATATATTTCACCATTTTTTTTGTACTCCCTCCGTCCCGCAAAGTTTGTCACTTTCACTATTCCAGCCCTATGAAAAAATTGATTATTTCTTTTAATGTGTAATGTTTTATATAAGCAATATGGATCTCGTTTGATAGATTTCAATTAGATCTTTTGAACAAAGTTTTGAAAATCACATAAAACGTTATGAATTGAAAGATATAGGCAATTTAAAAATGGCACGCACTCCCGAAAGTGTCAAACTTTGCGGGACGGAGAGAGTAGGACTTTACGAGCAAAATGACAATGGGCTAACAGTGTATCAAAAGGCTTGATACAAGCCAATTCATTTTCTTAAATTTTTTCCCCCAATAATAACATTTTAATGTGACAATAATATAATATCAAAAAGAGTTCATTTTTAAGAGAGAGAGAGAAACCAAAAAAAAGAAGAAGAAGAGAAGAATACATCAAAAGCAGGGATGAGGGATCCCAGCCTCTGATACATTATTGACTCCAGGCTTAAATTTACGTACAATTGTCTTCCCTCTATTCTGACGCAAAAGATATTGCAGATGGGTAAATAAAAAAAAGGAATTACATCATTGGTTGGGTTGTAGAAATTCAAGACTCTAGGCTTACCTTTACGTACAATTGTCTTCTCTTTATTCTGACGCAAAAGATATTGCAGTGTCATAGGAGATTCTTTGACTCTTGAAGTCTTACTACTCCTATGAAGGGGAAAAAAAAAAAGGTTAAATGATTGTTGCGGACCCATATCTCTGGTTCCGTATAATTGATTAGGGTTGTGTTTGGTTTAAATTTTGAGTTTTGATTTTTATAATGATTAGAGAGAGAAATAGAGATAATAATTAAAAAATAAGTATTAATGATTGGAGAGAGATAAAAAGAAAAATAAAAATAATATTTAAAAATAGAGGTGATAATTGAATAATAATTGAGAAAACCGGTTCTTGAAAACCAAAACGAACAAGTGCTCAATTTTGTGTAGAAAATAACGTATTTCATTTCTTATTGGACATGTTTTTACAGTGGAAAGGAAAGTTTATCGATCTTTTCTTATTTGGCATGTTTTAAAGTTCAAAAAAGAATTTATGTTTAACTCTGCACAAGTTTAATTATAGTATTGCATTTTTGTGATGAATATCAACTTTTGCTTTTGAAATTTTAACAAACAATTGAAGCTTCTTCATGAAAAGTAAAATATGTTCCTTCTTTTCAAATCTCCCAAAAAAGAAACCCTTATTATCAACTTTATAGAGCTTTCTTTAGACATGCGAGTATATTTCTTCGGTCTCCGTTTCGTGTAAAACCAAATCTATGCATTTTTATCCGATATGCTAATACCTCAGTTGCAACTATTACATTTAGAAATGTTCTCCATTCTCCATTTGGTACTGAAAAAAGAATAACCTTAAAAAATCAACTGTCATGAAATTTAATAACGCACATGTTTTAAAGTGGCAAAAAGGGTTTATCTTTAACTGGGCACAATTTCAACGACAAACAAACTCAAATTAATATAAGTAGGAGTATTATAACATAAGATAAAGATCCCTTGGCAAAAAGTGAGCCAACTTTAACATCCCTACCACAAGCGGATCAAGGAAAAAAAAAAAAAAAAACACAGACATTCCTAATGTCTTTTTTAAAAATTAGTACATACAAAAACTTAGATCATAAACTAGGGAAGTCCAAAATAACACTTTCAACTTGGATGCTACAGCCTCTCTTGCCACCCAACAAATTTCCCCACACTTTCAACTTGGATGCTACAGCCTCTCTTGCCAAACCGATTCTTGATTTCCGTTGCCTTCATTCCAGGTTCATCAGCTGCATTGCCATAAAAAAAACATTTAAAATCAAATTAATACGATATAAAGCCATTTGATGTCAACTTGAAATGGAAAGAAAGAAAAAAAAAAACAGAAAAAAAGAAAAAAGAACCTGTGACAAGTAAAGATGCATCAACCCAAACTCCATCACTCTTCTCCTTGTTCTTCATAGCATAAGAAAGAACAGCACGACAGAAATTGGCCGGGATTGCTAGAACGCCACAGCCAGAGGGTTGCCCTACTAACATCCCAAGAGCTTCCCCATCGAGATTCAAGACGGGACCCCCAGAAAAACCAACAGTCGAGCGAATATCAAGCTCGGTAAGGTAAAACCCATCCACAATCTTATTGAAAAGACACCCCCAAACAGCACTCGGAAAATGATAAGGGTACCTCACAGCAGATGAAACAACCCCTGATCTGCATGCATACTCAACCCCTGATCTGCATGCATACTCAACCCCTGGGTGCCCGACGAGGAAACACGAGTCCCCAGATTGGGGGGGAGACTTGGACAGTTTGATAACATGGTTCTTGGAAGAGTTTGGGATAGATGGAACTTTCAGAACAGCTATGTCTAAGTCCCGAACTAGGGTCACGACCTCTGCCCTAACCTTAGGACTTTCCTTATCCAAGAAAGACACATCAACCATAGGCTCTCCAACATAAAAGGGATTTCTGGGTGAAACACAATGACAACAAGTCAATATCAGACCATTCTCAGACACCAGATACCCCGATGAAATTTGGGTGACTGTTTCCTTTCCCCAAACTGAGTCCACTGATAAGAGGAGAAAAAAAAAATGAATCGAGAAGATGAAAAAAGAGATCAAATATGCTAAAAAAAAAAAAGAAGTGTGTTTACAACATACTTGTTTTAGTTTGGAGAATGACCACTCCAGGGGTACTTCCTCCGAGCAGCTCTCGGCGCCGAGCATCAAGCGATTCAAAGGAGACGCAGTTCACCCTCAACGACCTTGGGTACATCTCCTTAGGTTTCAGACTCAACAACTTCGGGGGGAGGTGAGACTTCCCCCTTGGGGAGAACACAGTTGGGGAACAAAGTAGGGGAGCTCTAACTCCTACCATGGAAGTAAACATTTTTTGGTCTAACCTTTAAAGTTTTGATAAAGATGAAAAGGAGAGAGAGGAGGAGATATGTAAAATATGTAAGTTAACCACTCTGTAGATGCCCCTATATATATATATATATATACACACGAGTCTGCTTGAGTTTGGATAAAACTCGAGCCGGCTTGAGTTTGGATAAAATTTGATGTGTTCTCAAATGACAAAAAAGAAGAAGAAGCAAGGTAGAACTTGTTGATCAACTTTAGACAGATTCCTATTATTATTGCAAAATAGAAACATGCAACCGGCCAAATGTGTTCTCAAAGGTGTTGTGGTTTCCGGTATCCGAGGTCCCTGTAATAAGACCTACACTTGGTTAGAGTACGTACCTTGTAACAAAAACAGGAGGAGTTTCTTGTTTGATTTTATCAAATTTTGATAAAATCTTTTGAAAAACTAGGCAAGCCCTTCACATGAAATCATTATCGGAAGAGAATTTGATTATTGACGAATCAACACATTTTCGAGAAAAAAAATTATAAAAAAAAAATCCAATTCAAAATATCAGTATTAAAATTCTACTAATATTTTGGAAAAATATCACCCATAAACTAGTGAAGTATATGGAATATAAAATATGAAAATCCGGACTGGGCTCTAAATTTGCTGTCCCCTACTATACAAAAATAGAAGGCAAAGAAAGTATAGAAGACCATGCATCAAGCCGGTTCAAGGATTTGGCATGCCTTAGGCCTAATCTAAAAATTGTGTCCCAAGAGTAAAAACACTAAAATAATTTTTCCAGCAACAATCACAATACGAGAAAGCCAAAACAATACAAAGTTCTACTATTCATTATATAATAACCGAAAAGTCAAAACAAAGTCTCAAAATACATATTATCTAAAAAATGCATGAATATTACTCCTTTTGTCCCCATTTATTTGTCCCTTTTGAAAGTTCGTGCCACTTTTCAATTGGTTATATCTCGTAATTTACATTATTTTACGCGATTTTAAAAACATTGCCTTATAAATTTAATCGACATCTATCAAACAAGATCCATATTGAATATAAAATTCATTACCGATTTAAAATTATAACTAGTTATTTATCCGGTTAACGAGGGACCAAAATTTTGGGACGGATGGAGTACTTGAATATTACTCGTGTTGCATTTCTAAACTAATCATTCAATATCAAACAAAACGTCAAAACCCTATCAAAACTAGAGATCAAAAGCCTAAGAAACTAATCATTCACTATTGAACAAAACCCTAATAAGTAGTAACAAACTAATCGTTAAACAGTTCACTATCAAACAAAACCGTAATCGCGCTAATTGAGTTTGAAAATCGCGGGCTCTTATATTCTTAACGAAGGTTAATAACAGGATTCTTCACAGCCTCATATGGAAAACAGAAATTATTCAGTACCCCCTGATGCTGTAAACGAATTTATGATCCTATACTGCCATGGAAGATAGAAAATTCAAGGTTTTCTGTCGAACCTGAAGCAGATCGAAGAGGTGGATGGTGAGATTCCGATGGCGGATCTGATCGAAGAATATCCAACCCCCAAGTCCCAAGTACTCAACCAAAGTCTTAACCCTTTTCTGCTTTTGGGGACTGCCGATCGAAATTTTCAACTTAAACTTTTACCCTTTTTTTTTTTTTTTTTTTTGTTTTTGGATTAGGGGTTCTATTTTAGTTTGGGCCTTAGAGCCAATGTTCGTTACAATTACTAGGCCTAAACAATCAGATTGGGCTTCCTATTGGGTCATAAAAGATCCCTACTCTATCTGTCAAATCATATTACTAAAAAGTACAGGGATGCCCCTATTTTTGGGAGTTATTTGAATGCCCCAAGCCCGGGGCTCTTGGGCCTTAGGCCTGGGCCGGCAATATTGGTAAGTTGGTAACCACCAACTTTTATACCTATCGTACTACGTAATTCACACTTGAAATACACATAAGAATCATGAAGGTAAAGAAGCAAAAAATGAAGGAAAACATTCAGAAATATATCTGCCTTTGAAGTCCAAAAAACCAGGAAGGAACCATGAAGGAAAATAATAGAAAACATTGTAAAAGTCTCTGCCTTGGCAATCAAATAATTCGTGTATCGTTTGAATTACATTCCGCATGAAATTGTCTTCAACTTTGTTGAATCAGTTTCTTAATTAGGCCTTGTTAAATGGATTCTCATAAAATCTAATTTTGATAGAATTTAACATTCTCAACGGATTTTAACAAAACTAGATTTTATCTGACAAAATCATTTACAAAACACCTTTATCAACCCTAGATTTAATCCATTGGGAAAACAAATGTCATTTCATCACATCTCTAAACAAAATTACATTTTATCAAAATTAGATTTTATCTCATAAAATCCATTCAAGAACATATAGTTGATTTTTTTTATTATTGTTCTCTCGCTCTCACACGAAGGAGAAATTATTAAATCCCGCACGTAGGCAAACCACGTACCACAATTCGGCCTCACCCTTAGGTCGAACACAAACGCTCTAATAGAAGTTAGATTAATGCATGAAGGCCTTAAACACAAAGTGGACTATCCTACAGTCTTGGCACGCCCTCAAAAACCGCTCTAGACTCGTAGTAGTTTTTTTTGGAAATAAATGGCACACATTCCTCTTTAAGCATCTCCAATTCAAACCTACTTTTTGAATAAAATATGCAAACATATTAGATTTTGAGTGAGAGAGAATAATGATTGAGGAGAAAATGAGAGAATATTTGAAATAGATTGTGAATATAGATAAATGAGGATTGGAGTCCGCCCTAACCGGGGAAGCTACCTTGAGGAGTCCGCCCTATTCGTGGATGCTACCTTGATAAGCATCATCAAGTGTCCCGATAAGGGAGAAGCTAGAGAGGGAGATCTAGTAGAGATTCGAGTCTGCCCTAATCGGGGAAGCTACCTTGATAAACATAATCAAGCATCCCGATAAGGGCGAAGCTTCGGAGAGTTAGGGATACAAGTGGACGGGCTGGCTATGTTGGACGCCAAGCTATGGCTATGTTGGACGCCAAGCCAGGAGAGCCTATAAAAGGGGTTTCACCATCAACTAAAGGGACAAATAATCATACTCCCTGTTGTAATGAACACTATGAATGCGACTAAGTTAGGAGAAAGCAAACAAAACAACAAGGAACCACATGACCCAAAGATATACGTGACTCCCCCAAGATTGAGGTACGTCCACGGGCGAGAAGAGAGAGAGAGAGAGAGAGTTCACTATCAATGGTGAATAAGAGATACAAGAGCCGGCTATGATCCGTAACTCTAGAGAGGCCATAAATATGAGAGTAATAGCCAAAGGATGCAACCCTAAAAGCCCCCAACATTGCTTTATATAAGAAGCTACAGAAAAGTTAGGTTAAAACCCGTCAAAACGCGTCATCCGCCGAAATCAATGTGTAACTCGGACAAAACTGCCCGGGCGGGATTTCTAGAAAAGTGCCGAAAAACTTCAAAACTGCCCGGGCAGCCCTAAAACCTGCCCGGGCGACTTTTCCAGAAAACTCCCCGAAATCCTGACAGCATGCCGAGCGCGACGAAACTGTACACCTCTTCCGAAAAAGCCAAAATTCAAGACACTATCTCAACAATTCTCCACCTTGACTTGAATTCCACTTAACCCAAATCACTAATTATAGCAACCCTCTTTTTCCTCTACCTCACCACAATGCCCCGGAGGGGCAATCAACTGCAAATACCAACCAAGTCCAAGCAATGCTTGAACTTGGCAACTGGAACCAATTTAGTCAACATGTCCGCTGGGTTATCCACCGTTCCCACTTTCTTCACCTCAACTTGCTTTTGTTAGATGATCTCTCGAACGAAGTGATACCTGACATCAATATGCTTGGTTCGTTCATGATACATCAAATTTTTAGTCAGATGTATAGCACTCTGCGAGTCATAAAGTACTGAAGTGACCCCTTGTGCAATACCAAGCTCGCAAATAATTTCCCTCATCTACAATGCCTCATTTACAGCTTCGGCAATGGCCATATACTCTGCTTCCGTTGCAAATGGTCGGGGGATGCTGAGCATTTCAGGATTCCCCGTCACCGGCAAGCCGGGCGGGATTGCCGAAACACGTCAGCGAAGGCTAGTAACCATGCACGTGCAATGCAAAAGTTCATAAAAACAACATTTTTAAAATCCCTTAAACATTTTTCAAGCTTAGCTCTCAATGGTTAATACACATTTTAATAAAATTACACAAGTGTAATAAAATCAAAATATATATTAACCAGAGTCCCTGGCTTGTGGACACCCCGCCGAAATTCCAAAGTTTCTGAAAACGATTTTGATTGATTAACGCACCCGGGTTTGAGGACCGTACCCGAGAAACCAATTGAAAAATGACTTTTCTGCCTTTGATATGGAAAATATTTTACCGGTCTGCGTTTATTGAGATTTTTCGGGTCTGGGAGCTAGGTTACGAGAGGGGAAGGAATTTAAAGCACCCCTCTCGCCCGGCACGACCACCGGTCTCTACTAAATGTTTAGGGGATTTCGAAAAATGCTGTTTTATACGGACTTTATTCACAAAATCACTGCGGGAACACGTGAATGCATTTACAATACAAAAATGATGTGCGTGGATGCTTGTGCTTGTGTCATGTGTGTTTAATAATCCTCCATAATACACTGAAATGCATCAAAACATGCTCAAGTCACACTGGAAGACCTCAACATACACCCACGAGCTCAGTATAGGTCACACCTGGATCACTAACAGGACACCTGAATCAAACTGGTCTAGGTGCCTGGACCAAAGATAGGTGCCTAGAAAGGGGGAATCCAGGCGCCTGGAAGCACTGTGGGTGCCTGGAAACACTCAATATGGGCGCTTGGATTGTGAATCTGCACAACTTCCCTTCAACTCAAATCTCTTATCAAATGACAAATATGACTTCTGATGTTTACTCATACTTGTATTCTGTGATATTCTTGATTGATAAGAACCATATGAACCATAAAATTGACTCCATGACATGATATGTACTTAGAAAATATTGATCTTAAAACATTGATGGATAAAATGAATTATGTCAAACTGATCCTAAATATGCAATATGCTCCAGTATGCATATGATGAACCTCCAATGTATTTATAACTAAGAAAGGAGAAGAAAGGAGAATATGATGGAGTTTAATCATGATGCACCTTGAAAGTCATATGATGAGTGCAAATGATCACAATGCACTTTCTCTAATCAACACAAATCTTATGATATTGCTTCTGATCAACAATGGAAGTTATTCAACTTCTAATTAGAATGCAAAACTTCCTCTTTTGAACCTCATCCTTCTTTCAGAATGTCATTTAACCATGCTATCAAGATCATCTAGATCATGCAATACTAAATGCCAGTGACCTATTAATGCTTCAAATAGCTTAAAAGAATGTAAATAAGACAGAAAACATAGTAAAGAGAATGGAATCCAGGCGCCTGGAATTGGAGAATCCAGGCGCCTGGACTAGGAGACTACACAAAATTCCAAACTTCGCGGGGCCACTCCGGGTGCTACCGAACTCTGTTTTGTGCACGGTTTGGAGCGTTGGAAAGCTTGTCAAGTCTAATTTCTAACCCAAGTGGTTTGAACCCAAGATGATTTGTACATAAAAATTTATGACCATTTTACCCTCAAAAGGTCGAGAAAATAAGTCGTTTCGGTAAAACGGGCATATCTCCCTCATTTCAAAACGGATTGAGACATATTATATATCAAAAAAGAGGGTTTTGAATGTACTAGAAGGTGGTGCAAGGTTGGATTTATTTTGAAGAGGTTTTAGAGGGGTTTCAAAGTTCACAATCAAGCCTCGCGTGCTGTTATCATGCATTTTCATCCTCGGGAATGCCAAGGATTTTCGTGGGTTCAAATTGGGGTGTCTACAGTTGCCCCTCTTTGACGAGACTTGACATCATTGATTTAATGCGAGTATCGTCAAAGATCTAGACAGCCCAATCTGCTGCCCAAGAATTTCCAAAGCTACAAAACACAAACATTGAAATCACGTGGTCGTGCTCGACGAGCTGCCCACGTACCCTGTTGCAGGGATCAGATCAGCGTAGCTCTTTGGGGCGTATGCAAATAAGTTCAAAGGGTTTTCCTGGCCCGTGAAACAAACAAAATCACGCCAATCGACAAGCCTTCCCGGGTCGTGAAACGCCAAACAACATAAACGAAATTATGCGAATCAACGAGCCTTCCCGGGTCATGAAACGCCAAACAAACGAATCATGCAAATCAACGAGCCTTCCCGGGTCGTGAAATGCCAAACAATCAAATTATGCGAATCAACGAGCCTTCCCGGGTCGTGAAACGCCAAACAAACGAATCATAATCATGCAGATCAACGAGCCTTCCTAAGTTGAAACGCTGAGCAAACAATCAATTAAATACAACCAACTACTCATTCAAACGTATGCACCAGCTAGGTGGCTAAGATAACTCATACCGTGACATGATTAAATGGAGCTACCCTCTAAGCAACGGGGAGGCTAAATCTGACGGTGGCTATCCCTTGAGCAACAAGATGGCCAATGATAAGATGATTGTCTACTAAGCAACGAGACAATCGAGGAAATGTGATTGCTTACTGAGAAAAGAGGCGATCAATACGCTACTGAACCAAACACATTTATGTGATGGACTTAGCGACACGACGGTTCATCAACAACAAATACTCAGAACAACTGATTAAAAGCACTAACTGAGTGATTAAGACAACTAACAACTTGATATGATTGATGCACCAGCTATGTGGGTAAAATGATTGGGGTGCACCAACTAGGCGGCTACTACAGGTGAGAAATATATCTCCAAGCAACAACAAGAAATCTATCCCGTGGCCAACATGGAGAGGGAACTTAAATGAACAGTAACTAATCTACCCTCTAGACAACGGGGTGAGGGATCTAACTCAAAACTAATTGAAATATTGTCCCATAGGACGGTTTGATTGAAAAACTGTTCCGCAGGATGATTATGTGTGGCTCATACATCGACACTTGATGACTACAACGACAATATTCCTTCTTTAAACAATAGGAGGCTTAATAGGGTAGCTCTTTTGCTTTACTGTCTTTCCTTGAGTATGAGCTTGACAGGGCTTGGGTTTTTGCGTTGGTTTGGGGTTTTTAGGCTCTTATGTCCTAGTCTTGGATTTGGGTGTATGTCTCCCTCGATAGATAGTATTGGGCTGTGGTGCCCCGATTTTGGGGTTGATGTGCCTCCACGGATGACAAATCTCAATTCTATTTTTCTTTCTCGTCTCTACTGATGGTTTTGGCGATCAATTGATCATGTACCTGAACAAGAGTTCTTCCATGCATCGAAATTGCTTCCACGAATCAAGGATAGACAAGACCAAAATGTTTTGACTCTTTTGACACTGAGGCAAATCTTAAGACTAGCAAGACCGAGGAATTTGATTGACCTTTTTGACAAAAAAGTGGACTTAGATAAGACCGAGGAATTTGATCGATCTTTTAGACAAAAAAAGTGGACTTCGCTAAGACTGAAAAGGTCGAAGAATATGGGTGTGGACGTCCGTTCTCGCGGGACATGGGATCCACGCGTTTTTGGTTGTCTTTGTGAAAAAAGAAAAGGGCGATCCGGGAAAAAAGAAAAATTTTAGAGTCGCCACCCGGGGTTTAATTTCTGGAAAATGTTAGGTATCCGAGAAACCGTTTAGAAAAACAATGACTCTTGTGCCGCTAAAAAAGGGTTTGATCTGCGAAAAATAGAGATTTGGGTTCGGGAGCCAGGTTATCCGCGGGGAAGGTTTTGTTAGAAAAATGCCCCCCGCGTGCCCGGAACTTTCCGGACTTTACTAAAATTTTGTGGGATTTTTCCGAAAACATTTTATTGAAAACTTTATTTCACGTAAACAATATATCATGGAATAACGAGCTTAAAACAAACAAATAATAATGATAAATAACACATAATTAAACACATAAATGTGAGAATATTAACAAAGAGGGGGGTATAAGTGCAATAATAAAAAGTAAAGGGGGTAAACTGCAATTTTACCCGCTGGTTTTTCAAGAAAACAGAGCATCGGGATCCAAAAAACAGAGCATCCAAAATATTTTGCCAGTGATGCCGTACGGTGCCCAAAATTACACCGCACGGTGCACTTTGGATGTCGTACGGTGCCTTGTGCACATGCTTTTTTGCAAAAATCCTCATTTTGTCCGATTGAAAGCAAACTCTGTTTTTGGTGTAAAACCCATGTTATTTGTTGATGAAACCAAGTTTGGAAAACGGTTTTATTGAGTGAATGTACCTCATTTCAGGGACAGCATCCTGCGACAATCGATAATGTCGTGCGATACCCACCCGGGAGGCTCGAATCTTATTGAAACTTTTCCGTTTGAGCTCGAGAAAGAGCTACGAAGCTCCCCTCAAGCCCAATGGAGACCCCCTCAGAAGATTGCAACGATTCAATCGCGGATTTTATACCTTGAAACAGAATCAAATGGATTGAAACAGAACTTGTGACTTTTTGGATCTGTGGAGCGAAGTATTTGCGGGTTTCGGATGAGTATGAAAAGAGTAACGGGGTTTTGGAACAAGAATTCGGTGGGGAATTTCGGTTGGTTTTCACGAGTTTTTCCTCAAACTCTCTCTCTGATTGATAAGAACCATATGAACCATAAAATTGACTCCATGACATGATATGTGCTTAGAAAATATTGATCTTAAAACATTGATGGATAAAATGAAATATGTCAAACTGATCCTAAATATGCAATATGCTCCAGTATGCATATGATGAACCTCCAATGTATTTATAACTAGGAAAGGAGAATATGATGGAGTTTAATCATGATGCACCTTGAAAGTTGTAGGGGAGGTCGGCGCGAGACCCCCCGTTGACCAGAGTCATTATTGACCCACCATTGAGATCACGACAAGTGTCACCCAGGTGTCGCGATGTCCGCGTGACACGTGGCACTTCCCGCATAGGGATCCGCACGGGGGACCCACTGACGCAGGCACGAGTCTTTGCGTGCAGGGGGGGCCACTGGCGCGGGACCCTCTTGTGCAAGGTGCCTCCACGGTGTGCACCCCAAGCCCAGTAGGGGCGGTGATTGGACAACCATGGGCCATCCGAACAGGAGAAAAGCCCATGGCCCAAACGACTAGCGCGACCCAGAACATGGGCGAGAACGCAAGAAGCTAGTTTGATTTAGCCCAGGTACAGGCGCGACCGAACAGGTCACGACCTTGCCCTAAAGGAAATAAGGGAGATCTAGTGGCTTGGTGGCTATAAAGAATGAGAGGATCGCTGCGCGGGGGAATGGCTTGTCACCGCGCGGGTCAGCTGCGCGGTGATGACGTCACCCGTACGGTCAGGTTGTACGGAAAGGACACGTGTTATCATATTATAGGATGACAGCCTGACACCTGATGATTGGTCCAAGGTGCCTATAAATATGAGACATTCCCTTTCAATGCCAGAGGTTGGTGAAATCTTGGCAGAAGCATATGCCAGCATCATGAGCATGTGTTAGTGAACAGGAGTTTGAGCGCTCAAACCTCTAACAGTGGATCAGATTGGTTTTGCTTTGTGTATGTTGTTCATGCCATTTCCAGTTTTCAACTTCTGTTTAATATGTGCTAATATTGTTTCTCTGTTGTTTGTTGTCATTTATAGCTTACATTTATATACCATCATCATCATTCATGTAGTTCACATCTCACATGCATACACCATAATCCATTATTGTGTTCATCATTATTATGTGTCTCCCATCCCCCATTTCCCGTATTAGTTCATGGTTGAGTTGCATCCATTTCATACGATCCCACAAAAGCTTAGTAGTGACCGGTCTTCGAACCGGACGAGGGGGGTGCCGTAAAACCATTCCCCCTTCGTAACAGGGCTCCCGAACCTAAGATAGTATGGTGATGACGGGACAGTATCCAAACCTTATCCAAAAGATGAGGCACGAGTCAATCGAGTTTGGTTCCTCGGGGACAATCTGCTAAAACCCGGGTGGCGACTCCGAATCGATGAGAAATCTCCGGAGGGGCATCCACAAGTGGACTATATGCCGACATCTTGTGTTGGCAGCTTCGCAATACGTTTCAAAGACCTGTATACCCATTTGCGGGTTTGCTCGTCTTGAATCTTTGTAGTTTTGGTTCATCCTTGTGTTTTGTAATGAAATCTTGTAAGTGTCGGATTGCATTTTACTGAAATGGAAAGAATTTCCTTTTGATAAAAAAAAGTCATATAAATCATTATCCACGTTTCTAACTCCACTATGTAAGCTCATGGTGGCAACATCGCTATTTGTTTTATTTTTTTACAATCACATTCTCTCCATATTCACGTATGCCACCTAGAAAATTCGAAAGCCACATAGGCCAAAAAAAAAAAAAAAAACGAGAACATGTCACCCAAATCATGCCACGTAGACCACGTCCTCTATAACTTCGCTGAGGCAACATGTAACGCCCCATGTAGATCCACTAGCCACACCACATGGCCCAAAATGCTTAAGCTCAAGGTACTAGTAGTAGCCCACATGGTTTATTATACATCCAAGACCACTCATGTAAACAACCAATATGGGACTAAACACCATCTACCGCAAACCTGGGGTATCATAATCTTCCTCCCTTAGGGATGCAACGTCCGCGTTGCATAGTCCCAGCAACCTGCCCTGGTGTCCATGGTGGCAGAGCGCATCCTAACCACCACTTGGACCAAGGCGGGGCTCTGATACCATTTGTAACGCCCCATGTAGACCACTGGCCCAGTACCCTGATTTGATCCACTAGCCACACCACATGGCCCAAAATGCTTAAGCTCAAGGTACTAGTAGTAGCCCACATGGTTTATTATATATCCAAGACCACTCATGTAAACAACCAATATGGGACTAAACACCATCTACCCCAAACCTGGGGTATCACACAACATCATAATACCACTAAGGCTAGGGGTGCTCACGGTCCAGATTGGCATGAATCAAATCCTAATCCGCGCGTCATGATTTTTTGAAAATAAAAGCCATGTCCGATCCAAAAGTTTCATGGTTCGGTTCAAATCTAATCCGTGAGTCACGGATCGGTTCTGGATTTGTCCACAGATTTTCAACTTATTCTAAAAAAATATCAACTCATTCAAAAACCTAAACTCAACATTACAACAAACACTTCAATAGTAATATAGTGGGTAGCAAAGAAAGAAATTCTTGAAGGATTCAAAAAAGGCACTCCATAAACATAGGCATAAACAATTTTTGTCCAACATTTGTCGATGAGATCCAAATAGCATACTCCGTAAATATACACACGGGACTTGAAGGCAAAATTAAAGCATCAATGTTTGGATGAAAAAGATTTTTCATTCTACGAACCATGTTTCAACAATAACATGAGAAACTAAAAAAATCTTTAAAAAATACACAAACATACACAGCAGGATATGATTAAGGAAGATAATGATGCTGGTAAATCACACACACACACACACACTCTGATAAGAGTACATAGATAGATTGTGTTAATTAAAAGTACTGACCTCAAATCAAATTGACAAATTTATGAAAGTGATAAAATTATTTATCTATACGTATATATTTATTTTTTAAATATATATATATATATATATATATATATATATATATATATATATATATATATATATATATATATATATAAAATAAAAGTCTCACGGTTCGGATCGGTTAATCCACGGTTTCAAAATAAAAATCTGTGTCCAGTCTGTGAGTCACGGTTTTTTATTTTTTCAATCCATGTCTGGACCATTATTCCACAGATAAAATCCAAAACGTGCGGATCAGTTCAGTCAGGACCAGATTCACGATTCACCAGTTTTTTTGAATAGCCCTAACTAAGGCCACGCCGCTTGAGGCAAATATTCATAACGCTGCTAAAGCCAAGCAATATTTATAACGCCATTAAGGCTATACTGATAATGTCACTAAGTCCACGCCACTAAGGCAATATTGATAGCGTCACTAAGGCAATATTCATAGCGCCACAAAGGCAATACTTCTAACACCACTGAAGTAATATTTATATACGTACACTTTTATATCGAGTGGCAGAATTTTTTTTTTTTAACTAACATACTTTTACCCGTTGGTCCAAGTCATGATGCAAACATCTTTTTACACTACCAGTCATACTCTACTCCATATTTACTCCTCGCAGTGGCAAATAAATTATCAACCGCCCGTGAACACCCCGCGGGTATGTCCACGAAATCGATTTGGTTTGAAAAACGGTTTTGATTGATTGGATGGAGTCACCACCCCGGTTTGAGTATCGTACCCGAGAAACCAATTGAAAAATGACTCTTTTGCCCATGATATGGAAAATATTTTACTGGTCTTGCCAAAATGAGATTTCTCGGGTCCGGGAGCTAGATTACGTGAGGGGAAGGAATTTAAAGCACCCCTCACGCCCGGTGTGACCACCGGTCTCTACTAAATGCTTAAGGGATTTTGGAAATGTCGTTTGAATGGACTTTGAACACATATTCATATGAAACCACGAAAATGTATCAAAAAGATCAATGAAATGTATGTGGATGCTTGTGCAAAAATGTCATGTATGGATGGTTTATATGCATAAAACATTGAAACTTGATCAGATCATGCTCAAACTGCTCCAAGGTGTCCCAGGAACTGATCGTAAACACCAAACTTGCCACACCTGGATGGCCATCTGGGCAACTGGATTAGGCATATCCAGGCGCCTGGATGGCCTACCAGACAGCAAACTCAAAACCTCATTCTCCACAATAAGCCCCAAGTGTAATACTCCATACTCATTCGTACACATTTAATACGATGTTTGATGCTTCATGGGTGATATAAGCCTCAAGATGATCTTTAAATGCATAACATGAATTTAGAAAAGACATGATTTTTTAATGA
Organism: Vaccinium darrowii; assembly: GCA_020921065.1. Classification (NCBI taxonomy): domain Eukaryota; kingdom Viridiplantae; phylum Streptophyta; class Magnoliopsida; order Ericales; family Ericaceae; genus Vaccinium; species Vaccinium darrowii. The sequence goes on along the minus strand of CM037161.1, from coordinate 24,096,902 downwards.
TTTAATGATGATGAGATACAATGCACAAGACATGTTTCAGAGCTGAAGTATTACATCCATGTATAAAGAATGCTACTTGATCAGTTTAAGCTTGTGGTTAAATGAAATGGAAATAAGCCTATACTAAAATGCAATAAAATTCATGTATTCCATTAGCAATGTAGAATATGCTTAAGTAACATGAAACTTATCCAAACACTTTAAAAACTAAATAACTATAGCCTACAAATGACATATGGACTCATATGAACATTTCCTTCTCATGTAACATTTTTATCAAGTGTGATTATGACTTTGAAACACTCCAAATGCTCATCATAATGAGGGTTAGAACGTGAGGCATGATTAACTTAAAGTCAATGCATGTAAATGATGTACCATGGACTGATTGAAGTGTAAAATAAACAAAAATCATGACCAAGTGGAGGGAATCTAGGCGCCTGAACTCAATGCAGGCGCCTGGAAAGAGCTAATCCAGGCGCCTGGATTAGATACTGATGCACAAAACAGATTCTTTCTTGATATGATCCAAACCTCTCCCAAGTCCTCTACTAGTATAGATGACCAGTAAGGACTTGGTTGAGTCCCCCTCAGGGCCTATTTGAGCATATTGATGGCAAAGTCTACCTTTTGGCTTGATCAAAGAACTTGATATGGGTCTTTGAGTAGGTTTTGTAAGAGAATGGCTACAAGACTTGGGAGTGTAGAGCTAAAGAGGACTTTTGGTGTTGATTTTGATGGAATTTATGTAGAGGAAAGCATGTTATAGTGGGTATTGAGGGTATAGGGATGGGTTTGAGTTGTAAGAAGTAAAGAGCTTGAAGAAAGATTAACTAGAGATGGATTTCTGGGTGGATTTTGGCAATAAAACAGTAAGGGAGGGCGTGAGCTTAAGCATCCTCAAAAATGGAGAAGAGGGATGGTTTAAATAGGCAACAAAGGGTTCAAAATGGGCCACTTGAACCCTTGGAAAGGTTGAGGGGTCAGCTAGGGGTAATGGCTAGATGTAATGATCTCCCCCTCACTTCCCTTCAACTGATTCTGCAAAAAATCTCGAGCAAATCCTCTTCCCGCCCACTACCAACTTAAACCACTCTCAACCTGGGTTGAATTCCAGGCGCCTGGATTATGCCATTCCAGGCACCTGAACTCCTTCTAGGCGCCTGGATTTAGCCAATCCAGGTGCCTGTGAGAGTAATCCTGGTGCATGTGTTTTAAGGTGTTGGGCTATTCCAGGGTTCCAAGGGATGTTTTGGTAATCTTATGGGAGGTTACTGGTGAGGTCCTCAAGTCTTTGATCAAGCCTTGTGTGCTCTCATTAGGCATTTTCATCCTTGGGGAAGCCTCAGAATTCCGACGGTCCAGATTGGGGTGTCTACATTTGCCCCTCTTTGATGAGACTCATCGTCATTGATCTGACATGAATATCATCAAAGACAGAGACGTCCCAATCTGTTACCCTGAAATTTCCAAGACTACAAATATATTTCATTGAAATAAATTTGGTCGTGCTCATCGAGCTGCCTACGTACCTATATGCAGGGATCAGACCAACGTAGTTCTCGGGGGCATCGGATGCAAAGGACAGCTTTAAAGCAAGACATACAGATTAAAATCCTCGAAAATGATTTAGACGAATTTAAAATCCTCAAAAATGATTTAGACGAATTTAAAATCCTTAAAATGATTTAGACGGATTTAAAATCCTCAAAAATGATTTAGACGGATTTAAAATCCTCAAAAATGATTTAGACTGATTAAAAACCCTCAAAAATGATTTAGATAGATTTAAAATCCTCGAAAATGATTTATTAACATCCATCGGCCAGTCACCAAGAATCAAATTCTTGAGAGAAATACTTAGGTAGTCTCCTTGATTGTTTATCACGTGCGCGCAAATCATGAGTCAAACTCAAACTGTTCCGGAAATATTCCAGAAAGACTTGGGAAGCCTTAGAAACAGGCTAGTAACATTAATCAAACATAATTAGATAGCGCCACGTGGCACCTGGATCAGTTTGTGAGACTCCCACATTGGTCCAATCCAGGCGCCTGGATTCAATATGGGCGCCTGGAATCATGTAATCCAGGCGCCTGGATCCCTTTTGGGCGCCTAGACTCCCCAAACCGTGAACAGTCGCAACCGTTCGGGTGAGATTATTTCAGTCCAGGTTTACACTTTTTCGGTCACTTCCCCTTCTTCTCCGACTTAACCCGGTCGTCTCTCTCTTTCTCTCATCTCTCTAGATCTCTTCTTCTTGGTATTGAGGAAAACCCACATTAAACCTTTGATTTCTCACCATAAAACCCTAGATCTACTCAAATTTGCTCGGTTTTGATTCGAAAATTACCCACTCATTGATTTTAATGGCGGAACCGAGCATTACAAGAATGTCTCCGGCCCGTTCCAGTTCGGAAAGTGATGATGGAAGACAAGAGGAGGTCCCACCGGCGGCGGTGACGGAGGAGGCTGTGGGAGGGTCCCACGGCGCTGGGGAAGCCATGGCCGGACTTGAGAAGATCCAGTCGGCCACCACAGCAGCCGGCGAATATGGAGGAGCACCACCCGAACCCCGATCGGCCCAAATACCCATGGAAATCTTAGATCCAGAGCGGGTAAATGACATTCGCGTGATCTTGAGTACTTCCAGTAGTTCACGTATAGTTGTTGATCTCCCTGTTAGTAGTAGTATTCCGTCTACTGTTGATATTGTTGATTTGGTGGCTGTTGGAGGTTCAGGTGGTGGTGATGTTGGCGGTGGACATTTGGTGAGTGGTGGTGTTGGTGGTGATAGTTTGGTGGGTGGAGATGTTGCCGGTAGGGATATGGGCGGTACAGGCTATGGCGGCAGAGGCGTAGGTGGTGCTGGTAAAGGTGTTGGTGGTGTTGGTGAGCGAATTCTGAGTTTGGGTGGCGTTGATGTGCTCGTAGGGGTTGACGTTGTGATAGAGGACTTAGGTACTAGAGAGGGGGATGGTGATGGTTTGAGAGGTGGAGGTAGTGTGGTGAGTGGTGTTGGTGGTGGTGCCAGGGGTGGTAGCGGCGACGGTTCGGCCCTGATGTACCTCCAGGTAACTCAGGCGAGGGGACGAGCAGACCGGATAAGGGGAAAGGGATTGTTATGGAGACGACAGACGCTCCTCCGGTGACCGAGGAGACTACTTCTGAGGTGTTGAGGGAGGTTGAGGCTGATGAGAGAGAGAGAGAGAGCGGCGGGTCCGAGAGTATCAGTGGTGGAGGTGGCACGACGGGCTCTGCTGGTGAGGCCGACCTTTCACGCAGACACTTACGACCCTCCAGTGCACCACATAGTGCATTCTGCGATAGATAGGTACATCTCGCTGCAGGAGAGATACGATGGAGAGGAGGTCTTGTTGGATGCAGGGAGGCACCTTTCCCGTGACTGCTTGGAGGTACAAATTTGGTTTATTGCACTTTCTATTTTAAAGATTATTCACTATAAATTGGTAAACTCCATGAACTCATATACTAATGAAATGTCTCTCTGTCTCAGCAGGTGAACAGGTGTTTGAACATGAATGGTTCATCGGGGAGGACTCTGACTCTTTTCGAGGACCTCCATGACGACGTGAGTGAGTTGGTTGTCCTTGCAGGTTTTGAGCCGTTCATACAGACGCAGACGAGAACAATGCGTGACCATTTTGTGGTGACAGCGCTGGCGGAGAGGTGGAGGGATTCTACGAATACCCTTCACCTGCGGTTTGGAGAGGCGACGATGACGCCACTGGACTTCTCAGCAATCACAGGTCTGCGAGTCGGGGGTGAGCTATTGCCTTTTGACTCAGGAATAGCCCAAGATGACAATGCACTTCGACATTACTTGGGCTGGAAGCCCAACTGCGGGTCAGACTCTGCTGGTTATGGTCAGTTTGCTGATCACTGTCTCAGGAGACCCACGTCACGGCTTGCTGCGGAGCAAAAGGCCCAGTGTTACCTGCTTTACATGTTTGGCGCGACTCTGTTCGCAAACCGATGCCACCACGTGCACCTAGGTTACTTAGCGGCACTAAGAGACTTTGAGCGGGCTGCCAGATATGAATGGGGAGGTTGGGCTCTAGCCTCTTGTTATGCTTTCATGGGATCCGTGTCCCGAGGCGTGGCGACGAGCATAGGAGGACTGTGGTCTGTTTGGGAGGTAAAACATTCAATTTCGCATCTCACGCTCATATTTTGTTGAATTTCTGTTTGCTTGCACATTGTATATTTACTGACCATTCCCCAAAATGTTTTGCAGCTATGGGCTTACGAGGTGCTGAGATTGTCGTCTCTAGAGTCCTCTTACCAAGACCAGCGCGTGATCCCTCGAGCTCTTCGTTGGGGACATGGGTACAGAGGAAAGAGTGTCGTGTGCAGGCAATTGGACTTCTTCCGCGAAGAGCTTGACCGCCTTACTTCTACAGAGGTATATGCAAACTTTAGATCTCATATTAACGTTGTTGTGTACTTACTGCATATTGTCTCATGAACTTCTTGCTTTCTGCACAGGCGCACTGGTAGGTATGGGATGGGATCCACGATGAGTACCTTGCGCCGAGCAAAGAGTTGACGCGAGGGAGGGTACTACTGGAGTGTGCGTATGGCTGGCAGTGGTATCTTGGAGACAGGGTACTACGTCAGTCGATGCGTGCGCCAGTACAGGTGGTGCCAGGACCTCTCCCGTCACTGGTTCTGAGGACTGAGAGCTACACTCTGGCAGAGATTGAGCGGTACACCATTCTTGATACAGCCTTAGACTAGTACCTTCGACTAGCAGAGGACTATGAAACGTACAGGCGGCGGTACCTGACTGGTCCACTAGACGTGGTGGGGTATAGGGAGAGAGCTAGAGCTGCACGAGAGGCTATCGCGCAGGAGGCTGCGGAGGCTCTGGCTGCTGAGCAAGCGGAGAAGGTTGGAGTTGAGGAGCAGGTTAGTGGGGGAGCTAGAGTGAGAGAGGAGGCTGGTCCTTTTATTGTGTGAGAGAGAGAGGGAGGGTTAAAGTAGAGAGAGAGAGAGAGAGAGAGAGAGAGAGAGAGAGAGAGAGAGGCTATGCCGATGGAGGACGTTCCTCTCGAGGGAGTAGGTGTTCAGGAGGAGGAGAGAGAGGAGGTGCCAGGAGGGAGTGGGCTTGTGCCTATTCTTAGAGAGAGGTGGGGTAGTGCCGCAGTGGGAGAGCCTGAGCCTTCGAGGAGGTCAGGGCATGCTGTCGCGAAATTATGGTAGGTCTCTGTACAGACCCCCGAGGGGGAGAGAGGATATGTTTACATTCCTCGACCGACAGCCAACCTTGTGCTTCCTACTGCCCCGGTATGCAAAGTTTTCATCATTCCATTAGTGTTCATGATTTTAAAGCCTCGTTTGCTGACACTGTTGTTTCTTGTTGCAGTTCTCCCAGGACACCGCGCGTTTTTACTTCGAGCAGACTCCTAGTCTGCGAACTCTAGTTTGTCAGCTGGTGGCTGGAGCGGACGTAGTGCTTCGACAGCTAGGCGAGCCTACTCCTCCAATCGTTCCTAGTCCTCCTCTTTCCAAGAGTATCCCGGTACTTCTCTTTGTTCTTTGCATAACTCCAGACATTCATTTTTATTACTACATGCTGAATTGCTCTTTGACTTGACCTTGCTTGCAGGCGCCCAGGAAATGCTTGGGGGGTGGTGTTGCGGGCCCTGGATCGACAACCATCCGTCTATTCCGTTCGAAGGAGGTAGGTTACGTCGCGATGGGAGGGGTTGAGGAGGAAGACGTAGATGGGAGGTCAGCCCGCCAGAGAGTCGGCGAGCCGTCGACTACAGTTGAGGAGCCGGGTACAGAGGCTGTTGCTGAGGAGCCTCTTCCGCAGGAGCCTATCCCAGAGGACGCACCAGAGAGCGAGGATGGCGGGGAGGATGCCCAGGAGTTAGGTGACCTGTAGTTAGTACTTGACAGTTTTGAGGCATTTGAGTCCTGTTTTTGCTTTTAGATTATCCATTTGTCTTTCGCCATGTTGGGCCTGCTTGCCCAAGTAGTCCTTAGGTCGGGCCTGCGCGCCTGTTTTGCTTTCTCAGGCGCATGTTTGCCTTAGTACTTCTGATATGAGCTTGTGGATTATGACTTGTTATTTGACTTGGATAGACTTTATGGATGTCATCTTTCGGTATACGAGATTTGCACTTTTTTATGCTATTCAAGTATTTCGTTGTTGAAAACAGAATAGAACATCAATTGTAAAACTCATAAGTAACAAGAGAAGGATTCTTTATTAGTTGTAATGAACAAAAGTATATACAAGCTATTTACAAGACAAAACGACATGATTATCGACACAAGTGTTCGGGAATTTCTTCGAAACACTTTTTAACGAACAAAATCAACATGAGCGACTCAAATATACATAGATATGATGACAAACGCTATTGACACTTTCACATGACTCAAAAGCATATGTACAACACAACTGAACTGATCAGATGACACAAATGACCCTAGGATGGAATTTGGTGTCCATAAGGCTTGTTTGAGAAGACGGTCCTCCACTATCACGCATTTCTCTCCATGACTGATCATCCCACTGCCTTCACGAAGTCATATTCGTCCAAACCAACCATTTAAACATGATAAAATCGGCTTGCAACCTTTAACCATGATTTGGAGACGTCAAACCAAACTTGCTTCATAGGAAAATTGGTCTAAACACCTCGTTTTCCGAGTCTTCCATAAAGGGATCTTTCCCGCAAGTCATGAACGTCCATTAGAACATGTTGGAATCAACGAAACTTGCCAAAAATGCACGGAAGTAAGATTGGAGGCCAAAATGAGAATGCTGCTATCTGGTTTCCAGGCGCCTGCATCAGGCCAATCTAGGCGCCTAGATTGAATGTAGGCGCGTGGAATCAACTAATCCAGGCGCCTGGATTTGCTTCCCGGCACAGTTTTTGTTCTTCCCAAGGTATTTTCTTATCCATTGCATGGCGTTTTTCTGCCCCAAGCTGCATGAAAATTCTTCAACTAACATTCCCAAGCCTTCTATATACCTTTCCAAAGCCTTTTCCTTCATTTTCCATAAATGCCATCTATTTTCAAGATTTTCTTATGATTTCCCATGCAAATTTCTTGAAAATCAACTTTGAATTCATTGAAACTTAAATTTCCTTCTACCATTCTTGCATGTAGAATTGTCATCACTCATCATACTCCTTCTATAGATACTATGCTTTGCCAAGCATTTCCTTCACACCAATTTTCAATATTCTCATCTTTTACTTCCATTCTCTATATCTTTTCACTTCAACTCCACATCATGGCTATGCTTGCATTCGCCGTGCTCCAACCTTGGATTGCAAGCTTTGAAAATATCGATTGGTTCAACTTTCGAAGCCATCGTCTCAACTCTTTTTTTTTGCAAGGCATCGTCTCAACTCTTTGCGCCACATTCACTCTATTCCTGTCAGCCCCGAGCTTTTGCATGCCGCCGCTCAGTTTTAGGATCCAGAGTTTCATGTGTTTCATTTCGGTCTTCAAGAGCTTTGTCCTACTGTTGAGGAGTTTCATGCATATCTTGAAACTCGTCCCGATATCGAGCCAGTGGTTCCTTCAATTCGCTTTGGCTTGGTAAGGATTCTTCGAGAGAAGCTTGGTGTGAGCGGTGGTCTTGCAAAGCATTTGATCCGTGGAGATTCGCTTGACATTCTTCGTCTCTTTGCAGATTTTAGTCCACGCGGCAATCCATTGGACTATACTGTTCAGAACCGCCGCATGTTTGCTCTTTGTATATGCCTTCTTGCCACCTAATTGTTGGTTCCGAACGACGGCAACCCAAGTCCCTCAATTGTTTCAGTTGTTGCACAGATTGAGCAACGAAGAGACGTTGTTCCCATGGTTTTGGCGGAGACTCTAATGGATTTGGATGCGGTGAGGTCGGGAAGAACCTACGTGTTTGCCGGGAGCCCCCTTTTGCTTCAAGTTTTGGATTTTTGTTTTAGTATTTGGGTTTAGTTTTTGGGTTTTGGTTTGGGTATTTGGACTCATCTTGGCTTACGGTTTTTGGTTTTGGTTTGGCAGATGTGGCTGTGTGACAAAATGAAATTGGTTGCAGATCCGGCAAATGACTGGGTTTATCAGGCTAGGGATTGGAGAAGCAGGCATTTTGTGGAGATTCGTCACCATGTGGAGGAATGGTTGGATTTCTTTATGGCGGTGGAAGAGGACCACATTGTTTGGAGGTGCCATTGGTTACCTTTGCCAGACATGACGGCTAGTCATATGGGACATTCATGGGTGATTTTGGCGGGGCTGACAGGCTTCACTTTCTACTTTCCTCAGCGCATCCTCCGTCAGTTCGGCAACCGCCAAGATGTGGAGTTCTCATACCCTGCTGATATTCATCTTCCCGAGTTCAAGCATTCTGTTGTTGAGGCATACCGTTGTGATTGGGGAGGCAGGGTGACTTGGGTTCGAGACCAGTATCTAAGTATCAATCTGCGAGAAAAGTACCGCCAATGGCTGAGGAGGGAATTGAGGGCAAGATTTGGCAACAACGTGGACTGACTCTCTCGACTCCACTAAGTTGTTTCCAAAAATAAATGGTGCATCCATGTAGTTGTTTTCTCTTTCGAGTGTGGCTTGCTTGTTGCTTTTTAGGCTTTTATGCTCAGCATATGTAATTGAAGAAGTGATTTGAATAAAACTGAACTATGAAGGGTTTCCCCCTCTTGGTTCATTCGATTCCATATGCTATCTTCTTTGGTACTGCGAGAGAGTGTAAACCAACTCAGCAGTTTTAGACCGAACCCCAGGATGAGGTTGCCTACGTATCCTTTTGCAAGGAATCAGGTCATGGCGTAGTTCAGGGAAGGGTTCACTCGGGTATTAACACTCTCCCTTTTGCGCTCTAAATTTTGTCTGGCACCGCCTTTTCATGTTTTCGGTCCAGCGAGCTCTTTTTGAATTTTAGCCTTAAATTTTGCCTAGGCCGCCCAACATGGATTTTCAGCCTAGCAGGCTTGCTCTGAATTTTGCTTGGGTCGACCCGCCCTTGCGGTTTTTTCGTCCAACGAGCATCTCTCAGGGGTAATATCGCTTGAGTTGGTCCAAGTTGACAAGATTGTTGAACTCGTTGTCATCCAAATCAATGATCACCGCTGCCCCACCGTTGAGTATGGTCTTGATGATGTATGGCCCTGCCCATTTTGGCCTGAATTTCCCTCGTGGATCGAATATTGGTGCCTGAATTCCCTTGACAACCATGTCTCCTTCAATCAAATCCCTAGATTTCACCTTCTTATTGAACGCGCGAGCAATCCTCCTCTGATACCCTTGAATGTGATATAATGCCCGCAGTCGCCTTTCATCGAACATCATTAGCTCCGTGAATCTATCACTCAACCAATCAGCCTCATCAATCTCACTTTCTATCATCACCCTCAAAGATGGCACTTCAAGTTCAATGGGAAGTACCGCTTCCATAACATAGACCAATGAATAGGGTGTTGCCCCTGTCGGAGTACGGATAGAAGTACGGTACCCCCATAGTGCTAATGGTAGTTTTTCATGCCAATCCCTAGATGATTCAATGGTTTTCTCCAAAATGTTCTTGATTGACTTATTTGCTGCTTCTACGGCTCCATTAGTTTGCGGTCTGTACACCGTTGACTTGTGTACTTGAACATTGAACTCTTCAAGTACCTCTGCTGCCCTTATTTTAAAATGCATTCCATTGTCTGACACAAATGCATGCGGGACCCCATATCAGTAAATAATGTTCTGATTAATGAAATGAGCCACTTGTACTGCGGTTAATGTGGCATAAGAAGCTGCCTCCACCCATTTCGTGAAATAATCAATTGCTAGCAAGATAAATTTGTGACCATTTGATGCCGGCGGCGTAATTTTCCCAATCACATCTATGCCCCACATTGAGAAAGGCCAAGGTGACGCCATCGTATGAAGCTCAGTCGGTGGAACATGCATGAGATTATCATGGACCTGGCACTTATGACATCTTCGCACATACTGAATGCAATCTGTTTTCATGGTCAACCAGAAACACCCTTGCCTCAGAATTTTCTTTGCCAGCATCATTCCACTCATGTGGGGACCACAAATTCCTTCATGAATCTCCTCCATTACCCTTTTCGTGTCGTCACCATGGATGCATAACTCGTGCATGCCACAATATGACCTTTTGTACAGCCTTCCCCCACAGATGATATATTGCAACGCCAACCTTTGTAACGCCATTCGATCTTTCTTGTTTGCTCCTTCCGGATACTCTCCTTTCTCAACCAGATTCCAAATATCGTGGTACCAAGGCAGACCATCGTCAATTTCTCCAACATTCATCACATATTCATATGTTGGTCTATATCTTTGCTCAATCATGATCGGCCTCATCCTTACTCCTATAGGCAACTCTACCATGGATGCCAGAGTAGTGTGTGCATCGGCAAACTGATTCTTCATCTTGGGATATGTTTAAAGGTGACTTGTTCAAATTGATGAATCAAGTCGTCGAGGTCCTTATGGTACGGCTTCAACTTCTCCTCCCGCACTTTCCAATCACCATTGGCTTGAGATACCACCAAATTCGAATCTCCCACCACTTCCAATTTCTTTACCCCGATTTCTAGAGCAACTTCCATTCCCACAATGCACGCCTCATATTCTGCTTGATTATTGGTAACTTCGAAGTTTAATTTGACGGAGAGGGGGATATGCGATCCTTCTGGTGAAACTAATAATATTCCGATTCCAAACCCTCTTTGATTGGCGGCTCCATCAAAGTACAGTTTCCAAATATCCTCTGTTACCGTCATAACATGCTCATCAAGAAACTGAAATTCTGTATCTTCAGGCCCCTCATCAGGTGATCTACCAGGAATTCCGCCACGGCCCTTCCTTTTACCGACTTCCGTGTAACGTACTTAAGTTCGAATTCAGCCAATAAGAGCAACCATTGTGCTAGTTTTCCAGTGAGTGCTGGTTTCTCGAATAGGTATTTAAAAGGGTCCATCCGAGAAATGAACAACACCGAATAAGCTAGCATATAGTGTCTTAACTTTTTGGAGGCCCAAACAAGAGCCCAACATGTCTTCTCTAACGGGATGTATCTCTCTTCAGCTCCCACCATCTTCTTGCTTAAGTAATAAACAGCCTTTTCCACTCCGGCCTCTCCTTCTTGTGCCAACATACACCCCATCGCTGATTGTGTCACAGACAAATACAGAATTAGCGGCTTTCCAGGTATCGGTGGCATCAATACCGGGGGATTTTGGAGATATTTTCGGATTGACTCGAATGCCTTCTGACATTTGTCATCCCATTTAAATGGCACTCCCTTCTTGAGAAGACAAAACATCAACTCGCAAGTTGAAGTTAACTTAGCGATGAATCTACTGATGAACTGGATTTTTCCTAAGAAACTCCGGACTTCTTTCTCCGTCTTCAGTGGCTCCATTTCTACTATCGCCTTGATTTTTGACGGATCGACCTCGATTCTCCTGGTGGTGATCATGAACCCTAACATTTTTCCAGCAGTGACTCAGAATGTACACTTTTATGGATTGAGGCGCATCTGGTACTTCCGTATCCTTTCAAAGAACTTGCGCAATGCTGGGAGATGCTCCTCTCGTTCCATCGCCTTCACGATCATATCATTGACATACACCTCGACTTCTTTGTGCATCATGTCATGTAACAAGGTCGTTGCGGGTCGTTGGTAAGTTGACCCGGCATTCTTTAATCCGAATGGCATGACTCGATAACAGAACGTGCCCCATTCAGTGGTGAAGGTTGTCTTCTCCCGATCTTCCGGTGCCATCAAAATCTAGTTATACCCTGAGAATCCATCCATGAATGATAACAGTGCATGCCCCACCGTGTTATCCACCAGTAAATCGATGTGAGGCAAGGGAAAGTCGTCTTTTGGGCTAGCCTTGTTCAGATCTCTAAAATCTACGCATACCCTGAATCTACCGTCCTTTTTGGGTACCGGCACAATGTTAGCAACCCACTATGGATACTCGATTACCATTAAAAATCCGGCATTGAACTGCTTGGTAACTTCTTCTTTAACTTTCTCTACCCAATCCGGCCTAATTTTTCTTAATTTTTGCTTCATTGGTTTTGCATCGGGATACAAAGGAATTCTGTGTTGCACGATTTCAGGATCGATTCCGAGCATATCTGCGTGGGACCAAGTGAAAACATCTTCGAATTCTTTGAGTAAATCAGTGAGCAACTTTTGTTCCTCCGAAGATAGCCCGGAACTGATTTGAACCATGCAAGGATTTTCCTCATCTCTCAAGTTTATTGAAATAACTTCTTCTTTTATTGGCTGAGCATGCCTTTCAGTTTCCCTTTCGATTAGAGACCTAAGTTCTTGGGGTATTTCTCCCTCGAACTCGGTCTCATCATCATCAGGATCAACACAATTTATTTCGGGAACAGCAAAGTAAGCGAAATCATAGTCCATTTCATTCATTAAACCCTCAGGGGTGCGGTACATAGCAATGGACTCGAACTCAAAAGAAAAGTGATGACGTGAAGTGGCACGTGGCTCGATCTCCGACTCAAAGCTAGGTACAGACTCAGACTCAGACTCAGTGAAAGTGCCAGTGAATTTTACAACAGGTGTGAAAGTGCAATTCTTATATCCTCCTACGGCATCCACAATCAGCAAGTTGGGGTCTTCAAGGGCCTCCTGCCCGAGCATCATCACTGTTGCCTCCTCTTTATCCTTACCTATTAGACTAACCTCGTCGAACATTGACATCAAGACCCCGCCATCTAGACCATCCATCCAGTCTGCTTTAAGTTCTTTCACCAATTTCTCTACCTTTTCATGTTCATCTTTGCTATCCCAAGCATCATTACCGAAAATTTCAAATCCAGAGTACACCTCTCCATTTATTTCATTTACAAACGGCTCTAGCTGACCGCGATAAGGTGCATTCGACCCTCCCTGACGAAGCGGATCTGATGGTTTGCGCTACTACTTGCCCTGTTAGTTTTTCCCTTTTGCATTTCCTTCGATGGAGGCTCATATCCCAACCCAAAACGGCCTCGCTGAGAAGGGAATTTTGGAAACTGAGCCACCCCTTGGTGAGTTCAGCCTAAACCAGTGCCTGGCAGATAAGACATCCTTCTCATCATCTCGAGAGTGGTGGTACTAATTGAAAATCATCATCGACACGGAGCGTGCACACACCTCCAGAGGTATCAAAAGCAAAGCCTTCGAGTTGGACATCATTCTCGTCATGCATAATTTCTAACAGGGGAGCATTGTCTTCAGCATGAGGACAAATGCCCGAGTCTCCGTAGATGGCAACTGTTCCTTTTTCTAATCCGAGCAAGACTTTTTGGTGCAAAGTTTATGGTACTGCCATTATGTTGGGTCGATGCATCCAAGGGCGACCCAACAGCAAATTGAACGAGGCTGGAATCTCAAGAACATGGAACTCCACCATTGATTTAAACCCTTCAGCGGCAATCTCCATTTCCACAGTCCCAAGCACACTGCGACTGGTGAAGTCCTTGGGTTTAAGTCCCAAGCACTGAGCTGTTCAGAGAGGACAGACATTGAGCGCAGACCCGTTATCCACCAACACAACCGGAATCCATTTCCCCATTCATTTCATGCTGATATGCAAGGGTTTGTTGTGGTCGGTTCCTTTAAGTGGTAAATCAGCCTCGGTGAAAGTTACAGTGTGCTTGGTGGGTTTGGTTATAATGGCGGCCATCACGGCTTTGGGGGTAGTGTCAGGAGCAATCTCCATGCAGGATAGTGCTTGAGCAAGCTTCTGGCGATGCTCGCTAGAGCTCATAAGTAGCCCCCAAATGGTTAAGGCGGCTGGGGTTTTCTCAAGTTGTTTTTGGATGGGGTTTTCTTCGGCTGTTGGTGGAGGTTTTGGACGAAATACATGACTGTTGGCTATAGAAGTGGTGTGGGATTGGTTGGCTGGTGGGTTAAAAAGGTTTTGGAAGTCGGTAGGGTTGGCAATTGGGTCATTGGGATTGTTTGGATTATTTTGTGGAGCTGGGTTATTTTGTGGAATTGGGTTAATAGGAGACTGGTTTATGGTGTTAGGAGGCGGGTTAGAGGTACTTCCAGTGAACATTTGGGGAGGCTGATAGAACCGACCACTTCGAAGAAGATGGAGAACTGAATCAAGATCATCTCCCCACAAATCAGTGTAGTCTGTATAGAAATCAACGAGGTCCCCTTCTGTCTTCCTCTTTCCTTTTGCAATACTGGTTTCTTTCAATCCCTTAGTAATTTCCTCCACAGTTGCTTCACTCCACACATCCCCGTTCTCCATTGTTGATTCATTAACGGCCCAGACTTCATCATTTCCGACCCACAATGGTGATAATGCTATGCCCTCAGCTGGATTGGCCCAAACATTAGCCAAAATATTCTCTTCCATTTGCTGATCCCAAATATTGGCCATACCGTCATTCAACACCATGATGTTACAATTTTCTAGAATTTGCACTTGAGGCACCGGAAGATTCTCATCGACAATGTAGTCGTATGGTGTGAACTCTATTCCCTCTGTCATTCGGTTTATTGCGTGTCCACTCATCATGGAAAAGTCGGGGCGACCTTCCCATAGTGGCGGCATTGGGGTCAAATATGTTTCATCAAAGAACATAGGCAGTGTGGACCTGTCTAGAGGATCATTGGGGTCTACGAGTTGCCATTCGGTTGGTGTCGGATCCCACTCATTTTCTGGTACATTGTTGGCTTCTTCAACTTCTTCTTGCCAGTTTTGTCCTTGTCCTTCTCCCACAGGCTGCTGGTTTTATATCATGGGTAGCGGTTCTCCAAACAAATTAAGAAGTGCAAACCCATCAAGCGGATCTGCAAACATCGGATCCCAAAACTGGTCGATCAAGGCGGCGAGTGGGGGTCCTTCATTGAGCTGCTCATCAATCATCTCATGCTCTCGTGCCTCCATTGTCATCACGACATCCCCCCACTACTGCCACATAGTGGGGTCCAAATGTGCTTCCAGAAAGCTTATCTTGCGCTCAGCTGGTATAGGTACAATGGGTTTGGAATCTGTTTCGGGTATGATGTACTGGCTTGGGTCAAATGGAGTGGAATTTAGGTCTTTTTGAGTGGAGCTGAGGGTAATCTGGCCTATATCAATATTTCTTTTGTGGGTTGGTAAGGGGTTGGTGACAACGTTAGGTTTTTCGGTGGGATCTCGAATTTGTTTATTGTCGATGAGATCTTGAATCTCATGACCCAGTCGTTGGCATCTTTCAGTGGGGTGGCCAGGCGTTTGGTGGAAAATGCAGAAGGTGTTTAGGTTATAGGATGGTGGGGGATTTTGTGGAGGTGGAGTTGGTTGGAGTGGTTTAATCTTTCCTTGTTGAACGAGTCGCTCGAAGACAACAGGAAGAGATAGGGGAAGAGGGGTGAAAATACGTCGTCCTCTTTGGTTTTGAGGTGACTGGGTTGGTTGAGCTGGTTGGGACAGGATAGCATTTATAGGCTCAGCTTAATGGGACTGATGATTTATGGAACTGGACGAGGCGCCGGTTGTGTAACTGGGGTTTGCATATAGGGATGAGGTGTTTCCAATGTAGTTGCGTTTAGGCTTGGGGATGGGATTTCCTTTCTTCAACACCCCACTCTGCATAGCTTCTTCAATTGACAGACCCATCTCAAAATAGGTCTCAAAATTATGCGCCTGAGCCATCACCATGTACTGACCCAAGTTAGGTTGAAGATTTTTGGTTATGATGCACATTTGGTCCTTGTCACTAGGGCGATCAGTCATTTGCGCGGCCTTCGCTCTCCATCTTTTCACAAATTTTGCGAAGGATTCTCTCTCTTTCATCTTGATACTCTCAAGCTCACGAGAGTGACCTTGAGCTGCACATTGTACTCATATTGCTTAATGAAAGCAGCCACCATTTCTTCACAAGTTTGTCTATTAGAGATGTCAAGAGACAAGAGCCATTGGAGTGCGGACCCCGTAAGAGTTTCATGGAACATTTGCGCCATGACAGGTTTATCAACATCTTGCAATGAGAGATAACTAACATATGCCTGAATGTGTCCCCTCAGATCTCTGGTCCCGTCAAATTTCTCAAAGTTCACATGTTTGAATTTCTTGGGGAGCTTGGCACCTGGGAAAATGCAAAGTTTGTCCATGTCAAAACCGGTAATGGCTCGCTTCTCACTTTTGGCTACAGATTCTTCAAGCTTAAGTATCTTGGCTAGCATTTTAGCCAACTGAGGATTTTCAGGAGGAAGGGGTTGTTCCGGATGCTCATCATTAGGAATCTCATGATTCCGGGCTCCACCATCGACTATTTGCTGCTGGAGTGGAAGGAGTCGACTCTGGATGTTTACCATAATCGCCATGAGTTGGGCGATTCGGGTGTCATTCCGGACCCTTTCGTCTTGCATCTCATTCCTTAGCCATTGAAACTCATTTGGGGGATCTTGCTCCTATTCAGCCAACATACTTGTTTCAGACTTTGGTGATGAAGGTCGAGACAATCTCTGTTCGGGAGGTTGAGTCCAAACAGGTAAGGTCTTCTTCTTCCTTGCAGACCCAATGGTTTAAAACTGAACGTAAAGCAAAAGCCGGACTCAATTTACAGCCTTTGAATACCAAATACAAACAAGAGGGTGCCTAAATTTGCATGTCGCTCCTCGCCAAAGTTAATCTTACTTCTAGACCTAGGGATTAGGCTACCGGTTTCGGATCTCACTTGGAATCGTTGCACAGAAGATTGTATCAACACCACGGGTAAGTCATTACTCGGTAGGTATGGCGTTTCAACCTAAAACCTAAATGTTGACGCCATAGCACTTTTCTTGACCATCCGAGACAAAGCAATGAGGTGTCGCCATCCAGATACAAACAGTTCCAAGGCTAGTCCGAAACACGGGTGGCCGTTCGGGCACGACCAACACCAGAGGTATCTCAAACCCCATGGATTTTAAGTCTCCTAGACTGGCATGTTCATCATAGGGTTAGCCTACCGGATCCGAATCTCACTTAAGGTCATTGCACAGAAGATTTCCCAACACCCCGGGTAAGCCATTACTCGGTAGGTACGGCGTTTCAACCTAAAACCTAAATGTTGACGCCATAGCACTTTTCTTGACTATCTGAGACAGAGCAATTTGGGTGTTGTAATCCAGATACTAACAACCTTAAGGCTAGTTCAAATCACGGCGGCCGTTTAGGCACGACCAACACCGGAGGTATCTCAAACTCCATGGATTTTAAGTCTCCTAGACTGGAATTGACAGTTTTGGAAGGTTGCCCTAATCCTCAAGTTTTCTTTTAAGTAACAAGTCCTTGATATTGGATGGACGGATTTGGGAAAACATGACTTATACAGATTTCCGGCAATAATCTAAATTTGGATGTCTAGGAGAAATTATCCCTAATTATGGGGTTAATTCCTCCTAATTCAGTTTTAGATTATTGTTAAGAGTTTGACTGTTCAAGTTTTCCCATGTCCGGTCGTCCTAGAGACTGGCTTGTAAGAACAACGCACATATGGGATACATGACTCATCATCGGGCCAAGGCAACCTTCTACTAACTGTCGGGGACCTAGCTTATGCTAAACTGACAACATGTGAGACAAGAATATATACATATGCAAGTGTATGCATGTATGTAGTATGGCATGCTAGGGAATACAGTAACACATAGCACATAACAGGATGGAGCACATAAGCCTAACACATGGGTTGGTTACCTAACGTGGAGTTCTACGGTCATCTATATGCAAAGGCCGATTTTGGTTTGAAAGGGTACCTCGGACTCAAAGCCAAAGCTGTCTCCCACCGCCAAGGATCCCGCAAGGCGATGGTGATAACGACAATTGTGACTTATCACGATCGGGGGGTGTTGAGCATTTCGGGATTCTCCGTCACCAACAAGCCGGGCGGGATTGCCCGGCCCGCCGGCCCGAGATACTAGCCCGCCCATAGCCCGGTACACTTGTAATGCATTATTGCACGGTTAATGTACATAAGATATAATATGTAATGTACCAAAAAAAAGATATAATACAAATGTACCAAAATAAAAATAATAATGCACAGCTGGACATATGTGTGTAACTATGTGTATATATCTCACAGTAGAGTTCTAATAAAAAAACTAAACATATGCATTAAAATTTTGAGAAGGTCTGAACATATGCATTGATTGACCATTCATTTGTTGCATGGGTAACTAACAACTGCTCATGGTCTATTATTGTTACAACATATGGTAGGCTAGACAAGGTTCAGTTGTAATTAAAAAAAAATGGCTCCAAAAGGTTCAGCTGTAACAAAAATAAAAAAAAAGGCATTTGGCACTCCCAAATAGCCCAGCCCGCCCGAAAACTGGCCCGCCGGCCCAGAATAAGCCGGTGGACGAGACCGGGCTTCAACTTTTGAGAGATAGCCCGGCCCGCCCGGCCCGTTAAAAAGAAAAAGCCCACATAGCCTGGCCCGCGGGCTGGCTTGGGCTGAAAGTTCGGGGGCTGGGCCGGCCCGGCCCGGCCCGATGATGACCCTTATGTAATAATACTAAAATATATATTAACCATTGTCCCCAGCAGAGTCGCCAGCTTGTGAACACCCTGCGGGTATGTCCACGAAATCGATTTTGTTTGAAAAACGGTTTTGATTGATTGGATGGAGTCGCCACCCGGTTTTCAGGATCGTACCCGAGAAACCAATTGAAAAATGACTCTTTTGCCCTTGATATGGAAAATATTTTACTGGTCTTGCCAAAATGAGATTTCTCGGGTCCGGGAGCTAGATTACGTGAGGGGAAGGAATTTAAAGCACCCCTCACACCCGGTGTGACCACCGGTCTCTACTAAATGCTTAAGGGATTTTGGAAATGTCGTTTGAATGGACTTTGAACACATATTCGTATGAAAGCACGAAAATGTATCAAAAAGATCAATGAGAGGTATGTGGATGCTTGTGCAAAAATGTCATGTATGGATGGTTTATATGCATAAAACATTGAAACTTGATCAGATCAGCTCAAACTACTCCAAGGTGTCCTAGGAACTGATCGTAAACACCAAACTTGCCACACCTAGATGGCCATCTGGGCACCTAGATTAGGCATATCCAGGCGCCTGGATGGCCTACCAGACAGCAAACTCAAAACCTCATTCTCCATAATAAGCCCCAAGTGTAATACTCCATACTCATTCAAAACGATGTTTGATGACTTCATGGGTGATATAAGCCTCAAGATGACCTTAAATGCATAACATGAATTTAGAAAAGACATGATTTTTTAATGATTTAATGATGATGAGATACAATGCACAAGACATGTTTCAAAGCTGATGTATTACATCCATGTATAAAGAATTCTACTTGATCAGTTTATGCTTGTGGTTAAATGAAATGGAAATAAGCCTATACTTGTAACGCCCCGCATTTTTGGGATACGTTATGGATTATTATTACAATTTAAAGTCGGTCTTAAACAGTAATAATAATAACCAAAAATACATATAGATGATCTATCCTTCACAGATTACAAAAAGGTAGACTGGGTGGGTTCTACGGCTCCGCAAATCTCTCCGCCTGGTGGATCTCCATCTCGGCAGCTCCTCCGGCTCCGTGTTCTCCGTAGAGGTCCTCCTGTTCATTATGATAATCTAGCATAATAGCCAGAGTTGCGAAGCAACATCGTGGTATTATGCCAGGGCGAACCGTGAGCGAGGACGCTCAATAGATACCTTACCCCAACTTTAAACTAGCAATTCTAGAACAATATTGTAGGTGGCAGGTAAATAGTTGAAAATCATTTATCAAAACAGTAAGTTCATGCGTGTCAATGCATCAGTATCACATCCAAATTAGAGTGCAGCTTTAATAAAATCAGTATCTCGTTTCTTTTAAGAAAAATCAGAGTACAGTATCAGTATCTCGTATCACTTTCTCATAACAGCATTCTTCTTCAAATTTCAACCATGTCAACATCTCACATCTCTCGAAAGTTATTGGCCCGTTCTACAACCCCTTTCTAACGGTCACCAACCTTTCCGTTCGAAGGGTCGGCCACCCATAAACTGACTCCTGCAGTATGAGGTCCGCTAACTCCGCGTCACACACGACATAGTCCCGGCTACCCATATCACTGAATCCCCACCAGTCTGTTTATGAGGTCCGCTTGCTATGTGTTGTACTGAGTAAGTTCTAACCGTCAAATTCACCCGCGGAATTTGAGGAGAAACTTCAAACAGCACTACCGTATAGTTCCATTGAGCTTTGACCACCAGTTCACCCCGGGGAACTGAGGTGGGACTCCAATGGCAGTATTGTTTATAGTATAGTTCCATTGAGCTTTGACCACCAGTTCACACCGGGGAACTGAGGCGGGACTCCAATGGCAGTATTGTTTATAGTATAGTTCCATTGAGCTTTGACCACTAGTTCACACCAGGGAACTGAGGCGGGACTCTAATGGCAGTATTTTATTTACAACAGTATTTTCATTCTCATCTCTATTTCTTCTTGTAAAAACAATCGATCATTTTCTTGAAAAAACGTGTCGTGTCGTACCGTCTCGGAAAACATGCACATGCCATATTACATAAAAATCTTCCGTTTAGAAATCGTTTCAAGATAAACTTTTCGTTTAAAAATATTTCATGATAACCGTGTTACTTTAGGTATAAAATCTCGTTGGTGACTTTCTTTAGACAAATGAGATAACCAGGAGAGTCCCAGGCTGGATGGCCGCACGAATGCAGTTACTGGCACCATTCCTTTCTTAGACAGCGCTAGGCATATCTTTTTTGACAGACCCTCAAGGGTGTTAGCCTTGGGTTAATCTCAACAGTCCAAGTACAGTCAAAACACTTTGAAGTCGCTTTAAGAAAAGTTTAGTCGGCTATTTTCAAAAAAATCAATTGGGCAGCATAACGGCGTAAATTTGAAAAGTCGATTTTCATTCGGGCATTATAACTGGATATTTTAAGTTTTCAAAAGTCCATCGGGCATTATAACGGTGCATTTTGATAAGTCAATTTCAAATCGTGCATAATAACGACTAAGTGTGTTTTTCAAAGTCTAATTGTTCATAAAATCACTAATCACCAACATAATCACGTTTAATCATAATTAGTCATGTTTAAGCAAAATAATAACCTCCTTAATATGAACTAGTAAATACTAATCTAAAGTTAAGATAAAGTATCTACCTTAATTCCGATGATTAGTCGGAAGCCGATAAGCTAGTTGAATTCCGGCGGTGTAACGACTAGTCGACCTTTGCTCGAACACTTTCTTGCTAACTTATTCTACCTTTCTAAGATCTAGGGGTGGTCGAGAGTGGTGGAGTGTGGTGGTTTAGGATGAGTTTCAACAAGAACACTCAAGAACTCATTCAAGAACACTAGAAAGCACAAAGTGGAGAAGTTGGGAGATTTTGGTGTGAGGAAATGAAGTAAGGTGAGTGAGCTATTTATAGAAGATTGTAATTGGGTAAGTAGCCTACCTTGTTAAGTAGTCAAATTTTCTTTCTTCTCATTAATTCAAAAAAATACAAATTAGGTTTAGTAAAGTCAAAATTGGTAGGAAGACAAAATTGAACACATGTCTAATTAGGGTTTTAAATAGGCTAAGGCTAGTCAAAATAGGACAACATAAGAGTTGGGAAAATTAGTAGGCCTTCCGGATGCGATGTAGTGAAATACTTGGTGTGCACGCGTTGATTTTACGGCGCGGAAAAATAAATAAAAGGAAATAAACAAATTAGATCTAGTTTTATTCAAATTATTTAAACTAAATAATAAATTATTTCATTTAGCGATATTAAAAATAACTAATCGAATTAATAAATCGAAATTTTTATCTACAAAATTTCGGGTTATTACAACCTATCCCCCTTAACAAATTTCGTCCTCGAAATTCGAATTACTCAACAGATGGGAACAATTGTGGATAGTTGGCTCTCATGGCTTCTTCCCGTTCCCAAGGTTTTTCCTCTATTTCTTGATCTTTCCATAATACTCGTACTAACTGAATGGTTCTGTTGCAGATACGCTTCTCCATGCTGTCCCGAATTTCAATTGGTTCTTCTTCAAAAGTTGCGTCCTTATCTATGTCGAGATATTCCTAATTTAACACGTGTTTTGGCAGGGCGAGATACTTCCTTAACATGAAGTCGTGAAAAACGTTATGCACTCGGTATCTGTGGCGGGAGTGCTAATCGGTAGGCCACTTGTTCGATTTTCTCCAAAATCTCAAATGGGCCGATATATCGCAGAGAAAGCTTCCCTTTCTTCCCGAATCTAATTACTCCTCTTTGGGGCCGAAAATTTTTTTTTTAGAAACACGTGGTCTCCTTCCTTGAACGACAAGGGTCTGTTTCTTCGATCTGCATAACTCTTCGGTCGACTCTGCGCAGTAAGCAGTCTCTGTTAGATAGGCTTAATCTTCTCGTCGTGTCTCTAACCATTTCAGGTTCTAGTAATCCTATCTCTCCGGCGTCAGTCCAACAAACTTGTGATCGACAAGGGCGGCCGTAAGGTTCCTTCTTTCTTCTTCACGATCAGTGCAGGTGCTCCTCATGGTGAAGTACTCGGTTTGATGTATCATTTCTCTGACGACTCTTGTAGTTGGGTCTTCAATTCCTTCAGTTCTGTCGGCGCTATATGGTATGGGGCTATCGAAATTAGGGCGGTTCTAGGTTGAAGCTTGATGGTAAAATTGATCTATCTTTGTGGCGGTTAATCCAGGTAGATTGTCATGAAACAGGTCAGCATAGTCACAGACGATGTGTGGCAGCCCTAACTCTTCTCGGTCAGATTCTTCCAACTGGAGACTAGCTAGCCATCCGAACAGTTGGTTCTGCCATTACGAGCGTCGAGTCGCCGAATTCACAACCTGTCTATCCCCCTTAAAATGAAAGCATGTCCCATCAGGGGTGAAAGCCGTTACTATCTTTTGATGGCAATCAACGACAGCTCGATGAGTTGACAGCCAAATCCATCTCCAAAAATTAAGTCGAAGTCAACCATCTCGATCACGCGTAAGTCACAGGTTAGTCGGATATTACTTACTTCTAACTCGCAGCCTCTACAGATTAGATTAACTGGTAAACTAGTGCTTAAGGGTGATGCTATTGTCATCTGGTTCTCTAGGGGTTCAGTGTCTAATCCTAGTGCAGATACGCATGCAGCTGATATAAACGAACACGATGCTCCAGTGTCAAATAAAGTTTGAACACAGGTACTAAACAGTAATAGGATAGAGTCTAGCGTAGGGTCCTGGAGAAGGTACCGGTAGTGATGGTTGTGCGGCAGTCAAGGTGGTAGCGTGCCAGGAAGACGGCTCATTAGCATAGTCATAAGCTAAGAGAAAGCAAGTCCTTGTGTGAAATTGTGTTGTGGTGTTAAGTGAAAATGTGAGAATGGTGCTAAAGGAAGTACAACAAGGTTTACTAAATACTCGCTTTATTGCTACAACCGACAGACTTGTATGTTTGCTTACAACCGAGGTTTACTTATAATACAGCAAAAGGTTAACCTCTCATACTAGAAGTGAAAACAACATTTTATTTAAAAATCTAACTATGGCTAGGTTCTAATCTTCTCGGTCATCTGGTCAACTTCATTCGGAGCATTCAAGGGAAATACATTCTCGACATGCTTTCTTTTCTGGCCTAGTATTCTATTGTATAGGTTGCTTCCCAAAGCTCGGATTGGCAAAGTCAATCTGTTGATATTGCTGGGGCTGCTGATATCCAAAATCTATGGGTCCTACTGTCCTAGGTCAATTACGGCTGATATGCCCAAAGGCTTGACAGTTAAAGCATCAGATTGTTGGGTTATTGTGTTTGATCCTGATGGTCCTTGCCTTCGGTCACCCCTTTTCCAAGGCTGGGTGTTAATCTGAGCAGGGTTAAGTTTGGCTGGGTAGGGCCCGCGATCGTTGTTGTTATGCACAGTCTTGATAGGTCCTCCCGAACTATTTCCTTGGCGTATCACCCTGGTGTTGGTCTCTTCCTTCCTCGGGTGGGGACGGTTACGATTGAAATGTCCAATACTTGAGCAATTATAGCATCGGGCTATTGTGCTACCTCGTCCAGAATTTTGGATGATCCTTGCTTGGAATCATTCCTCCTCCAGTGTTGGTTGTTTGGTGGGAGTCGGTTCGCGTTGAGTGCAGCAATGAAGGCTTGCACGAGTTGTGCGAGGTCAGGGTTACCGTTGGTTCCGTTGGACGAGCCCTCACTATTGTTACGCATAATCGCCATTCTAGAGTTGGAAAATCGTAGGGAAATTCAGTCTAGAATACCCTTTTTGAAAATAATAGCACAACACTACGGCTAAAATCTAAATTCGGAAAAGGATTTACTACTGCTAAACGTTATCTTTGAGCACATATTTATACTGAAACTGACATGTGAGTAGGACACATGTCACAAACAGTCAAATCCTAAGTGTTCTCACGTTTCGCTTCCCTACGCTTGGTAATGGCTCATATATGCCTATAACTACACCGTTAGCAAATAGGATATTTTTTTAGAGTAGCAAAAGTACAAAGTACGGACATCTATTCAGGTTACGCTCTCGGAAAGTGATCTACCCATTCTACCCAAGGCCGAGTGTTTTGAACCTAGGGCTCTGATACCACTTGTAACGCCCCGCATTTTTGGGATACGTTATGGATTATTATTACAATTTAAAGTCGGTCTTAAACAGTAATAATAATAACCAAAAATACATATAGATGATCTATCCTTCACAGATTACAAAAAGGTAGACTGGGTGGGTTCTACGGCTCCGCAAATCTCTCCGCCTGGTGGATCTCCATCTCGGCAGCTCCTCCGGCTCCGTGTTCTCCGTAGAGGTCCTCCTGTTCATTATGATAATCTAGCATAATAGCCAGAGTTGCGAAGCAACATCGTGGTATTATGCCAGGGCGAACCGTGAGCGAGGACGCTCAATAGATACCTTACCCCAACTTTAAACTAGCAATTCTAGAACAATATTGTAGGTGGCAGGTAAATAGTTGAAAAATCATTTATCAAAACAGTAAGTTCATGCGTGTCAATGCATCAGTATCACATCCAAATTAGAGTGCAGCTTTAATAAAATCAGTATCTCGTTTCTTTTAAGAAAAATCAGAGTACAGTATCAGTATCTCGTATCACTTTCTCATAACAGCATTCTTCTTCAAATTTCAACCATGTCAACATCTCACATCTCTCGAAAGTTATTGGCCCGTTCTACAACCCCTTTCTAACGGTCACCAACCTTTCCGTTCGAAGGGTCGGCCACCCATAAACTGACTCCTGCAGTATGAGGTCCGCTAACTCCGCGTCACACACGACATAGTCCCGGCTACCCATATCACTGAATCCCCACCAGTCTGTTTATGAGGTCCGCTTGCTATGTGTTGTACTGAGTAAGTTCTAACCGTCAAATTCACCCGCGGAATTTGAGGAGAAACTTCAAACAGCACTACCGTATAGTTCCATTGAGCTTTGACCACCAGTTCACCCCGGGGAACTGAGGCGGGACTCCAATGGCAGTATTGTTTATAGTATAGTTCCATTGAGCTTTGACCACCAGTTCACACCGGGGAACTGAGGCGGGACTCCAATGGCAGTATTGTTTATAGTATAGTTCCATTGAGCTTTGACCACTAGTTCACACCAGGGAACTGAGGCGGGACTCTAATGGCAGTATTTTATTTACAACAGTATTTTCATTCTCATCTCTATTTCTTCTTGTAAAAACAATCGATCATTTTCTTGAAAAAACGTGTCGTGTCGTACCGTCTCGGAAAACATGCACATGCCATATTACATAAAAATCTTCCGTTTAGAAATCGTTTCAAGATAAACTTTTCGTTTAAAAATATTTCATGATAACCGTGTTACTTTAGGTATAAAATCTCGTTGGTGACTTTCTTTAGACAAATGAGATAACCAGGAGAGTCCCAGGCTGGATGGCCGCACGAATGCAGTTACTGGCACCATTCCTTTCTTAGACAGCGCTAGGCATATCTTTTTTGACAGACCCTCAAGGGTGTTAGCCTTGGGTTAATCTCAACAGTCCAAGTACAGTCAAAACACTTTGAAGTCGCTTTAAGAAAAGTTTAGTCGGCTATTTTCCAAAAAATCAATTGGGCAGCATAACGGCGTAAATTTGAAAAGTCGATTTTCATTCGGGCATTATAACTGGATATTTTAAGTTTTCAAAAGTCCATCGGGCATTATAACGGTGCATTTTGATAAGTCAATTTCAAATCGTGCATAATAACGACTAAGTGTGTTTTTCAAAGTCTAATTGTTCATAAAATCACTAATCACCAACATAATCACGTTTAATCATAATTAGTCATGTTTAAGCAAAATAATAACCTCCTTAATATGAACTAGTAAATACTAATCTAAAGTTAAGATAAAGTATCTACCTTAATTCCGATGATTAGTCGGAAGCCGATAAGCTAGTTGAATTCCGGCGGTGTAACGACTAGTCGACCTTTGCTCGAACACTTTCTTGCTAACTTATTCTACCTTTCTAAGATCTAGGGGTGGTCGAGAGTGGTGGAGTGTGGTGGTTTAGGATGAGTTTCAACAAGAACACTCAAGAACTCATTCAAGAACACTAGAAAGCACAAAGTGGAGAAGTTGGGAGATTTTGGTGTGAGGAAATGAAGTAAGGTGAGTGAGCTATTTATAGAAGATTGTAATTGGGTAAGTAGCCTACCTTGTTAAGTAGTCAAATTTTCTTTCTTCTCATTAATTCAAAAAAATACAAATTAGGTTTAGTAAAGTCAAAATTGGTAGGAAGACAAAATTGAACACATGTCTAATTAGGGTTTTAAATAGGCTAAGGCTAGTCAAAATAGGACAACATAAGAGTTGGGAAAATTAGTAGGCCTTCCGGATGCGATGTAGTGAAATACTCGGTGTGCACGCGTTGATTTTACGGCGCGGAAAAATAAATAAAAGGAAATAAACAAATTAGATCTAGTTTTATTCAAATTATTTAAACTAAATAATAAATTATTTCATTTAGCGATATTAAAAATAACTAATCGAATTAATAAATCGAAATTTTTATCTACGAAATTTCGGGTTATTACAACCTATCCCCCTTAACAAATTTCGTCCTCGAAATTCGAATTACTCAACAGATGGGAACAATTGTGGATAGTTGGCTCTCATGGCTTCTTCCCGTTCCCAAGGTTTTTCCTCTATTTCTTGATCTTTCCATAATACTCGTACTAACTGAATGGTTCTGTTGCAGATACGCTTCTCCATGCTGTCCCGAATTTCAATTGGTTCTTCTTCAAAAGTTGCGTCCTTATCTATGTCGAGATATTCCTAATTTAACACGTGTTTTGGCAGGGCGAGATACTTCCTTAACATGAAGTCGTGAAAAACGTTATGCACTCGGTATCTGTGGCGGGAGTGCTAATCGGTAGGCCACTTGTTCGATTTTCTCCAAAATCTCAAATGGGCCGATATATCGCAGAGAAAGCTTCCCTTTCTTCCCGAATCTAATTACTCCTCTTTGGGGCCGAAAATTTTTTTTTTAGAAACACGTGGTCTCCTTCCTTGAACGACAAGGGTCTGTTTCTTCGATCTGCATAACTCTTCGGTCGACTCTGCGCAGTAAGCAGTCTCTGTTAGATAGGCTTAATCTTCTCGTCGTGTCTCTAACCATTTCAGGTTCTAGTAATCCTATCTCTCCGGCGTCAGTCCAACAAACTTGTGATCGACAAGGGCGGCCGTAAGGTTCCTTCTTTCTTCTTCACGATCAGTGCAGGTGCTCCTCATGGTGAAGTACTCGGTTTGATGTATCATTTCTCTGACGACTCTTGTAGTTGGGTCTTCAATTCCTTCAGTTCTGTCGGCGCTATATGGTATGGGGCTATCGAAATTAGGGCGGTTCTAGGTTGAAGCTTGATGGTAAAATTGATCTATCTTTGTGGCGGTTAATCCAGGTAGATTGTCATGAAACAGGTCAGCATAGTCACAGACGATGTGTGGCAGCCCTAACTCTTCTCGGTCAGATTCTTCCAACTGGAGACTAGCTAGCCATCCGAACAGTTGGTTCTGCCATTACGAGCGTCGAGTCGCCGAATTCACAACCTGTCTATCCCCCTTAAAATGAAAGCATGTCCCATCAGGGGTGAAAGCCGTTACTATCTTTTGATGGCAATCAACGACAGCTCGATGAGTTGACAGCCAAATCCATCTCCAAAAATTAAGTCGAAGTCAACCATCTCGATCACGCGTAAGTCACAGGTTAGTCGGATATTACTTACTTCTAACTCGCAGCCTCTACAGATTAGATTAACTGGTAAACTAGTGCTTAAGGGTGATGCTATTGTCATCTGGTTCTCTAGGGGTTCAGTGTCTAATCCTAGTGCAGATACGCATGCAGCTGATATAAACGAACACGATGCTCCAGTGTCAAATAAAGTTTGAACACAGGTACTAAACAGTAATAGGATAGAGTCTAGCGTAGGGTCCTGGAGAAGGTACCGGTAGTGATGGTTGTGCGGCAGTCAAGGTGGTAGCGTGCCAGGAAGACGGCTCATTAGCATAGTCATAAGCTAAGAGAAAGCAAGTCCTTGTGTGAAATTGTGTTGTGGTGTTAAGTGAAAATGTGAGAATGGTGCTAAAGGAAGTACAACAAGGTTTACTAAATACTCGCTTTATTGCTACAACCGACAGACTTGTATGTTTGCTTACAACCGAGGTTTACTTATAATACAGCAAAAGGTTAACCTCTCATACTAGAAGTGAAAACAACATTTTATTTAAAAATCTAACTATGGCTAGGTTCTAATCTTCTCGGTCATCTGGTCAACTTCATTCGGAGCATTCAAGGGAAATACATTCTCGACATGCTTTCTTTTCTGGCCTAGTATTCTATTGTATAGGTTGCTTCCCAAAGCTCGGATTGGCAAAGTCAATCTGTTGATATTGCTGGGGCTGCTGATATCCAAAATCTATGGGTCCTACTGTCCTAAGTCAATTACGGCTGATATGCCCAAAGGCTTGACAGTTAAAGCATCAGATTGTTGGGTTATTGTGTTTGATCCTGATGGTCCTTGCCTTCGGTCACCCCTTTTCCAAGGCTGGGTGTTAATCTGAGCAGGGTTAAGTTTGGCTGGGTAGGGCCCGCGATCGTTGTTGTTATGCACAGTCTTGATAGGTCCTCCCGAACTATTTCCTTGGCGTATCACCCTGGTGTTGGTCTCTTCCTTCCTCGGGTGGGGACGGTTACGATTGAAATGTCCAATACTTGAGCAATTATAGCATCGGGCTATTGTGCTACCTCGTCCAGAATTTTGGATGATCCTTGCTTGGAATCATTCCTCCTCCAGTGTTGGTTGTTTGGTGGGAGTCGGTTCGCGTTGAGTGCAGCAATGAAGGCTTGCACGAGTTGTGCGAGGTCAGGGTTACCGTTGGTTCCGTTGGACGAGCCCTCACTATTGTTACGCATAATCGCCATTCTAGAGTTGGAAAATCGTAGGGAAATTCAGTCTAGAATACCCTTTTTGAAAATAATAGCACAACACTACGGCTAAAATCTAAATTCGGAAAAGGATTTACTACTGCTAAACGTTATCTTTGAGCACATATTTATACTGAAACTGACATGTGAGTAGGACACATGTCACAAACAGTCAAATCCTAAGTGTTCTCACGTTTCGCTTCCCTACGCTTGGTAATGGCTCATATATGCCTATAACTACACCGTTAGCAAATAGGATATTTTTTTAGAGTAGCAAAAGTACAAAGTACGGACATCTATTCAGGTTACGCTCTCGGAAAGTGATCTACCCATTCTACCCAAGGCCGAGTGTTTTGAACCTAGGGCTCTGATACCACTTATAACGCCCCGCATTTTTGGGATACGTTATGGATTATTATTACAATTTAAAGTCGGTCTTAAACAGTAATAATAATAACCAAAAATACATATAGATGATCTATCCTTCACAGATTACAAAAAGGTAGACTGGGTGGGTTCTACGGCTCCGCAAATCTCTCCGCCTGGTGGATCTCCATCTCGGCAGCTCCTCCGGCTCCGTGTTCTCCGTAGAGGTCCTCCTGTTCATTATGATAATCTAGCATAATAGCCAGAGTTGCGAAGCAACATCGTGGTATTATGCCAGGGCGAACCGTGAGCGAGGACGCTCAATAGATACCTTACCCCAACTTTAAACTAGCAATTCTAGAACAATATTGTAGGTGGCAGGTAAATAGTTGAAAATCATTTATCAAAACAGTAAGTTCATGCGTGTCAATGCATCAGTATCACATCCAAATTAGAGTGCAGCTTTAATAAAATCAGTATCTCGTTTCTTTTAAGAAAAATCAGAGTACAGTATCAGTATCTCGTATCACTTTCTCATAACAGCATTCTTCTTCAAATTTCAACCATGTCAACATCTCACATCTCTCGAAAGTTATTGGCCCGTTCTACAACCCCTTTCTAACGGTCACCAACCTTTCCGTTCGAAGGGTCGGCCACCCATAAACTGACTCCTGCAGTATGAGGTCCGCTAACTCCGCGTCACACACGACATAGTCCCGGCTACCCATATCACTGAATCCCCACCAGTCTGTTTATGAGGTCCGCTTGCTATGTGTTGTACTGAGTAAGTTCTAACCGTCAAATTCACCCGCGGAATTTGAGGAGAAACTTCAAACAGCACTACCGTATAGTTCCATTGAGCTTTGACCACCAGTTCACCCCGGGGAACTGAGGCGGGACTCCAATGGCAGTATTGTTTATAGTATAGTTCCATTGAGCTTTGACCACCAGTTCACACCGGGGAACTGAGGCGGGACTCCAATGGCAGTATTGTTTATAGTATAGTTCCATTGAGCTTTGACCACTAGTTCACACCAGGGAACTGAGGCGGGACTCTAATGGCAGTATTTTATTTACAACAGTATTTTCATTCTCATCTCTATTTCTTCTTGTAAAAACAATCGATCATTTTCTTGAAAAAACGTGTCGTGTCGTACCGTCTCGGAAAACATGCACATGCCATATTACATAAAAATCTTCCGTTTAGAAATCGTTTCAAGATAAACTTTTCGTTTAAAAATATTTCATGATAACCGTGTTACTTTAGGTATAAAATCTCGTTGGTGACTTTCTTTAGACAAATGAGATAACCAGGAGAGTCCCAGGCTGGATGGCCGCACGAATGCAGTTACTGGCACCATTCCTTTCTTAGACAGCGCTAGGCATATCTTTTTTGACAGACCCTCAAGGGTGTTAGCCTTGGGTTAATCTCAACAGTCCAAGTACAGTCAAAACACTTTGAAGTCGCTTTAAGAAAAGTTTAGTCGGCTATTTTCAAAAAAATCAATTGGGCAGCATAACGGCGTAAATTTGAAAAGTCGATTTTCATTCGGGCATTATAACTGGATATTTTAAGTTTTCAAAAGTCCATCGGGCATTATAACGGTGCATTTTGATAAGTCAATTTCAAATCGTGCATAATAACGACTAAGTGTGTTTTTCAAAGTCTAATTGTTCATAAAATCACTAATCACCAACATAATCACGTTTAATCATAATTAGTCATGTTTAAGCAAAATAATAACCTCCTTAATATGAACTAGTAAATACTAATCTAAAGTTAAGATAAAGTATCTACCTTAATTCCGATGATTAGTCGGAAGCCGATAAGCTAGTTGAATTCCGGCGGTGTAACGACTAGTCGACCTTTGCTCGAACACTTTCTTGCTAACTTATTCTACCTTTCTAAGATCTAGGGGTGGTCGAGAGTGGTGGAGTGTGGTGGTTTAGGATGAGTTTCAACAAGAACACTCAAGAACTCATTCAAGAACACTAGAAAGCACAAAGTGGAGAAGTTGGGAGATTTTGGTGTGAGGAAATGAAGTAAGGTGAGTGAGCTATTTATAGAAGATTGTAATTGGGTAAGTAGCCTACCTTGTTAAGTAGTCAAATTTTCTTTCTTCTCATTAATTCAAAAAAATACAAATTAGGTTTAGTAAAGTCAAAATTGGTAGGAAGACAAAATTGAACACATGTCTAATTAGGGTTTTAAATAGGCTAAGGCTAGTCAAAATAGGACAACATAAGAGTTGGGAAAATTAGTAGGCCTTCCGGATGCGATGTAGTGAAATACTCGGTGTGCACGCGTTGATTTTACGGCGCGGAAAAATAAATAAAAGGAAATAAACAAATTAGATCTAGTTTTATTCAAATTATTTAAACTAAATAATAAATTATTTCATTTAGCGATATTAAAAATAACTAATCGAATTAATAAATCGAAATTTTTATCTACGAAATTTCGGGTTATTACAACCTATCCCCCTTAACAAATTTCGTCCTCGAAATTCGAATTACTCAACAGATGGGAACAATTGTGGATAGTTGGCTCTCATGGCTTCTTC
Organism: Vaccinium darrowii; assembly: GCA_020921065.1. Taxonomy (NCBI): domain Eukaryota; kingdom Viridiplantae; phylum Streptophyta; class Magnoliopsida; order Ericales; family Ericaceae; genus Vaccinium; species Vaccinium darrowii. The sequence continues at coordinate 24,064,497 of CM037161.1, read as the reverse complement.
CCGTTCCCAAGGTTTTTCCTCTATTTCTTGATCTTTCCATAATACTCGTACTAACTGAATGGTTCTGTTGCAGATACGCTTCTCCATGCTGTCCCGAATTTCAATTGGTTCTTCTTCAAAAGTTGCGTCCTTATCTATGTCGAGATATTCCTAATTTAACACGTGTTTTGGCAGGGCGAGATACTTCCTTAACATGAAGTCGTGAAAAACGTTATGCACTCGGTATCTGTGGCGGGAGTGCTAATCGGTAGGCCACTTGTTCGATTTTCTCCAAAATCTCAAATGGGCCGATATATCGCGGAGAAAGCTTCCCTTTCTTCCCGAATCTAATTACTCCTCTTTGGGGCCGAAAATTTTTTTTTTAGAAACACGTGGTCTCCTTCCTTGAACGACAAGGGTCTGCTTCTTCGATCTGCATAACTCTTCGGTCGACTCTGCGCAGTAAGCAGTCTCTGTTAGATAGGCTTAATCTTCTCGTCGTGTCTCTAACCATTTCAGGTTCTAGTAATCCTATCTCTCCGGCGTCAGTCCAACAAACTTGTGATCGACAAGGGCGGCCGTAAGGTTCCTTCTTTCTTCTTCACGATCAGTGCAGGTGCTCCTCATGGTGAAGTACTCGGTTTGATGTATCATTTCTCTGACGACTCTTGTAGTTGGGTCTTCAATTCCTTCAGTTCTGTCGGCGCTATATGGTATGGGGCTATCGAAATTAGGGCGGTTCTAGGTTGAAGCTTGATGGTAAAATTGATCTATCTTTGTGGCGGTTAATCCAGGTAGATTGTCATGAAACAGGTCAGCATAGTCACAGACGATGTGTGGCAGCCCTAACTCTTCTCGGTCAGATTCTTCCAACTGAAGACTAGCTAGCCATCCGAACAGTTGGTTCTGCCATTACGAGCGTCGAGTCGCCGAATTCACAACCTGTCTATCCCCCTTAAAATGAAAGCATGTCCCATCAGGGGTGAAAGCCGTTACTATCTTTTGATGGCAATCAACGACAGCTCGATGAGTTGACAGCCAAATCCATCTCCAAAAATTAAGTCGAAGTCAACCATCTCGATCACGCGTAAGTCACAGGTTAGTCGGATATTACTTACTTCTAACTCGCAGCCTCTACAGATTAGATTAACTGGTAAACTAGTGCTTAAGGGTGATGCTATTGTCATCTGGTTCTCTAGGGGTTCAGTGTCTAATCCTAGTGCAGATACGCATGCAGCTGATATAAACGAACACGATGCTCCAGTGTCAAATAAAGTTTGAACACAGGTACTAAACAGTAATAGGATAGAGTCTAGCGTAGGGTCCTGGAGAAGGTACCGGTAGTGATGGTTGTGCGGCAGTCAAGGTGGTAGCGTGCCAGGAAGACGGCTCATTAGCATAGTCATAAGCTAAGAGAAAGCAAGTCCTTGTGTGAAATTGTGTTGTGGTGTTAAGTGAAAATGTGAGAATGGTGCTAAAGGAAGTACAACAAGGTTTACTAAATACTCGCTTTATTGCTACAACCGACAGACTTGTATGTTTGCTTACAACCGAGGTTTACTTATAATACAGCAAAAGGTTAACCTCTCATACTAGAAGTGAAAACAACATTTTATTTAAAAATCTAACTATGGCTAGGTTCTAATCTTCTCGGTCATCTGGTCAACTTCATTCGGAGCATTCAAGGGAAATACATTCTCGACATGCTTTCTTTTCTGGCCTAGTATTCTATTGTATAGGTTGCTTCCCAAAGCTCGGATTGGCAAAGTCAATCTGTTGATATTGCTGGGGCTGCTGATATCCAAAATCTATGGGTCCTACTGTCCTAGGTCAATTACGGCTGATATGCCCAAAGGCTTGACAGTTAAAGCATCAGATTGTTGGGTTATTGTGTTTGATCCTGATGGTCCTTGCCTTCGGTCACCCCTTTTCCAAGGCTGGGTGTTAATCTGAGCAGGGTTAAGTTTGGCTGGGTAGGGCCCGCGATCGTTGTTGTTATGCACAGTCTTGATAGGTCCTCCCGAACTATTTCCTTGGCGTATCACCCTGGTGTTGGTCTCTTCCTTCCTCGGGTGGGGACGGTTACGATTGAAATGTCCAATACTTGAGCAATTATAGCATCGGGCTATTGTGCTACCTCGTCCAGAATTTTGGATGATCCTTGCTTGGAATCATTCCTCCTCCAGTGTTGGTTGTTTGGTGGGAGTCGGTTCGCGTTGAGTGCAGCAATGAAGGCTTGCACGAGTTGTGCGAGGTCAGGGTTACCGTTGGTTCCGTTGGACGAGCCCTCACTATTGTTACGCATAATCGCCATTCTAGAGTTGGAAAATCGTAGGGAAATTCAGTCTAGAATACCCTTTTTGAAAATAATAGCACAACACTACGGCTAAAATCTAAATTCGGAAAAGGATTTACTACTGCTAAACGTTATCTTTGAGCACATATTTATACTGAAACTGACATGTGAGTAGGACACATGTCACAAACAGTCAAATCCTAAGTGTTCTCACGTTTCGCTTCCCTACGCTTGGTAATGGCTCATATATGCCTATAACTACACCGTTAGCAAATAGGATATTTTTTTAGAGTAGCAAAAGTACAAAGTACGGACATCTATTCAGGTTACGCTCTCGGAAAGTGATCTACCCATTCTACCCAAGGCCGAGTGTTTTGAACCTAGGGCTCTGATACCACTTGTAACGCCCCGCATTTTTGGGATACGTTATGGATTATTATTACAATTTAAAGTCGGTCTTAAACAGTAATAATAATAACCAAAAATACATATAGATGATCTATCCTTCACAGATTACAAAAAGGTAGACTGGGTGGGTTCTACGGCTCCGCAAATCTCTCCGCCTGGTGGATCTCCATCTCGGCAGCTCCTCCGGCTCCGTGTTCTCCGTAGAGGTCCTCCTGTTCATTATGATAATCTAGCATAATAGCCAGAGTTGCGAAGCAACATCGTGGTATTATGCCAGGGCGAACCGTGAGCGAGGACGCTCAATAGATACCTTACCCCAACTTTAAACTAGCAATTCTAGAACAATATTGTAGGTGGCAGGTAAATAGTTGAAAAATCATTTATCAAAACAGTAAGTTCATGCGTGTCAATGCATCAGTATCACATCCAAATTAGAGTGCAGCTTTAATAAAATCAGTATCTCGTTTCTTTTAAGAAAAATCAGAGTACAGTATCAGTATCTCGTATCACTTTCTCATAACAGCATTCTTCTTCAAATTTCAACCATGTCAACATCTCACATCTCTCGAAAGTTATTGGCCCGTTCTACAACCCCTTTCTAACGGTCACCAACCTTTCCGTTCGAAGGGTCGGCCACCCATAAACTGACTCCTGCAGTATGAGGTCCGCTAACTCCGCGTCACACACGACATAGTCCCGGCTACCCATATCACTGAATCCCCACCAGTCTGTTTATGAGGTCCGCTTGCTATGTGTTGTACTGAGTAAGTTCTAACCGTCAAATTCACCCGCGGAATTTGAGGAGAAACTTCAAACAGCACTACCGTATAGTTCCATTGAGCTTTGACCACCAGTTCACCCCGGGGAACTGAGGCGGGACTCCAATGGCAGTATTGTTTATAGTATAGTTCCATTGAGCTTTGACCACCAGTTCACACCGGGGAACTGAGGCGGGACTCCAATGGCAGTATTGTTTATAGTATAGTTCCATTGAGCTTTGACCACTAGTTCACACCAGGGAACTGAGGCGGGACTCTAATGGCAGTATTTTATTTACAACAGTATTTTCATTCTCATCTCTATTTCTTCTTGTAAAAACAATCGATCATTTTCTTGAAAAAACGTGTCGTGTCGTACCGTCTCGGAAAACATGCACATGCCATATTACATAAAAATCTTCCGTTTAGAAATCGTTTCAAGATAAACTTTTCGTTTAAAAATATTTCATGATAACCGTGTTACTTTAGGTATAAAATCTCGTTGGTGACTTTCTTTAGACAAATGAGATAACCAGGAGAGTCCCAGGCTGGATGGCCGCACGAATGCAGTTACTGGCACCATTCCTTTCTTAGACAGCGCTAGGCATATCTTTTTTGACAGACCCTCAAGGGTGTTAGCCTTGGGTTAATCTCAACAGTCCAAGTACAGTCAAAACACTTTGAAGTCGCTTTAAGAAAAGTTTAGTCGGCTATTTTCAAAAAAATCAATTGGGCAGCATAACGGCGTAAATTTGAAAAGTCGATTTTCATTCGGGCATTATAACTGGATATTTTAAGTTTTCAAAAGTCCATCGGGCATTATAACGGTGCATTTTGATAAGTCAATTTCAAATCGTGCATAATAACGACTAAGTGTGTTTTTCAAAGTCTAATTGTTCATAAAATCACTAATCACCAACATAATCACGTTTAATCATAATTAGTCATGTTTAAGCAAAATAATAACCTCCTTAATATGAACTAGTAAATACTAATCTAAAGTTAAGATAAAGTATCTACCTTAATTCCGATGATTAGTCGGAAGCCGATAAGCTAGTTGAATTCCGGCTGTGTAACGACTAGTCGACCTTTGCTCGAACACTTTCTTGCTAACTTATTCTACCTTTCTAAGATCTAGGGGTGGTCGAGAGTGGTGGAGTGTGGTGGTTTAGGATGAGTTTCAACAAGAACACTCAAGAACTCATTCAAGAACACTAGAAAGCACAAAGTGGAGAAGTTGGGAGATTTTGGTGTGAGGAAATGAAGTAAGGTGAGTGAGCTATTTATAGAAGATTGTAATTGGGTAAGTAGCCTACCTTGTTAAGTAGTCAAATTTTCTTTCTTCTCATTAATTCAAAAAAATACAAATTAGGTTTAGTAAAGTCAAAATTGGTAGGAAGACAAAATTGAACACATGTCTAATTAGGGTTTTAAATAGGCTAAGGCTAGTCAAAATAGGACAACATAAGAGTTGGGAAAATTAGTAGGCCTTCCGGATGCGATGTAGTGAAATACTTGGTGTGCACACGTTGATTTTACGGCGCGGAAAAATAAATAAAAGGAAATAAACAAATTAGATCTAGTTTTATTCAAATTATTTAAACTAAATAATAAATTATTTCATTTAGCGATATTAAAAATAACTAATCGAATTAATAAATCGAAATTTTTATCTACAAAATTTCGGGTTATTACAACCTATCCCCCTTAACAAATTTCGTCCTCGAAATTCGAATTACTCAACAGATGGGAACAATTGTGGATAGTTGGCTCTCATGGCTTCTTCCCGTTCCCAAGGTTTTTCCTCTATTTCTTGATCTTTCCATAATACTCGTACTAACTGAATGGTTCTGTTGCAGATACGCTTCTCCATGCTGTCCCGAATTTCAATTGGTTCTTCTTCAAAAGTTGCGTCCTTATCTATGTCGAGATATTCCTAATTTAACACGTGTTTTGGCAGGGCGAGATACTTCCTTAACATGAAGTCGTGAAAAACGTTATGCACTCGGTATCTGTGGCGGGAGTGCTAATCGGTAGGCCACTTGTTCGATTTTCTCCAAAATCTCAAATGGGCCGATATATCGCGGAGAAAGCTTCCCTTTCTTCCCGAATCTAATTACTCCTCTTTGGGGCCGAAAATTTTTTTTTTAGAAACACGTGGTCTCCTTCCTTGAACGACAAGGGTCTGTTTCTTCGATCTGCATAACTCTTCGGTCGACTCTGCGCAGTAAGCAGTCTCTGTTAGATAGGCTTAATCTTCTCGTCGTGTCTCTAACCATTTCAGGTTCTAGTAATCCTATCTCTCCGGCGTCAGTCCAACAAACTTGTGATCGACAAGGGCGGCCGTAAGGTTCCTTCTTTCTTCTTCACGATCAGTGCAGGTGCTCCTCATGGTGAAGTACTCGGTTTGATGTATCATTTCTCTGACGACTCTTGTAGTTGGGTCTTCAATTCCTTCAGTTCTGTCGGCGCTATATGGTATGGGGCTATCGAAATTAGGGCGGTTCTAGGTTGAAGCTTGATGGTAAAATTGATCTATCTTTGTGGCGGTTAATCCAGGTAGATTGTCATGAAACAGGTCAGCATAGTCACAGACGATGTGTGGCAGCCCTAACTCTTCTCGGTCAGATTCTTCCAACTGGAGACTAGCTAGCCATCCGAACAGTTGGTTCTGCCATTACGAGCGTCGAGTCGCCGAATTCACAACCTGTCTATCCCCCTTAAAATGAAAGCATGTCCCATCAGGGGTGAAAGCCGTTACTATCTTTTGATGGCAATCAACGACAGCTCGATGAGTTGACAGCCAAATCCATCTCCAAAAATTAAGTCGAAGTCAACCATCTCGATCACGCGTAAGTCACAGGTTAGTCGGATATTACTTACTTCTAACTCGCAGCCTCTACAGATTAGATTAACTGGTAAACTAGTGCTTAAGGGTGATGCTATTGTCATCTGGTTCTCTAGGGGTTCAGTGTCTAATCCTAGTGCAGATACGCATGCAGCTGATATAAACGAACACGATGCTCCAGTGTCAAATAAAGTTTGAACACAGGTACTAAACAGTAATAGGATAGAGTCTAGCGTAGGGTCCTGGAGAAGGTACCGGTAGTGATGGTTGTGCGGCAGTCAAGGTGGTAGCGTGCCAGGAAGACGGCTCATTAGCATAGTCATAAGCTAAGAGAAAGCAAGTCCTTGTGTGAAATTGTGTTGTGGTGTTAAGTGAAAATGTGAGAATGGTGCTAAAGGAAGTACAACAAGGTTTACTAAATACTCGCTTTATTGCTACAACCGACAGACTTGTATGTTTGCTTACAACCGAGGTTTACTTATAATACAGCAAAAGGTTAACCTCTCATACTAGAAGTGAAAACAACATTTTATTTAAAAATCTAACTATGGCTAGGTTCTAATCTTCTCGGTCATCTGGTCAACTTCATTCGGAGCATTCAAGGGAAATACATTCTCGACATGCTTTCTTTTCTGGCCTAGTATTCTATTGTATAGGTTGCTTCCCAAAGCTCGGATTGGCAAAGTCAATCTGTTGATATTGCTGGGGCTGCTGATATCCAAAATCTATGGGTCCTACTGTCCTAGGTCAATTACGGCTGATATGCCCAAAGGCTTGACAGTTAAAGCATCAGATTGTTGGGTTATTGTGTTTGATCCTGATGGTCCTTGCCTTCGGTCACCCCTTTTCCAAGGCTGGGTGTTAATCTGAGCAGGGTTAAGTTTGGCTGGGTAGGGCCCGCGATCGTTGTTGTTATGCACAGTCTTGATAGGTCCTCCCGAACTATTTCCTTGGCGTATCACCCTGGTGTTGGTCTCTTCCTTCCTCGGGTGGGGACGGTTACGATTGAAATGTCCAATACTTGAGCAATTATAGCATCGGGCTATTGTGCTACCTCGTCCAGAATTTTGGATGATCCTTGCTTGGAATCATTCCTCCTCCAGTGTTGGTTGTTTGGTGGGAGTCGGTTCGCGTTGAGTGCAGCAATGAAGGCTTGCACGAGTTGTGCGAGGTCAGGGTTACCGTTGGTTCCGTTGGACGAGCCCTCACTATTGTTACGCATAATCGCCATTCTAGAGTTGGAAAATCGTAGGGAAATTCAGTCTAGAATACCCTTTTTGAAAATAATAGCACAACACTACGGCTAAAATCTAAATTCGGAAAAGGATTTACTACTGCTAAACGTTATCTTTGAGCACATATTTATACTGAAACTGACATGTGAGTAGGACACATGTCACAAACAGTCAAATCCTAAGTGTTCTCACGTTTCGCTTCCCTACGCTTGGTAATGGCTCATATATGCCTATAACTACACCGTTAGCAAATAGGATATTTTTTTAGAGTAGCAAAAGTACAAAGTACGGACATCTATTCAGGTTACGCTCTCGGAAAGTGATCTACCCATTCTACCCAAGGCCGAGTGTTTTGAACCTAGGGCTCTGATACCACTTGTAACGCCCCGCATTTTTGGGATACGTTATGGATTATTATTACAATTTAAAGTCGGTCTTAAACAGTAATAATAATAACCAAAAATACATATAGATGATCTATCCTTCACAGATTACAAAAAGGTAGACTGGGTGGGTTCTACGGCTCCGCAAATCTCTCCGCCTGGTGGATCTCCATCTCGGCAGCTCCTCCGGCTCCGTGTTCTCCGTAGAGGTCCTCCTGTTCATTATGATAATCTAGCATAATAGCCAGAGTTGCGAAGCAACATCGTGGTATTATGCCAGGGCGAACCGTGAGCGAGGACGCTCAATAGATACCTTACCCCAACTTTAAACTAGCAATTCTAGAACAATATTGTAGGTGGCAGGTAAATAGTTGAAAAATCATTTATCAAAACAGTAAGTTCATGCGTGTCAATGCATCAGTATCACATCCAAATTAGAGTGCAGCTTTAATAAAATCAGTATCTCGTTTCTTTTAAGAAAAATCAGAGTACAGTATCAGTATCTCGTATCACTTTCTCATAACAGCATTCTTCTTCAAATTTCAACCATGTCAACATCTCACATCTCTCGAAAGTTATTGGCCCGTTCTACAACCCCTTTCTAACGGTCACCAACCTTTCCGTTCGAAGGGTCGGCCACCCATAAACTGACTCCTGCAGTATGAGGTCCGCTAACTCCGCGTCACACACGACATAGTCCCGGCTACCCATATCACTGAATCCCCACCAGTCTGTTTATGAGGTCCGCTTGCTATGTGTTGTACTGAGTAAGTTCTAACCGTCAAATTCACCCGCGGAATTTGAGGAGAAACTTCAAACAGCACTACCGTATAGTTCCATTGAGCTTTGACCACCAGTTCACCCCGGGGAACTGAGGCGGGACTCCAATGGCAGTATTGTTTATAGTATAGTTCCATTGAGCTTTGACCACCAGTTCACACCGGGGAACTGAGGCGGGACTCCAATGGCAGTATTGTTTATAGTATAGTTCCATTGAGCTTTGACCACTAGTTCACACCAGGGAACTGAGGCGGGACTCTAATGGCAGTATTTTATTTACAACAGTATTTTCATTCTCATCTCTATTTCTTCTTGTAAAAACAATCGATCATTTTCTTGAAAAAACGTGTCGTGTCGTACCGTCTCGGAAAACATGCACATGCCATATTACATAAAAATCTTCCGTTTAGAAATCGTTTCAAGATAAACTTTTCGTTTAAAAATATTTCATGATAACCGTGTTACTTTAGGTATAAAATCTCGTTGGTGACTTTCTTTAGACAAATGAGATAACCAGGAGAGTCCCAGGCTGGATGGCCGCACGAATGCAGTTACTGGCACCATTCCTTTCTTAGACAGCGCTAGGCATATCTTTTTTGACAGACCCTCAAGGGTGTTAGCCTTGGGTTAATCTCAACAGTCCAAGTACAGTCAAAACACTTTGAAGTCGCTTTAAGAAAAGTTTAGTCGGCTATTTTCAAAAAAATCAATTGGGCAGCATAACGGCGTAAATTTGAAAAGTCGATTTTCATTCGGGCATTATAACTGGATATTTTAAGTTTTCAAAAGTCCATCGGGCATTATAACGGTGCATTTTGATAAGTCAATTTCAAATCGTGCATAATAACGACTAAGTGTGTTTTTCAAAGTCTAATTGTTCATAAAATCACTAATCACCAACATAATCACGTTTAATCATAATTAGTCATGTTTAAGCAAAATAATAACCTCCTTAATATGAACTAGTAAATACTAATCTAAAGTTAAGATAAAGTATCTACCTTAATTCCGATGATTAGTCGGAAGCCGATAAGCTAGTTGAATTCCGGCGGTGTAACGACTAGTCGACCTTTGCTCGAACACTTTCTTGCTAACTTATTCTACCTTTCTAAGATCTAGGGGTGGTCGAGAGTGGTGGAGTGTGGTGGTTTAGGATGAGTTTCAACAAGAACACTCAAGAACTCATTCAAGAACACTAGAAAGCACAAAGTGGAGAAGTTGGGAGATTTTGGTGTGAGGAAATGAAGTAAGGTGAGTGAGCTATTTATAGAAGATTGTAATTGGGTAAGTAGCCTACCTTGTTAAGTAGTCAAATTTTCTTTCTTCTCATTAATTCAAAAAAATACAAATTAGGTTTAGTAAAGTCAAAATTGGTAGGAAGACAAAATTGAACACATGTCTAATTAGGGTTTTAAATAGGCTAAGGCTAGTCAAAATAGGACAACATAAGAGTTGGGAAAATTAGTAGGCCTTCCGGATGCGATGTAGTGAAATACTCGGTGTGCACGCGTTGATTTTACGGCGCGGAAAAATAAATAAAAGGAAATAAACAAATTAGATCTAGTTTTATTCAAATTATTTAAACTAAATAATAAATTATTTCATTTAGCGATATTAAAAATAACTAATCGAATTAATAAATCGAAATTTTTATCTACGAAATTTCGGGTTATTACAATACTAAAATTCATGTATTGGACATTAGCAATGTAGAATATGCTTAAGTAACATGAAACTTATCCAAACACTTTAAGAACTAAATAACTATAGCCTACAAATGACATATGGACTCATATGAACATTTCCTTCTCATGTAACCTTTTTATCAAGTGTGATTATGACCTTGAAACACTCCAAATGCTCATCATAATGAGTGTTAGAACGTGAGACATGATTAACCTAAAATCAATGCATGTAAATGATGTACCATGGACTGATTGAAGTGTAAAAGAAACAAAAATCATGACCAAGTGGAGGGAATCCAGGCGCCTATATTGGGAGAATCCAGGTGCCTGGACTCAATGCAGGCGCCTGGAAAGAGCTAATCCAGGCGCCTGGATTAGATACTGATGCACAAAACAGATTCTTTCTTGATATGATCCAAACCTCTCCTAAGTCCTCTACTAGTATAGATGACCAGTAAGGACTTGGTTGAGTCCCCCGCAAGGCCTATTTGAGCATATTGATGGCAAAGTCTACCTTTTGGCTTGATCAAAGAACTTGATATGGGTCTTTGAGTAGGTTTTGTAAGAGAATGGCTACAAGACTTGGGAGTGTCGAGCTAAAGAGGACTGTTGGTGTTAATTTTGATGGAATTTATGTAGAGGAAAGCATGTTATAGTGGGTATTGAGGGTATAGGGATGGGTTTGAGTTGTAAGAAGTAAAGAGCTTGAAGAAAGATTAACTAGAGATGGATTTCTAGGTGGATTTTGGCATTATAATAGTAAGGGTGGGAGTGAGCTTAAGCATCCTCAAAAATGGAGAAGAGGGATGGTTTAAATAGGCAACAAAGGGTTTAAAATGGGCCACTTGAACCCTTGGAAAGGTTGAGGGGTCAGCTAGGGGTAATGGCTAGATGTAATGATCTCCCTCTCACTTCCTTTCAACTGATTTTGCAGAAAATCTCGAGCAAATCCTCTTCCCGCCCATTAACAATTAAACCACACTCAACCTGGGTTGAATTCCAGGCACCTGGATTATGCCATTCCAGGCGCCTGGACTTAATCCTGCTCCTTCTAGGCGCCTGGATTTAGCCAATCTAGGTGCCTGTGAGAGTAATCCAGGTGCATATGTTTTAAGGTGTTGGGCTATTCCAGGGTTCCAAAGGATGTTTTGGTAATCTTATGGGAGGTTACTGGTGGGGTCCTTAAGTCTTTGATCAAGCCCTGTGTGCTCTCGTTAGGCATTTTCATCCTTCGGGAAGCCTCGGAATTCCGACGGTCCAGATTGGGGTGTCTACACTGCCACCACAACATCCTAACGCAATCATTTAGCTCTCTCTAACTCAATCAACAAAACACCTTGATACACAAATGATATGCTTTAATTAGCATTCTACGCAAAGCGATTGAGATCAAGAAATAGAGTCACACCATGTCCAATCACTAAACAACATTACAGTATTCTGTTGTAGCACAACTAAAACGTGCACTGAGTAGTTCAAATTGAGAAAGAAAATAGGTTTCGTACCCATTTAAAACATAAAATATAAACTCCTGTTAGCAACAAAATCACCTTCTCAATACCTAATATTTATCGAATATCAAAATCTCATCCCTAACATTTGGTTATTTCTCCACGGGGGTTAAAGAAAATTTCATTCCTCCGATAAATATTTGCCATAACAACAAATAATATAAAAAGAAATCTCAAATAAATCCAAGAAGAAAATCCACCATCAATCAAATTTGTCCATAATGCATAAGCTACAGTTTTGATTAAATCAATTAACGTATTCTAGTCCATAAGATCGATCATCGCAAATTCAAGAGCTTGTCTGCAAAACGAAAAAGTTCAAGTTTTGATACCAACTATTCAATAAAATATCCACTATTCTGAACACAAAATAATCGTCCTCCAAATATACAAGTAACAATGATATCCAAATTCCACGCTTCGTTGCGTATTCGAATAAAATTTAGGGATTATTACCTCTAGGTCTAGAAAAGAGATGTCTAATTACCAATAAGGTAAGTCATTTTTTTTAATTACCACTAAGGTAAGTCACTCTTTTTTGGAGTTTAGGTTTAGGGTGCACTTTCCTATTATAGGGTTTTAGTGGTTTAGGCACTTTCATAGAGTACCCTAGGATTTTAGGCACTTTCATTGGGTGCCCTAGTCGTAGGGTACCCTAGTCATAGGGGTACCCTAGAGTTTAGGTTTAGGGTGCGCTTTCCTATTATAGGGTTTTAGTGGTTTAGGCACTTTCATAGAGTACTCTAGGATTTTAGGCACTTTCATGGGGTACCCTAGTCGTAGGATACCCTAGAATTTTAGGCACTTTCATAGGGTACCCTAGTCGTAGGGTACCCTAGCCGTGGGGTACCCTATGATTTTAGGCACTTTCATAGGGTACCCTAGGATTTTAGGCACTTTCATATGGCACCATAGTCGTAGGGTACCCTAGAGTTTAGGTTTAGGGTGCACTTTCCTATTATAGGGTTTAGTGGTTTAGGCACTTTCATAGGGTACCCTAGGATTTTAGGCACTTTCATAGGGTACCCTATGATTTAGGCATTTTTATACGGATTGGGGAGTTGATGAGAATTTTTCAGAGTTGGGTTTGACTTGATGGTAATTATGGGATCTAAGGGTGACCTGGTAAATGTCCCTAAAATTTATTTTTTGTTTCCATAAAAAAAAAAACACTCAATTACTAAAACCTTATGTAAGACCTACTGTCTATGCTTTGATACCAATTGTAACAGCCCAATCCCACAATTAAATTCTAACAATTGAAGCTGATTAAACAACCAAAACCAATAATGTTTTTCGTAATTTACCGTCTCAATACTTTAGGCTTTTATCTCCAACTGAGGCCTCTCTTAAGCAACCATGATACGTACTACTATATTTCACAGTACAAAGGAACCAAAAATCTTTTACAGAGCTCTATCTTCTCTTATTTTTCTTCTTCCGATTCTAAAAGGCTACTAAAAGGCTATACACTCTGTCACTAACACTTATAAGACTTAAGAAAATTGTTAATGATCATTAAATCATTAGATAGCTTGACAATAAAATGCAAACTCGTTATTATTATATGGGATATTACAGTAATCCTCATGACCAACCTGTATTACGTCTCTTAACAAGTCCCAAGCACCATGGAAATAAAGAAAACAGGAAACACAAACGCATCAACTAAACAAATAATTGCCAAGTGTTTTAACCAGAAATCCCCTCTCAAATTCTAATGGCGGTGGAAGCAAAACAACAAAATATAAAACCAGTGTATATAGGAACATGACACCAATACGAGGATATGAAATTCCGTCACAACTATTTGCAACTATGGCAGAGCTGTTCAACTACAGTAACAATCTTGGCTACCTGAACCACAATCCATTCCTCCAATGTCGGCGCATATGTCGTTGGCACATCTTGTGATGACAAACACACAATTCGGTCATCCAGATAATCATGGAAATTCTCATTAATAGCTGCCATCAAGATAGCTCTAATGCCACCCGTCCGCATGCACTTCCTCAACAATTAGCACCCGGTGTGTCTTTTTCACCGAATTCCCAATTGGGTAAAGATCAAATGGCTTTAGAGATCGGATATCAATGATTTTGATATTGTAACCCTTGTTCACCAAATTCTTTGCAGCCTCCATCACATGATACCTCATCCTAGAGTAGGTTACAATAGTGACTTGCTACCCGTGCCTAACTATCTCTGCTTCCTCAAGATTCAACACATACTCTTCATCTGGAATCCTCTCTTTGAGATTATAAAGCAAAACATGCTCAAAAAGTATCACCGAGTCCTCGCATTGTATTTCAGCTTTCATCAAGCCGTTTACATTATAAAGGGTTGAGCACGCAACCATTTGAATACGAGGGATTTATTGGAAATAAGACTCCAAGCACTGTGAGTGCTCAGCCAGTCAGCCCCGAGCTGGCGGCCAATTCCACCTGGTCCCCTGATAACCACTGGTATTGTAAACTGGCCATCAGATGTGTAGTGGAGTATTCCACAGCTGTTGGATAGCTGGTTAAAAGTGAAAAGGAGAAAACTCATGTTCAGTCCCTCAATGATTGGTTGTAGACTGTCATGGTAGCTCCAATGCCATGCCGGTGAAAGAATTCTCACAAATGGGTGTGGACACCCTGCGGTGCGTGCCCACGAAAACGGTTGCGATTTGGAAAATGATTGTGATTGTTTGAGTCGCCACCCGGATTTAAGGACCGAACCCGAGAAACCAATAAAAATATGACTCATTTGCCCATTGAAAAGAGATTCACTGATCACGATATAACCAAAGATTTCTCGAATTCGGGGGTTTGGTTACGAGAGGGGAAGGGTTTTACGGCACCCCTCACGCCCGGTCCAGGAACCGGTCTCCACTCAATATTTTGTGGGGTTTTGAAAATATCTGAAATTTAATTTAAAACACTAAAGTGGGAAATCGGGAATGGGAATCACATAGGTAGTAAGAAAATACAACAATGCAAGTTTAACGTGGATGCTTGTGCACATGATTTACATGTGGATGATGAAAACAAGGAATTACAATAAATATTTACAGAGCTGAACATCAACAGAAACTGAACAATGACCCAGAAATCATGAATATGAAGTTTAATAACACTGACTCACAATCTGGATCCCAGAATAGGCATTGAGCGCTCAAAGGTGAAGGCTTGAGCGCTCAAGCCCTCCAAACCAGTTTGAGCGCTTAAATCCCATGGATTGAGCGCTCAAACCAGTTTCTGGCTTCTAAGATTTCAAGCCTCTACAACACCTCTTTGCTTATTCTTTGAAAGATCAAATATTCATAAACCCCTTTTTATGAAGAAACAGATTTAGAACAATTTGTCTTTGATCTTCCAAAGAATGAAACAAGAAGTAGACCATCATGATTCAACATGTATAAACTCCATCATTGTAGATTTAACAACATATTCACTTCATAAATCAAATGAATAATGATCCATCATCGAATCAACCTAGAATCAACGAACTGTTCAAGAACAGCTTGAGCGCTCAAAGAAGAAGCCTTGAGCGCTCAAGTCATTACATGACTTTTCTGATTTTTGACTTAAAAACAAATTCTGGATGATTCTAAAGACCATAAACATATGAGATGAGGGTTTCTGAAACCTCACTGCCACTGTTTTATCTTTAACCACAAGATTTTCAAAGATTTCATAACTTGATTACCATTTAATAGCTAATTTAGGCTCATGCAAGTGGTTTTGAAGTAAAAATATAAACTTTTTGAGAGTAAAATGAGCCTAATTAGCTTTTAAATGACAATCAAAACTAACGGAAAGCTCGAAACTTAATAAAACAGTAAACTGCCCAGGATTGGGTTTGAGCGCTCAAAGCCAGAGGCTTGAGCGCTCAACCACTATTAAAACTGTAATTTTTGACAGAGCTTTTAAACGACTTTTAGACCTTTTTGAGTTCAATGCAAGTATAAGGAACTTGATTGAACTCACTGGTCTTCCTCAGAAGAACCAAAACAGTGAGTTAATCACTTGTTTAACTACCTTTTTGCTTGTTTGAAAGCTTGAACTTGATGGTGGTTTGAAGCTGGACAATATTGAGTGCTTTCTTGAGTATTCTGGGTCTACAATAAAATGTGTGGGTTAATTGATGATCAGAACTTGGATTTTGGGTTTCACAAATGGTTTTTGCAAAAGGTTTTGATGGAGGATGAATAGTATTGTTGAGAGAGAGAGAGAGGACGATTGCTGGAGCTATGGTGGTCTGGAGTATGAGAGTGGTTAACCCCGAAACCAGGGGTGCTAAGTGGTTTTTATAGAGTGAGTGGGAGGGAAGACAGGAGAGAGAGGAAGTGGGTTTTTGTTTCAAAATGGGTTAGGGGTAGTTTAGGAGTAGATTTAGGGTGTATTGTACGCATAAGGATCGTAGAAGATCACCTCAGACGCTCCCATGTAGAAAATCTCATGATTAGATATTCTGCAGATTCCTGACTGGTTCAGAGTTGAGCGCTCAAAGTTGTAGGCTTGAGCGCTCAAGGTGCTCTTCACGGATTGAGCGCTCAAGGCCTCAAGCTTGAGCGCTCAAGGCTCTTGGTGGCAGATTGCTGGTTTGACTTGGTTCAATAAGGCTTGGTTTAGTTTGGGTTATTTGGCAATGTTTGGTTGGTTTTGATCAGATTCAAGCCATCTTCACAAGTTCGGGTAGTCGTGATCGGTCCATTTCATCATTGGAATGCTCAAGCATATTTTGGGTTCAAAATCGGGGTGTCTACAATGGGGGTGTCAAGAACCCTGATATCACCATACTTTTTAGCCAAGCCTTTGGTCCCCTTGTATGACCCTCCGTAATGACCCACATCTTCACCCATTACCCACACGATGGGATCTCTTTCCATTTCTTCCTCTAGGCCTTCGCGGAGAGCTTCATACGAGAAAAACTCATGTATGCAGATGTAGGGTTAACATATTGGATGTATCCTCAAGAAATAGCAATAATCAATATCAATGCATAAACAATGGGGTACTTCGATGTGCATAGACGAGGGATAAATATCATTTGACACAATTGACTTACCTATCAGATCTTACAGCGCAAATGCTTGTTTTCTTCTCTACAAAAACAAAACAATAAATCAGAAATTGAACGAAATAATTGAAGCCGATCCATTTAACTCTGTCAAAGCAATATAGAATCGAAGCGAATGGGAAAACAAAATACACTGAACTTGGTTGCGATCGACGAGTACAAGAACTAAATTCTCTTAGAGCATCTCCTACCCATCTCTCACTCTTTCTCCATTTTGGAGACTCAAAAAATTATATTTTACTAAAAAAGCAAATATGGAGAATGAACAACTCCAACCCCAATTCTCCATTTTTCATCTCCCAAATTTCCCTCCAAAATTTTGCTCCCAAAATTCCTCTCCAATGCTTTTCCCTTTGGTAATGGTAGCATTACACCACCAGTAATATGATGCAAGTGCAACTAGATTTTTAATTTACTTTTTGTGCTCCATAATTTCCATTTTTTTATGTACAAAAAAAAATTATGAGAGTTGAAATGGTTTGAATTTTTTTTAAAGTTATTTCAATGTGTATTTATACCTATGTAATATTAGGCTCATTTTGAAGATACTATTAATATCTTTTCAATGATATAAATTTTATAAAAATTGAGTGTATAATTTAAAAGTTATATGTCATTCAAGAAAATTTAGTAAAAAGAAATTAGGATATGGTTGGTATTATAATTTGTTATCAACACATCCAAAGGATAAAATGGTGATTTTAAGTAAAAAGGAGAAATGGAGATGGGTCTCCATTTGGCGGGAGATTCTCCAAATATGGAGGATGAGAGTTGGGTCTCAAAAATGGAGAACCCAAATGGAGATGGGTTGGAGGACATGAATTCTCTAAAAGAGAAATTTGGTTCTCTAAAATGGAGATTTGGAGATGGGTAGGAGATGCTCTTAGAATCGAAGACATTGGTGTACGAGAGAGCCGTATCTACTCCAATTGCTTGAAAAACCACATCCATCTTGCCCTAAAAGAAAAAGGTTGTGATTGGAAATATGTGTGGCAAATGGATGGATGAAGACAGAGAGAGAGAGAGAGAGAGAGAAAGAGAGAGAGAGAGAGAGAGCAACACTCGAACTTCGTTACACCCTTCTCCTACTGTCACTTTAAAAATTTCCAACGAACATCTCATTTTTTTCATGAAAAAGGCAATTCTATGGCACTTGATCCTATTTTTGTCGACCGAACCATTCTTTTGGAGACTGAAAAGTGAAAGTCTCTTTTTGTTTCTCTAGGGTTTAAAACTTAGGGTAAATTTAACTTTCCTCACCTGAGGTTTACGAAAAATTCGGAGACTTCTTTTATACTTTCAGAAATTTCACTGCCCTCCCTTATTTTTAAACTAATTACCAGATTCCCCCAACCGTTACTTTCAGGCTAAACGTGTTAACTTTTTGCATGGGATGACTGAAGTACCCTTAATATATATTCTCCACCCTAAAGATTTTTTTTTTTTAAAAAAGAATTGAGTTTGAAAAGTTTTACAAAAAAATTAAACAATTTTTCATTTTTAAAAAACAGATTTTAAACAAAAGTATCGAAGAGATTTATTTTATTTTATTTTTTTAAAAAAACTACTTTTTGAAATTTTTTGTTGAAAATAGTTTGTTAATTAAGGACTTGATTGATGAAATGGTTCGACTAAGGGAGCGGAATTCTCCTCTTATTGAACAACCTAATGTATACCAACAACAAATTATGAGCCTTAATAGGTTAGTACATGGGGTGACAAACACTGTCACAACCAATTGAGGGTTAATAGGATGTGTTTATGAAGTTGTGCCTTTTACTTAAACAAAGAGGCCTAGAGAACTATAGGAATGTGACTGTTGTTGAGAAAGTTGCGATATTTTTGTGGATCCTATAGCACAATAGGCGTATCACTTTCCAATTTTGCAGATCAGGGGAAACAGTTAGTGGACATTTCAACGCAGTTTTCTTGGCTGACAGTGTCTTGTAGCATCATCCCCAACCTGTACCCGCTAATGACCAGGATGCTAAGTGGAAGAGGTTTGAGCTACATGTTTGTAAAATATTAGATTTCATGAATTTTTATCTCACTTTTTAACAAATTTCCCTCATCTCTTGTAGAATTGTTAGGGGGCTTTAGACAGTACATTCATGCCTATCCTCCCCCAATTGAACACAAGGCACGGCATAGGTCAAAGAAGGGTGACTACGTTACAAATATTTTAGGAGTGGCTAGTCGAAATTTAGAACCGTATACGCGTTGTCTAGTTGGAAAGGGTCGGCCACAAACTCGAGAGTGCTTCGAAACGCCCTCGTGAGACATAACCAATTGAAAATCCCAAACCGGTACGTGACTTTAGAAACTTTCCATTATACTATGTGTGTCCACATTTTAGCAAACGTACTCACGTAGGCATTCTACACCATTTGAAGGTCGTTACTACCTCGTCGATGCCGGCTACACTAATGACCCGAGGTTATTGGCACCGTACATGGGTCAAAGATACCACATCAACATTTGGAGGCAAGAACACAAGCCACAGAGGCAAGAAGAGTGCTTCATCTACTACAAGAATGTGGTAGAAAGAGTACTCAGGGTCTTGAAAATGAGATTTAGAATTTTGAGATCTTACTCTTAGTACCCCATTAGGACTCAATGTTGCATCATAACTGCATGTTTTTTTTGGGTAAATAAGCTTGAAATAAAAAAGAAGGCAACAAAATATACAGCCTACAAGGGGCATACCCCAAGAAGGACAAAAAGGAAAAGAAAAGAAGAAAAAGAAAAGGAAATGCGAGAAGATGGCCATAAGGCAGCGTACAACAATGCAAATAAAACCTAACTATGGGGTGTTTCTCTCCTATCTAACTGAGAGAGGAGAGAAACACCACACAAACGGTACATAGAACCAAAAATACAGCCCACACTAAGGAAGCTTGGGTTTAGTATTAGAACTTGAGGATTAGATCCTGTGGACGGCCGGATCCACGCGCGGCTCGGAGAAAACAGAAAATGTGTGAGTCGCCACCCGGGGTTTATTTGGAAAATGATTTTGGTACCCGAGAAACCGTTGAAAACAATTAATGACTCTCGCGCCGTTTTGAAAAAGGTTTGATCTACGAGAAGATTCTTGGATTCGGAAGCCAGGTTACGAACGGGGAAGGTTTTGTTGAAAAGCACCCCGCTCGCCCGGGAAATTCCCGGTCTCTACTAATTTTTGTGGGATTTTGGAAAACGTTTTATCGAAAATTTTGACGATTCAACAGATAAATAACAAGAAATAGAAATAGATAGAATCATAACGGAAATAAAATTGAATAAGGGACCTAATAGTAGTAAAAGAGAAGTAAAAGGGGTGAACAAGCAATAAACAAGTTACAGAAAATCAGAAAACAGAGTACGGATCAGAGGAAAACAGGGGAAAATTTCGTATTGCTTAGATTAGCCGTACAGCTTTCTCAAGTGGGCCGTGCGGTTCACTTAAGTGAACCGTACGGTTCACTTTTTGGAAAATTTTTCAAAAAATTTTCTTTGAACAGTGACTGGTTCATGTTCGTAAAGCTTGGTTTTTATAAAATATCCGACCATCCGAGCCTAGAGATAACTATTAGAGTTACTCTCGGTCCGGGGATCCCCTCAAATAATCAAGTTTTTGAAACCCGGTTTTAGAAGTACGGTTCTACCTTACTGGAAATTTTCGAATGGCTGAGAACTTCAGAGACTTTTAGGCTTGAACGCCTAGAGAATGGATTCGAAACGGATTCGATACGTACGGGTGGATCACCAAAAGGTTTTAAACGAAGGAAATAAGATAGGCTTGGGGTTTATAGGGGAATTTGGACAGAATTTCGGACGGAAAAATTTGATCGGAGAATTTTTCAGCACAACGTCGGAATAGGGGAATTTTCTGTGTTTTGAATGGAAACAGAGAGGCGTTCTTATAGCCGAAGAAAGGAATCGTAATGAGTACGAACTGCTGCCAAACAATGATGAGATGCTTCTGCTACTGGAAAACGAATATTTCTTAAGGGTGACCGTACGGTTGATGGGGTAAGCCGTGCGGCTTGATTGGATGCACCGTACGGTTGAGATGGGAAAAGTTACACCGTACGGTTACAGAAATAAGCCGTACGGCTAGGTTTTTATTTTGTCCAAAAATTTCTGAAGTCCACAATGGCTTGTTCAAGGCATCGCTGAATATCTTTTTCATTTATTGGGGATGAAAATTGGGGTGTCTACAGATCCAATAGCCAACTTGATGTAGACTTTGATCACAATCTTGATCATGGAAATGCCTTGGAATCACTTGATCATGGGACTTGCCAATCTGTAGACTTGTAATAACTTGAGCATGGAAGAAGGTCGAATCGAATTGCGTACTGGAATGCATGCAATTAACATGTAAAATGCAGCTCTATGATGTGCTAAGGTGACAGTGTAGCTACGCCCATATGGGAGGACGCCCCCTCCCCAAAGGGATCATACGTGCCAAGGGACAACCCCCCAAGGCTAGGCCAAAATAGAAAATGTAAAACACTACCAGAAAAATCTGATGGAAACCCTTGAACGGGCAGCATTTTGCTTGAAATATGGAATTCCACATGATCAATAGTAGCAAATTTATGCAGCTCTAATTTGCAAGCTTATGCAACAGCAGCAGACTGTCTGACTCCTGAGAAAATGCACAGCCAGTGCATACAGATGCAGCAGCAGGAGAGACTGCCTGGTCTCAAAATCAAGCAGCAGTAATTTAACACAAATGCTCACTGCAGGAGCAGTGGATAAAGATACAGCAGCAGTTCATAAGTGCAACAACACTGTCCAGTTTGTACAGCAGTAACAAGTAGCATAACACAGAAGTGTAACAACGCAGCAGTAACCAGTAGCATAACAACCTGGACAGCAGTTGTACAATAGAAACAAACAGGATCCAGAAATATGCAACCCTGACTACACTAGCACCCATTACAGAAGCCAATAGTAGCAGGCAGCAGGTCTAACAGTAGCAGGTCTAACAGTAGCAAATAGTGGCAGCAGATTGCAACAGCCCTTGCAACCCACTTAATATCAACAGATTACAATAGTCATAACTGCATGTTGCCTTCTCCAGAACTTGATTAAGCGAGAAATGGTAGTGGAGCCCGTTGAACATGGACACACATTATGGGAACAGGAGCACATACATGATGTGCCAGTAGAAGAGTACATTACACAAGTTGACACCACAAACGAATGGACCCAAATGAGAGATCACTTGGCAACCCAAATGTACAACGATTGGTTAGCTCGTGGGAAACCCATTGCCATTTAAGATTTTTTTTTATACCAAATGTTTTCCATTTTTTACATTGGATTTGTAGACATTTTTTAAGTGTTGTCATAACTTACTTATTTGTAGACTTGTTAAATATTTTGTACATTGTTATTAGCTTTGTTATAACAATGTTTTTTGTCACAACCAAAGTTATGTTTAAATGTGATTGCCATTCAAAAGCAGGTGCCTAAACCTAATGACTAGTCAACCACCTTCTCAATCTAAATAAAGCACTAAGGAGGGAAAGGAAAAACAAATTCATTGGCTATGGACCACTAAGGAAGAGGAGGCCCTCCTCTCATGTATGATGGACTGTGTGAGTGACAAGTTCAGAGTCGACAATGGTTTCAAGTCGGGCTTCTTTGTAGCAACATAGAAATAGCTCCAAAAGCTCTTCCCTGAAGCCACTCTTAAAGTTAACCCAACATAGAGTTAAAGGTAAAGAATTGGAAAGAGAAATATGGTGTAATTACCGATGTCATACATATAAGTAGCGTTCAGTGGAACCATGTGACTCAATCCATTGAAGTAGATGATGAGTTCGTGCGGGAGGGATATGAGAAGGTAACTCCCCTCCTCTGCAGGTTTCTGGCTATGTGTTCATGCTTAATCTGGTTATTGTTTATGCTATTAAAATATGGGTACAATTTATGAGGTTTTCTGTTCTGGCTATGTAGGGCAAATACATTAAAGTGACAATGTACGCTTGGCGGGACTGCTTATGATGGCCAATGACTTCAAACCCATTTGGCAACATATGTTGTAGCCAAAGAGTCCATTGTGAGCAGTATTGACTTATTTCTGAGCCAGGGGGGGTGTGTGGCAGCTCATTAAACTACAAAAACTCAACCCAGAAAATTGCAAGAAATAGAGGTAGCTGCTGCAGTTTGCTGGTATCTGCCCTTAATTGTAGGTAGATGTTGTAGATACTGGTAGTTGCTAAAACGTTGGTAAGTGTAATGCCTTGGTTTACTTGGCATTACTAAGTTTCCATCCTCATTAATGGCTATAATGATATGAGACAAAAAGGCAAGACACTCGTCTTCACGGGATTGCTTATGATGGCCAATGGTTTAATCGTGGTTTGGCATCATAACATGTTGTTCTACTTGTGCAATGTGTGCCAGTGAATTAAAAATTTGAACCAAGTAAATATAAATATATGCAAATTTATTTAATTATAAACTTATTTAATTATTTTTACTACATTGACTAGTTCTAATTGATTTGATTTTGACTACATTTATTTAGCTAGACCTACACCCTAACATGTAAGCCTAGTTGACGAACATTAACTAAGGTTAGTGCCTAGCCTATATATGCATATATCTATATATGTGGTGTAGTTATTATTTTTATTTATTTATTTATTTTTGCATGTAGCAAAACCATGGGCAATAAAACACCAAAACCGCCCCAACCTCCACTCTTCCTCTTGAAAGGACTTGTCATGCATGCTCTAACATGCATGCTCTTTCCCATGTCTGCAGAATTTGAAGCCACCATCACCTCTTTTCTCTCCCTCCCAAGCCACCATGAATATATACACCTATATACATCACTCCCCCTTACGCTTGTCAAATTCCACCCATGCAAAACCATCAATTTCCCTATTTATTTCACCCTATTTTCGTACTCCATATTCACCTACATTTACAAAAAATAAAAAGAGAGAGAAAGGTTGGCAAATGGTAGACAATTTATATATATATATATATATATATATATATATATATATATATATATATATAGAGAGAGAGAGAGAGAGAGAGAGAGATAGATAACACTTCCTAAACGGGATCCTGATTTGGAACAATTTCCGGACCAATCAATCGCAGCCGTTGGAGCAAATCCAACGGCCTAGATCAAAGTCTCACTTAAAAACAATTCGCGGGTCGTTTGAACCGGGTAATACCCAATTCACGGGTCAAATCCTCTACACGGGTTGAAATAAAAAACCCCTTTGTCTCCCACTTTTTCCCTTTCACAGATTGAAGAGAGAGAAAGAGAAGAGAAGAGAAGAGAGAACGAGAAGAAGAAACGAAGAAGAAGATCCAATCGCGACCACCGATCCAACCACCACCCAAGGTATCTCTCCCTCTCTCCCTCTCTCTCTCTCTCTCTCTCTGTGTGTTTGGATTTGTATGAGAAACTGGGGTTCGTGATTTCGAAATTTGTCAAAGAAATAGGGTTTTTTGAAATATCTCAAACAAATAGGGTTTCGATTTGGTCCAAGAAGAAAAAGATGAACCAGGTGTTTCTCTCTCTCATGATTCATGAAACCATAGTTCAAATTTGCATTAAGTTCTTTTGTTGGATCTCAGTAGTTTGAAAACGTAAAAGACCCTGCATTTTTTACAAACATAATTTTCTGTTTTTGCTTCATCTACATTTAGATTTCAAAATTGACTGTTTAAGAGCATTAGATCTTTTATTTTTCGTACATCGATTCTTAATTTGATTGTCCCCAACTCTGATTTCGTCAATTTCACAGAGAAGGAAAATGGCTGGAGATTTGGTTGCAAGTTGAACAACGGGGTTCGATGGTTGTAGATTTGATTTTTTTTTTTGAAATGAAGTCAGGAATTCCATTAAAAACGCCATCCGGCAACGATTACATTCAACGACAGGAATGAAACCAAAACTACTAACAATTGATATGAGCACGGCCTTCGCTCGGCATAAATGCCACTAGCTCTTAGACACACCTGCCGAAGCAGACCCAACACCTACGGGATGGAATGATGAATCCTATCAAAATGTTAGCAGTAGAGAACCCCAACGGGCACCCGGATCAAACCCTTAAAGCAATACAATGCAAATGTAATCCAAAAAACACTCAGAAACTGGTGCAACTAAAACTGCTACTGGTAATAAAACAACCTAACTGCATCGAAAAACCCAAAAACTAGGTACAGACCGAGTCTCCACGAGTCGCCTCACTGAGTTGCCCGAGTCACACCGAGTCTTCACGAGTTAGCCGGCCAGTCACTTCCCCGGACAAAGAACCCGTTCCCTTAGCCGCCGCCCATGGCATCAGGGAACAATTATTAGCCGGAGGGGGGCAAAGATACCCAGATTCAACCCGTCGTCGTCAGACCTAACCCGGACCAGGAGGGAATGGAGAGGAATGGAGAAGAGAGGTGGAGGTCCAGTGGGGAATGTTGGAGATCTGAGGTATGGGATGCAGGTTGTAGATCTAGGGTGGAACGGAGGATAGGAACAGATAACGGAGGAGAGGTGGGTTATGGTGGCTGGGCAAGGAGCGGAGGAGAGGTGCGGTTTGGTGGGCGGCCAAGGGTTGAAGGTGGGGGTCCTGCCGAAGGACAAGGAGGAGGAGGGGTGGGGCGGGGGGGGGGGGGGGGGGGGGGGCGGCAGCCCCACCCCTCAGGAGCTCAAGCAAACAAGAAGAAGGAGAAAAAGAGGATGAGAAGGAAGGAAGAAGATAGAAACCAGAGAGTAAAACGTAGAAAGTAAGGCCGGAAAGGGGTGCCGGCGAAAAGAGGGCAAAAAACCCTAGAGAGCTCTAACTTTTAGAGAGAGAAACTCTCGTTGTAGATTTGATTTGGTTCCCTTAAGATCCATGCTAGAGAGATCCAAGCTAAAAGAGAAAAGGGTAGTAGCAGACTTCTCCATGAAGCTGGCAGGGATTAACTTGGAATGGCAGTGGATCTGAATTGGTCAAAACAATTTTTAGATCAGATTGCAAAATGGTTTTGAATTGGTTTTCCAATTTCTGTTTGTATCTCTTTTGTTAATGCCAGGAAAGAGAAAAGAGAAAAAAACATGTACCAAGATGAATACGTAGAAGATAACGTTGTTGTAAAGACAATTTTGTCATGTAGAAGAGATTCATATATGGAAATGTTTTATACTCCATTTGGCTTTATTCTTCTGCTGTTGCTATCGCTGTTTGTAATGTAGAAGAGATTCATCTCTTTTGTTTAACGCAAAAAATGCATGCCAGCAATCTGCTAGTGTTTTCCTAGTTTATCATTTTTGTTTGGAAGAGAAGTGGCTCCAATGAACACTATATTTGAATGCTTCTCATTCGTCCTTAGATTGGAAATTTTAAACTAAGAATTGAGTACTTGGATGAAACATGCACAACATCTTATGAACATTTCAAGTCCTTGGTTCTCTCCATATTGTGCACCCCCAAAGTAGTATAAAGTTGTGTTGGACAGTTGAGCAATATTTGAAGCTCCAGAAAACAAAAGTCATCCCAATAAACTATAAAGTTTCGATCGGATCAAACATATTTATATTGATGAATGGATCAGCATTTAGCTGAATAGTTGGTAAATTACAGAACAAATCAACAATACAAGAAGAAGATATGCTCCAATGATCAGAGGAAGCAGGTGCTATCCAATACAAAATGGAAAAAGCAAACAAAAGAAGAAGAAATGCTCTAATGATCAGGGAAGCAGGGCTGTCCAATACAACTCCACTGCAAATGGAAGCTTCTCCCTGTTTAGGGGTCCATCTTCATGGTCAACAATTTGGCTATCCCATATCCTCCCATCTGTAATGCACAAAGAAAGAAAACAAAAAAGTGGCAAGTGAACATTCAAGTTTTATACATAGATCATTCAACAAAATAAAAGAACCATTCCTTGCTCGATTGAATAAAACACAGAATAGCAAAAACTAAAATGATCCTTTTTCTACATCTTTCCACTGCTTAATCAAAATAAAAAAAAAATTCAACATTCAACATTACCAAAATTTGGTTCAGGGCTGCAGATGGTCTAGGGACTTTAATTCCAAGAAAATAGGTTGGCTTGCCCATGTCCATCATCCCCAAAGCGGATGGTTTTGTTAGGCTTTTTCAATCGAAAACTAACAAAACAATGGGTCTGAAATAACGAATGGGTTAGGATTTTTCACAAACCCTAACCCTAGTTTTGGCTAAAATGAAAATCGATTTTTTTCAACAAATGGGTCCGAAACTGCTCAGCACTAACAGCATCAAAATCGATTTTTCTGAAGATCCAACACTAACAAAATGAAAATTGACTAGACATCGTATCGCGAGAGAGAAAGAGAGGGAGAGACATCGAATCGAACCCTAGTTTGTGGTAGACATCGAATCGAACGCGACAGATAAAGAGAGGGAGAGATACCTTGATTTCGAAACCCAGTCTTGATTTTCTTCCTCTTCTTCTTCTTCTTCTTCCTCGCGATTGGATCTTGCTTCTCTCTTCGTTTATCTTCTTCTCTTCTCTCTCTCTCTCTCTCTCTCTCTCTCTCTCTCTACGATCGTTCTGTGAAATGGAAAAAAGGGAGAGGAAGGGGTTTTGTTTTAACCCGAATAAGGGAGTTTGACCGGCGAAGTGGGTACTACCCGGTTGGCTTGACCTGCGAGATTGCAACTTAAGTGACCTCTGATCAGAGCCGTTGGATGAGATCCAACGGCTGCGATTGATTGGTCCGGAAATTGTTCCAAATCAGGATCCCGTTTAAGAAGTGCATATGTATATATATATATATATATATATATATATATATATATATATATATATATATAGAGAGAGAGAGAGAGAGAGAGAGAGAGAGTTCCATGCAAAACTTGGGTTTTCCTCTCACACATGAAATAACACACACACCGCCTCAAATTCGTGGTACGATCCTACTAAGGAGTTATTGTAGAATCACAATCGCACGTCCATCGATCATAAGCCACAATTGAAGCCCAATCCCAAGCAATCAACTACATCTTCAACCTCTAGCAAAACCTGGAGTGGGTAAAATCTGGTTACCCTACTAACTAGGCATAGCGCGTGCCTAGCGACTTCACCACGAGAGGGTGAATAGTTCGGCATCATATAGGGTACACGTGAGCCCTGTGCCGAGCTGGTTTGGCCATGAATAAGGCTAAAAAGATTGAATATACCAGGATGTGCTAGCTCGATGAAGGTCACAAGGCAATGCCCCTGATATGGCCAAGCTATGAGCAAAGCTTAAAATAGCATTATGGGATACATAGGTTCAGCTCGGCGTGAGTAGCTGGGTTATGTACGAGTCATACCGAGCTACGTGGAAGCTCGGCACCGCCTCAGATAAGGCGGTGGGACATCCCAGAATATTCTACAGCGGTTCCTTATGAGATAAGGAGTAATCCCGTAAAGCAAGGGGTCGATATGGGAAATCCTAATGTGATTAGGAGTATACCCCACATAGGGGGGAATCCTATATGGAAAGAAAGACCTCAGCCAGACGAGATCTGGTAGGGTATGGGAACTCGTCTCTAAATAGGAAAGTCCTATTAGGAAAAGGATTCCTAAAGAGAATAGGAAATAGGGATACGAGATGCCTAATATGAAGAAGATCTACACCTATAAATACAAGGCAATAACCATGGCAAAAGGTACGCTGTGAAACCTACTTTCATACGCATTGTGAATTGAGCTTTCAAGTATGTGATACTAACTTAGGCATCGGAGGGCCTTTGCCAACGAGAGGCAAAGGTGCTCTAACCCTTTTTCTGTCTTGCAGATCTAGGGTTGATTCAAGGAAGCACGTGATCCAGGGTTACGTGGTTTTTACCCCGTACAAATGGCGCCGTCTGTGGGAAATTCTTACAAAAAGTTCATCTCCCTCCAATAAAAGATCGACAATGGTGCTTTCAGAACCCCTTTTGTGCACCCCACGGAGGCAAGAGGTGGAGGATGATGGTGGGACCACGTTGGTGTACACCACAAGAAAGGGCTCAAGGGTGGAAAAAATCCCCACAGTACTAAAAGCACCACAGAAAAAACCAGCAACAAAAAGGTTTGACATAGGGAGTATCCCTGAGATTCCAAAATTCAGGGGTACACACCTAATACGCCATGGTTCTCCAAGGGCGAGACACTCAAAAACACCACCAAGAGGTGGGGAGGCCTCCACCCAACGTGAACGGGACAGAAGCCCCCCAAGAAGGGATGGTCACAGGCACACAAGGAATCGAGAGAGGGAAGATAGCCTTGACAGAAAAGAGCAAGAGGCAGAAGAATTGGCCCGTGAAGTCACTCGACGGGAACGAGAGATTCAGGACCTGAAGAAACAACTCCAGGAAAAAGAGAAAGACTTACGTTCACGGACGAGATCCGTGCATTATGAGGAAAAGGGAAGAGATCGTCACCACAACAGGGCCTCCACCGACCGAGCTGCCTCTCCACGAAAAAGGAGAGACAGGAGTGCTTCTGTGGAAAAGAGAGAAAGAAGGAAGCATGCTAGGGACAGATACGAGAGATCTGGATCCAATGAGCATATTCCCGAGCGGCACACGAGGAGAGGGGATGCTGGCCGAGCTGATGAAAGTCCTAAAACTGCACGAGAAGCAGCTAAAGAAGCCCTAGGCCAAATTTCTAAGTCACCATTGGCCCATTGGATCCGTACGGAGAAGACGCCAAGCAGGGTGAAACATTCAGCATTCATCCCCTACGAGACCAGCACAGATCCTGTGGCCCACATCCAACACTATCAACAGGCCATGTTCATGCCCGAGCGAGATGACGCTTTGTTATGCAAAATGTTCCCCTCTAGCCTGGGAAAGGTGGCTCTGAGTTGGTACCACAAACTCCCAGAGGGATCAATCCTATGCTGGGCTCAATTAGCTGAAGAATTCACTGCCCGGTTCTTAACAAGCCGAGCAGCTCCCAAGACTTTTGATGCATTGACTTCTATGAGACAGAAGGACGATGAGACACTGCGGCAATACTC
This sequence comes from Vaccinium darrowii, assembly GCA_020921065.1. Lineage (NCBI taxonomy): Eukaryota > Viridiplantae > Streptophyta > Magnoliopsida > Ericales > Ericaceae > Vaccinium > Vaccinium darrowii. The sequence continues at coordinate 24,034,562 of CM037161.1, read as the reverse complement.
CAAACGTTATTGGGAGACTTTCAACGAGATTGAAAATTGCAGTGAGGAGTATGCTCTGGCGACATTCAAGACGAGCTTGCCCATGCATAGTAAGTTACGGGAATCACTTACTATGCATCCAGTGAAAACGGTGGCCAAACTCATGGAAAGAATCCAGGAGCATGCACGGGTGGAGGATGACATCCTGCAAGCTGGAGGAAGGATTGTGGCAGGGCAACCTCAGCTTCCAGAAAAGAAGATTGTGGAATCAAGGGTATACAAAAAGGATTTCACAACAGGAAGGAAAGATTACACTCAGCAAAGGAAGGAGAAAGCCGACCCAGATCCCAAGTCATACTTCAGTGTTATGGCAACTTTCAACATCCCCATCTACAAGATGTTGTACAGAATCAAGAACGAACAGTGGTTCAGAAGGCCCCCAAAGATGACTGGGAACCCAGAAAAGAGAAGAGCCACTAACCAACACTGCAGCTATCACCGAGATTGGGGACACATGACTGAGGACTGTGTGGAATATAAGAAATTCCTGGATGAAAAGGTGGCAGAGGGCCATCTCAAAGAATTCCTGGCTGATGTCAAGAATGATGCCGAGCTAGTAGAGGAGGTGGACTACGAGAAAGGTCCAAAGGGAACAATCCATATGATACATGGATTAGTTGCCCCTTACACAAACAACGAGATAAGACATATCCAGAGGGTCAACGGACAGGCAAAACAAGTCATGAAGCTCGGCATGAAGAGGCCAAGGGCGGAAGGGATCATGGAGACCCCAATCACCTTCACTGATGATGATCTGGAAGGGGTATCAATACCCCATAATGACGCACTTGTAATCACCCTACGAATAGGGGAATACGACGTGGAGAAGATTCTTGTTGACCAAGGGGCCAGCACAGAGATCATGTATTACAATACTTTCAAGAGGATGGAGCTCCCTCCAAGTTCATTGCAAAAGTGTCTGGTTCCATTGGTCGGCTTTAGTGCACAGACAGTATGGCCTATGGGAAAGGTCACACTGCCCGTCCGAGCTGGATCAGTGGTTCTGAGCACAGACTTCCTTGTGGTAGACATCCCTTCTTCCTATAACGCGATTATAGGAAGAACTTGGATGCACAAGATGAGGGCAGTTTCTTCAACTTACCATCAGAAGATCAAGTACCCTGGGGCAGATGGCATCGAATGCATTAAAGGCGACCAAAAGGTGGCCGACCTATGTTTCAATATGGTTTTGAGGAAATCATCAAGGGCCGAGCTGGTACAAACGGTTGAGGTTCCAGACCAACCAACCTTAGAAGACGTTGGAGGTGATCCCACTAAGAAGATGGTGGAAGGGTTGAAGAGGGTACAAATTCAAGAGGACGATGAAGAAAGGTATTTCCTGATCGGCGAGACCCTCCTCGAGCTGGAGGAAAGAGATTTGGTCACTTTCCTTAAAGACCACATCGATGTATTCGCTTGGACCCCCCAAGAGATGCCTGGGATAGATCCTGAAATCATATGCCACCACCTGAACGTGGACCCACAGCACAAGCCAGTTGTGCAGAAGGCAAGGAGGTCGGCACCACAGCACGCAGACGCTGTGATCGAAGAGGTAGAGCGGCTACTAGAAGCGGATGCCATACGTGAGGTGAGCTATCCAGATTGGTTGGCCAACACTGTGGTGGTCAAGAAGAAGAACGGAAAGTGGAGGGTATGTGTGGACTTCACAAGCCTCAACAAAGCGTGTCCCAAGGATAGCTTTCCACTCCCCAGAATTGATCAATTGGTAGATGCTACATCAGGCTATGAAAGGATGAGTTTCCTTGACGCATATCGAGGATACCATCAAATAGCTATGTACGAGCCCGATCAGGAAAAGACGTCCTTTATCTCCCCCAGAGGGCTCTACTGCTATAAGGTTATGCCGTTTGGGCTGAGGAATGCTGGAGCAACCTATCAAAGATTGGTGACCAAAATGTTCAAGGAACAGCTCGGCAAAACTATGGAGGTCTACATCGACGACATGGTAGTCAAGAGCAAGTTGAAGCCTGATCACCTAGCTGACCTAAAGGTAACTTTCAACATTTTGAGGAAATTCAGGCTAAAGTTAAACGCTTCCAAGTGTGCCTTTGGAGTCAGCTCGGGGAAATTTCTCGGGCACTTAGTGACTAAAAGAGGGATTGAAGCCAACCCAGATCAAATCACGGCTCTGCAAGGCCTTCAAAGCCCAAAAACCACGAAGGAGGTCCAAAGGCTGACAGGGATGGCAGCAGCTCTTAATCGATTCATCAGCAAGTCCTCAAACCGCTGCAGACCTTTCTTTCAACTTCTGAAGAAGAGAGAAGGCTACGAGTGGGGGGCCGAGCAGGAACGGGCTTTCCAGGAGTTAAAAAGCTACCTATCATCACCACCCTTGCTCTCTACTCCAGAAGCTGGGGAGCGGTTGATACTATACTTAGCAGTATCTGATCATGCGGTCAGCTCGGTCCTCCTACGAATAAAGGGGACGGAACAGGCTCCAATTTATTTCGTGAGCAAGACATTGTTAGAAGCTGAGACACGTTACCTACCACTGGAAAAATTGGTATATGCTCTCATTGTTGCATCAAGAAAGCTGCCCCACTACTTCTTGCAACATCCCATCACCGTATTCACGGAATACCCACTAAGGGCCTTGCTCAGGAAAGCAGATTTCTCTAGCAGAATCTCCAAGTGGTCAATAGAACTAAGTCAGTTCGACCTCGATTATCAGCCCAGAACAGCAATCAAGGGGCAGGTTTTAGCTGATTTCATAGCAGAATTCGCTCCGACAGTGGCCCCACCACCACCAGGTCTCCACGGGAAGGAGCAAGTCAGTAATCCTGAGCCACCAACGAGAATGGCCGACCTGGATCCGGACGAATGGAGGCTTTACGTTGATGGGTCAGCTTGCAACAAAGGATCTGGAGCAGGGGTTGTGCTTTTCTCTCCAGAAGGACTGATCCTGGAGCATGCACTACGGCTGGGATTTAGTGCCACAAACAATGTAGCAGAATATGAGGCACTGCTAGCTGGACTGAGAAGTGCTCTAGAGCTCAAGGTACATAAATTACGAATATTTTGTGATTCCCAACTAGTTGTTAACCAGCTTTCAGGAGAATACGCTACGAAAAGCGAAAAGATGGCTGCGTACTCAGAAGCAGCCAAGGATTTGCTAGACAAATTTGATAGGATCCATATCCAGCAGATCAGCTCGGGACAGAATGCACATGCGGACTCACTGGCCTGTCTTGGGTCAGCGGTCAAGACGGAGTATCGCCGCACAATTACAGTAGACTATCTGGGCGAACCAAGTATTGGCCGAGCCGTGGAAATCGTAATGGAAACAGAGCTTGGGCCGAGCTGGATGGACCCGATAGTGGCATACCTACGAGGTGGGACCTTGCCAGAGGATAAGAGGGAAGCACACAAAGTCAAAACCAAGTCAGCACGTTTTTGGCTCTCTCCAGAAGGTAAGCTTTACAGAAAGTCTTTCCTTGGCCCATATTTATTATGTGTACACCCAGCCCTTGTTCAAAAGTTTCTCCATGAAATCCACGATGGAACTTGTGGGGGACACACTGGTGGGAGATCCATAGCCCACCGAGCCATATCCCAGGGGTACTGGTGGCCATACATGCAAGAGGATGCAAAGGCCTTTGTCAAGACATGTGAAAAATGTCAAAAGTTTTCCCCCCTCATCCGAGCTCCAGCAGAGGATCTATTGCCTCTAACCAGTCCGTGGCCATTTGCCCAATGGGGATTGGATATCGTGGGTCCCCTCCCTATGGCAACAGGGAAACGAAAATTCCTACTCATTGGCACTGACTACTTCACCAAGTGGATAGAGGGGGAAGCTCTTGCTAAAATCACAGAAGCTATGGTGGAAAGATTTGTGTGGAATAAGATAATCACAAGGTTTGGAGTGCCCTACTCTATTATCTCAGATAACGGGTCCCAATTCGGCAAAAAGTTCAAGGCCTTCTGTGCTCAGTACGGCATCAGAAATTATTACTCGACCCCTGCCTACCCGCAGAGTAATGGCCAGGCAGAAGCCTCCAACAAGACTATCCTGAAGAGTCTCAAGAAGAGGTTGGAAAAGAAGAAGGGAAAATGGCCAGATGAGCTTCCAGCCGTGCTTTGGGCTTACAGGACCACCCCACGGCGATCTACGGGAGAGACGCCGTACTCCTTGGCATACGGAACAGAGGCAGTGATTCCCCTAGAGGTTGGTTTGCCAACCATCCGCACTACTCTTGTGGAGTCAGGGGGCAACGATAAAGCCCTGGCCGAGCAACTAGATCTCGCTGAGGAAAAACGAGAACGTGCACTCATCACCTTAGCAGCATACCAAGAACAGCTACGAAGGAGCTACAACAAGAAGGTGCAGCCAAGAGAATTCAAGGTCGGCGATCTAGTCCTGAGGAAAGTGTTGGCCAACACCAAAATATCCACTGATGGAAAACTTGGACCGAACTGGGAGGGCCCATACAAAATCGTGGGGATCGCTGGTATTGGGGCCTATTGTTTGGCCGACCTGGATGGAGACCCAGTTCCACGACCATGGAATGTCCAGAACCTTAGGAAGTTTTTTCAGTAATTTGCTTATGTGGTTACGAATACGATCACATTTCTGTTAGAAAATACTGTATGATTAAATTGGCATTTGTTTTTTATTTGGGATTACGAGTAAAATCGCCAACGTTAGTCAATCAGATTTTTCTTGACATTTTTATCTTGATTTTGACTAATATGAACCGAAATTTCAAAATTTGGATTTCTATTGGGGAGCAGAGAGAGAATGTGTACATCTGTAGAAATGTGTGTGTGTTTGCAGCAAACATTGCAGCAATTAATTCTAAGTATGAAGAAACTTAGTCTGCTAAGTACGAAGAAACTTAGCCCTGCAACGAATATCGCAGAAATTAATTCTAAGTATGAAGAAACTTAGTCTGCTAAGTATGAAGAGACTTAGCCCTGCAACGAATATTGCAGCAATAAATTCTAAGTATGAAGAAACTTAGTCTGCTAAGTATGAAGAGACTTAGCCCTGCAACGAATATTGCAGCAATAAATTCTAAGTATGAAGAAACTTAGATTTGCAACGAATATTGCACAGAAAACTCTAAAGTATGAAGAAACTTAGATCGGCAACATATATTGCAAAGGAAAAGCAGTGAGCCAACAATTGAAGGATAAATGTCACCAGCCACATGCGGCCAAAACCAAAGTATCAAAGAAACAAAAGGCCACAGATTGCCGAACAGACCACGCAGGGTCAAAAGTGAAGATTCAAGATAAAACAGAAGTAAGTCTAAAAACAGGCATCAAGCCTCTTCACTAAGCCTTGGGGCATCAGTGGCAGGAGGGGGATCAGAATTGTTACCAGCATCCTCGGGAACAGGAGGGTCGGCACGGGTATCTTCAGTCTGGGTTTGCTCAGAGGCACGCTCGGTCTGGTTCTCAAGATCATTTTGGGCCTGGGCATCTGCTTCAGCATGCGCGGCGGCTATCTCGCTCGGCAGCTCCATGTTGGTCCAATGAGGGGAAGACTCCTCGACGCCGAGCTTCTCAAGGCAGCGCCGCCAAGCCGCCCCCCATATGGCATCCTGCACGGCCGGCATTTGTGCCTTGTAGTTCTCTGTAACCTCCAGCACGGCTCGCTCGTACTCAGCCTCTGCCTTAGCCTCTGCTGCAGTCAGTTGATCGCTCAGTCCATGCTCGACCTCCTCCGATCTCTTCCTCAGATCAGCAAGCTCCCCCTTCACGACCTCCACCTCAGCTCGGGCTTCCTTTAAAGACTGAGAGGACTGAGCATTTTCCTTCTCGACTTTATCCGCCCTTTTCTGCTCCTTCTTCAGTTCTTTTTCAGCCTCTTTTGCTCGGTCGAAACCAGCAGAGGCCTTCTGCATAATCTGCAATTGAAGAAGAACACGACTAAAGACAGGAGTAAAGAAACAAACTCAATACAAGGACAAAACGACAATCAAACTTTTGTACCTTGACGCTTGACTGGAAGATGGATTTCATTAGGGTGTCATATGAACTCCCCTTTTCCCTCTCCATGTCGAGGGGGAGGAGTGCAGCCCTGGACACGCCGAAGGCCACGTCGGTGGATGAGATCTTATCCACTGAAGTAACAAGGGTGCCATCAGGGCGAGCAAGTGGAGGGGCCCAGGGCTGCACCAACGGCGGAGAGTCCGTCACTGGTAGACCGGTGTCCCCAGTCCTTCTCCTCTGGGGAGGGGGTTGGACTTGCTAAGGACTCCCCGCTGATCTTTTCTCTCTCTGGCGGTCGGTGAGTAGAGGGGACGACGGTTGAGCAGGTTGGGTGGATCGAGTGACCGGAGGGGCACGGGAGGCCCCGCCGAGGTTCAGCACGTCCAAAAGATTGATCGGCTGGATAGGCATTTCTTCTCGAGTTGGAGAGGGGGAGTAGCCTGGCGAGTCGTCTGAATCCGCAAGAAGAGTGGATTGCTCGGCCAAGGACTGAACCAGTTCGCGGTGGTCAAACCCAGCAACTTCCTCTTCTTCTTCCTCTTCCTCTTCAACCACTCTCCCAGATGTACTTGGCCCTTGGTCAGTCCGAACGAGAATCGGAATGGCAGTGGGGATCTCTTGAATATGAGCAAAAGTGATCTGCTGCTGAAGATCAGATGGGGCTCGGGAGCGCGCGGATCCCCTTCTGGCTCGGCCTCTGCGAGCGCGAGTCCTCTCTCGGTCAGAAGGTCGGCCTGTGATGGTCAGTGGGACAGTTGGCGGCCAGGGATGCCTTGAACGTGGCTCGCCGTTTCTTCGAATCCCTCCCCAGTAGGAGGGAGTATAACCTAATAGCAGGTGGGCAGCTCGGCCAAGACCGACTGGGGTTGGAGCGAAGCCGTCAAAGTAAAGAGCCCTGGCAATCTCCTCACAGTGGAGTTTGCCGTGTATCAAACGACCACCGTGATTGAGATTATCCGCTGCAAAACAAACATGAAAGGATGATCAGCTGCAAGTTTTGGAAAAATACAAAGTAACACAGCTAGGGAAAAAAACACTAACGTAATCTGCCTGTTGCAGTAGGACAGCCGAAGCCAATGGGCCTCCCCTCGGCATCCCTGGGCTCCCAGTTGCCGGTGACTATGAGATAGTCATCTGCCTCTCCTTTTGAGGAATTTGGCAGGTCGGTGATGAGCTTCTGATTAGGGTCCCTGGCCTTGAAGTAGTAATTGTTGTCATTTGTGGGAACTACGCTATAGAGATAATGTAAATCCCACCAGTCGAGGTGGAAGCCGAGCAGCCTATTTAGGGCGATGGTGCCCATAACTACCCTAACAAAATTGGGGCAAAGCTGCATAGGGTTCAATTGGCACCTAGAGCAGACTTCTCTAAAAAATGGGTGCAGAGGGAGCCTCAAGCCACCCTCCACTATGAAGATCAGGGGGATATGGATCTTAAACTCGTCCTGGCCTTCCTCCTCTAAATCCTCGGACCCATTTAGCCGGAATCGAACGTCGGCAGGGATTTCATACGTCCTACGGAAATCCGCGATTTTCTCAGGGGTACTTAATAAAGCTCTATGCTTACCCATTACTACTGAAAACTAGGGTTTCGATGTTGAAACCCAGTTGAGGGAAGAAGAAGATGAACAGTAAAAGGGGAAAAACAGGAGAGGGCAAAAAAGGAAAACAAAGAGGGTCACTTACGTGAAGAGGTGAACCTAAAAAGATACTTTCCAGCGAAAAGGAAGGTGTTTTCCGACGAAAATCGGAGACAGGTCTGTTGCAGAGAACGTAAGCGTCGAACAATGGCAAAACAGGTTCTCTTCTCTCTCTTCTTTTCTTCTGACGAATATGAAGTAAAGGGGAAGGGGAGGGGTTTTTGGGTTTAGGGGGTTTTTGGGAGAGAGAAATAAATCATTATCCCGCCCGAAAACCCATGAAGTGGAACGTGACGTACGTGAAACGTCAGCGGAATCGTCCTTTCGACTTATCCGAGCCACCAAAGGGTCATTCACATTTAATATGAAAATGACGTTGCCACCCACGTGGAGGGAAGGCGTGCAAAGGGTACATCGAGAACCGTTGAAGCTCTGCACGCTACTAATACGTAACAGTAGCGGCAGAGCTGGGGAGCAATTGGAGTGGGTAAAATCTGGTTACCCTACTAACTAGGCATAGCGCGTGCCTAGCGACTTCACCACGAGAGGGTGAATAGTTCGGCATCATATAGGGTACACGTGAGCCCTGTGCCGAGCTGGTTTGGCCATGAATAAGGCTAAAAAGATTGAATATACCAGGATGTGCTAGCTCGATGAAGGTCACAAGGCAATGCCCCTGATATGGCCAAGCTATGAGCAAAGCTTAAAATAGCATTATGGGATACATAGGTTCAGCTCGGCGTGAGTAGCTGGGTTATGTACGAGTCATACCGAGCTACGTGGAAGCTCGGCACCGCCTCAGATAAGGCGGTGGGACATCCCAGAATATTCTACAGCGGTTCCTTATGAGATAAGGAGTAATCCCGTAAAGCAAGGGGTCGATATGGGAAATCCTAATGTGATTAGGAGTATACCCCACATAGGGGGGAATCCTATATGGAAAGAAAGACCTCAGCCAGACGAGATCTGGTAGGGTATGGGAACTCGTCTCTAAATAGGAAAGTCCTATTAGGAAAAGGATTCCTAAAGAGAATAGGAAATAGGGATACGAGATGCCTAATATGAAGAAGATCTACACCTATAAATACAAGGCAATAACCATGGCAAAAGGTACGCTGTGAAACCTACTTTCATACGCATTGTGAATTGAGCTTTCAAGTACGTGATACTAACTTAGGCATCGGAGGGCCTTTGCCAACGAGAGGCAAAGGTGCTCTAACCCTTTTTCTGTCTTGCAGATCTAGGGTTGATTCAAGGAAGCACGTGATCCAGGGTTACGTGGTTTTTACCCCGTACAAAACCCATCAATTTTCAAATTCTCACTCCTCTCATCAAATCAAAGGGAGATATACCCTCCCCTTCGAATCCTAATTATATTTAGTTTTTGGTTTTACTAACGTGTGCCCAATAAGCACACAAACAAACACACACTTTAATACACCTTTTATATTTTTCAATACACTTTCACATATTCTTATAAACTTTTCACACATTTCAATACACTTTTTCAACCTTGACGTGTGCCTATTAAGGCTTGAAACGAGCCCGACCAGAGAAACTGTAACTCAATTTTGAGTTCGCTGCCATAACCACCAAATCGATATTATGTTATAAGATTAGATTTTAGATATTATTTTTTATATCTAAGCGATATTTTAATTACAGAAAACTACTGATTTGACATTATTTGCTTTCTGTTTAATATCGATTCAGTACTAAACGGAAAGATTGTAACATTTTAGTTTTTATTGCATAATAAGGTATAAATTAAGATTGTTTGGTAGAAATTTAGATTAGCTTGGTGTTATTAATTAGTTGGCCCTTCTTTAATAAATGAATATTTAGCATATATTTTTAAAACAAGAGTAATTTTTGAAATATTTATAATACTAAGACTTCTTATATGATTATTATTTTCTCCAAGAATAGAAATATAGAACATGCAATGAAAGAAATTGAGTTATTTAAAAAGTAAGTCTATCTAGTTGATTATAAAAAAAAAAATGTAAACTTGTACATTTATATTTGGTGAAAAATTATATATGTGTATGTAGATGAACTATCTAGTCTAGGATCCACCTACACAATTTTTTTTTTTTTATAATTCGAACCGTCAAATTGTTTAAAACATGTTTTTAAGGGTCCCCGCAAGAAATTGTTAAAAAAATACTGAGAAAAACTTGATCCGAGCAATTTTTTATAAAACTATATATGTACAGTTTTTGTGAAAAACTACTCGAATGAAGCTCTTCCCAGTATTCTTATTTTTTATTTTTGATGATTTCTCGTGGGAACTCTTAAAAACCCATTAGCAGGTGTATTTACGTGAACAAAAAAACATACTGCAAAATCATGTTTTTAAAAAAAAATTCACATAAATAGAAAGGAAAACAGATCAATTGAAAACTAAAGTGGCTGTGGCAATGTTATGAATATACTACTTGTGCACTCTAAATACACATCATCCACTCTAAATACACATCATCCTGATGTGACAAATGAGGAAAATCTCAATATAGAGGTCACTCAAAAAAATGGGTTTCCCCTCGTTTTCCGGCTGGTTTTGTGGTGCTCTATCAAAACATGGCTTGCAAACTTTGCTTTCGTCATTAACCTTGCAAACTTTGCTTTCGTCTGTGCCAAAGTGTAACCTTGCTTGCTAGAATGCTACTATGCTAGTACCTGGTTGTGTTGTGCTTTTGTCTCTCTCTCTCTCTCTCTCTCTCTCACCAATGCAAAATTGCAAATATTTACTCCTCCATCCACTTTTCAGACCTCTAGTGCTTTTCTCTGTGCATCATTTAGACCCAATGGGTGTTCCGGTCCATGGCAAAAAAAAATTACTTTGTCGTTGCCTTCAATGCATGACAGGACGGGGTCATTTCCAAAATGACAAATGTGCCGGCTTTAACTTTTTAGTAGTTATGTGTTTTGAACTAAAAAGTTAGTTGACTTATTTTTTCGTCTTTATTTGATTTTTTAGTATTTTTTAGTTTTACATCAACTTTTTTAATGTTATTGGTTCGTCTCGGCGAGAAGAATAAAAAAAAGTAAAAAATTATGATCAAAGCATTATTTTTTTGAATAAAGACAAAAATAAGTCAAAAAGTCAGTTTTTTTACAATTTTTTCGATCTCATTCAAAAAATTGAGAGTTCTACTCATAATCTTTTACTTTTTTACGATTCCTCTTGCCGAGATGAACCAATAATACTAAAAAAATTGATCCAAAACGAAAAACGCCAAAAAAAAAATCAAATAAAGACAAAAGAAGAAGTTAAGTTGGCTTTTTAAACCAAAACACTTTGACAAAACTAGCATTCATTCTTTTCTTTTCTTTTTTTCTTTTTTAGGATCCTTGGTGGCTTTGAGGTGGGTACATTTTGTTATCTGATGAGTTTATGCAAATTTCAAATTGAGAATAAATTTAGGAACAAAAATGCAGGAAAGTGTTGTTGACACTCTTCTTTTCGCTCTAGACTCCTTTTTTTTTTCTTTATTATGTAAACTCATACTTGCACTTTATCTATAAAGACAAAAAAGAAGTGTCAACAGAGAAAATGGAGTGTCAATATTAATTCTCTATTGTACTCCCTTTATCTCAATTTATTTGTTTCTTGGATAGGGAAAATTTTTCGTTTTTTAACTAACAGTAATTTAATTCAATTTTGATCTTATTTGATATATCTCAATTAATTTTAGAAAAATAATTTTTACACTTCCCTTTTATCCCCAAACACTCCGTTTTTCGGAAAATGATTTTTACACCTCCATTGGTAATTTGTGGTAAATAAAGACAAAAAAAAAAAAAAAGAGTGTTTGAGGATAAAAGGGGGGTGTGAAAATTAATTCTCTTAATTTTATTCATTCTAAGGGAAAAAAAATTTATAAAAAATGATAGAACCACAATCAAGTTATGCACCATTTTCCACATCCACACTCACAAGTCTGTGGGTGCTACACACACTAGCAGTGTTAGTGTATGGGGTCTGCAAACTTGTAATGTGGAAAAAAGAAATTATTAAAGTGAAGAAAAAAATAAGTGTCTTGCTATTTTGTATCCTTGGGGCACACATTAAGCACAAAAAATGTAATATAATGTAACTTTTACATTTTTAATACATTTATACTTTTTTTTATACTCTTTTCACATAGTTTAACACAAATTTTCAACCTTTTAATATGTCTCCACAGTGCCCATGTTAGCATTTTTAAAAAAAAATAAATAAAGAGGAGAAACTGGAACCTGATTTTGCGTTGCTATGGCGTTTGTACCAATACTATCAATAGTGTACAGATGTCTTGTCATTTGAAACATACATTATACTCCCTCTTGCACAATTTATTTGTCCTTTTTAGGGGTTTGTGTCGCTTTTCAATTGATTATATATCGCAATTTATATTGTTTTACGTGATTTTGAAGATACTGTCTTATAAAATTAATTGAGATCTATCAAACAAGATCCATATTAAATATAAAATTCATTACCGATTTAAAGTTATAACTTATTTTTTACCCGGTTAGAATAGAACGAGGGACCCAAATTTAAGGACATTAAAATTTCCACAAGCCTTATATGTACAATTCCACACGCGCGATATGCACCTCGGACCACCCAACAAGTGGTTTGGAGCTTTTGCCTTTTGGGGGTCTTTTAGGTAAAAAAAAAATCGGTTTGGTTTTTGGTTTTTTTTTTTGTTCTTATTCAATTTTTTTTCTGAATTTGTTAATTTTGCGTCAATTTTTTTTAGTTTCTTGGTTCTTCTCGATGAGAGGAATCTAAAAAGTATAAAATTGTTAACCAAACTTTAGGATTTGTAAATAAAAACAAAAAATAATCCAATGCTAATGTGCATAATTAGCACTGGTCTCGAGATCAAAATTTTATCCGTTTTTTTTTTTTTTAAACTGAAATTTTATCCGTTTAACAGAGTGAAAAAAATTGAAATGGCTTCCGTGCATCATTAATGATGCGTGCCAAATGATGCAAAAACTCTGCTCAAAGTCTGTCTGGGCATCATTACCTTCTGTGCAAACGCGTTTTCGGCTCTGTGCATCATTAACCTTGCCTGCTAGTACCTGTTGTGCTTTTGTCCCTCTCTCTCTCTGTAACCAATGCAAACATTAACTACTCCATCCGCTTTTCAGACCTGGGTAGTTCTCTGACTGGTTTTCTAAAAAGTTAGCCATGGTGGGCCCTCTAACCATTAACCCCATAAAATAATAATAATAATAATAGGGGTCCTTATTAGAACAGTAGTACTGGACCGATACACTGACTTGAATACTTGAATTGACCAATTTTTCTTCAGTGGGGACCACCTGTGACCAACCATAAACTGACATGTATGCAGAGTAAGAGCAAGACAACTGGGTACCACAATGAACGCTGGAAGAAAGGTCATTGTACGGAGGCAAAAAAAAAAAAAAAAAGGAAAACCAGAAAACCGGTTTCGGAAACCGAACAAGGTGAGTTCTCAAGACCTGGTTTGAAAAACTTAACCGAACAAAGCCCCAGCTTTGTTCGGTTACATTTTATGCTCTTTCTTTTTCGGTTTTGCTGCGTCTGCCGATTTGATTGAAGACATGGTAGCAGGTGGGTCATTTTTCTTTGGGTAAATTACATTGACCTCCTCTGAGATTTCTGACTTATACACTGACCACTCTTACTTTATTTGAAATAGCACTGACTTCACCTGAGTTTTATATTTTAGTATCAAAAGCACCCTTTTGTTACTTAAATAGCACTGACCTCCCCTGAATTTAATATTTTAGTATCAAAAGCACCCTTCTGTTACTTGGCCGTCGCCTTTGTTGAATTCCCAAAATAGCCCTTGACACTAATTACAATCTAAATGCAAAAGGCTCTCTTCTTTTTCTAAATAATGATCATGAATGAATACTTAGAATATAATTTATCGGTGGGCAATTTCTATAAAAAAAAATGAAACGAATAATTTATTTTGAATCAACAAACTTCAATAGAAAATGCTGAAAACTAATAATTTTTTATTGTTAATAATAATATTCTTACAATTACAAATAATAACATGATTAGTTAGAAAAATGCATTTTATGAGTGGTACTTTGAAAAAAAATTCTCTAGTTGTATAAAAAATTTAAAATTTTATATTTGTTAAATAACGAAGCTAATATACCATGTTAATTCTTTTTACCTTTTATAGTCACCCATATGAAATTTTTCTTGATAAAAAACCTAGGGACCTATTTTTCAAATTTCCTTTAAGCCTTTTAAATGTCAGGGCCGGCCCTGTTCAAACTTCAACTCGAATTAGTCCCTTATAGAAATCGTAAATAAACCAAGGTCGAACATTCCAATACTAAACAATGAGCTTGTTTTTTGGACTAGAGCTGTGCTCAATGTGGATTTATCTTGAATGCCAAACTCGAATACTTCAAGTCTCGGCTCGACTTGGCTGGTTAGGATTTGGAGTTGCTGTTGTGATTTTTTGGATTATTTTTTGTCTTTATTTGCAAAACTTTAAGTTCGGTTAATTATTTTATACTTTTTAGATTTTTCTCGTAAAGACGAAAAAACTAACAAATTCAAAAAAAAAAAATTTTGAATAAGGGAAAAAAAAAACTGATTTTTTTACCCAAAGTACCCCTAAACAGGAGTATGATATGTCCACGTGGTCGCTATCCCCTATTTTGGTGACTATTCAAGTACCCATGTGTGGTCAGTGGGGTATTGTTTTCTCCGCGTTGGTTCATTTGCTTGCTCGTTATCATTACTATAGTTGAATGCTTTTGTAATTTGTATGCTTATGCTTTGGTGACTAGCTGGTCTGCATTGTAACTACTCGTACACTCTTTTTGTCTAAATTGAGGGGTGTTCCACTAAGAAAAACAGTTTTTTCTAAGAAAATGAGACAGGTCATTCTCTTATATTACTCTCTCCGTTCGGATTTGTTTGTCCCTCGTTCTATTGTAACCGGATAAAAAACTAGCTATATTTTTAAATTGGTAATAAATTTTATATCTAAAATGGATCTTGTTTGATAGATCTCAATTAATAGTATAAGACAATGTTTTAAAATTTACATAAAACATTATAAATTATAAGATATAATCATTTGAAAAATGACACGAACTCCTAAAATGGACTAACAAATCCGGACGGAGGGAGTACATCACTTAAAAAATCGTGAAAAGTTAATTTATTCAAAAAATACATTACTGGAACAGTTTTTTTGCAATGATGCTCGAAAAGATAATTTGAAATTAATGAAAGATTCAGATTATTTGTGTGGAGCCCAAAAATAGACCCCACAAGGTGTTGCTACATTTTATGTACACCTCAATTTGTACCCGGAGCTTGTTTTCCTAAAATCTTCTCCATCCCAATTAGGGTGTCGTACATGAAAAATGAGAAAGCCAAAAGCCAAGAAGAGGGTGTCAGAAACCACCTTTTAATGTTTACTCAATATTTGTATACCTGGTTCGGAAGAGGGCATCCTATAGTGTCGCACTACAGAATTGTAATGTGGCATCCGAACTGTTTGTTGCGCAATCAACGGCTCAAACTTCATTTTGGTACTTGCATGATTCAAGCTGCTCATTGATGAAATGAAATTCGGGTCGTTCATTACCGAGATTAATGGCTTTTGTGCCGCACTACAGGGTCGTAGTGCGGTGTCCGAATCACCTGGTTCAACAATACCATCGATTGAAGCTACAAAGCAGTCGAGCCAAGTTTAGTATTGGAATGTTCAACCTCGTTTCATTTACGAAATTTTTATACAAGAGTAAATCGAGTTGAGCCCATGAATGCGAAGCAACTTTTTTTGTTTTTTTAACCGACAAATGAAGTTTTTACTCAATTTTATGCTTCCATCTTGGATTTGCCGTTGGAATGATTATTATCAAACGAAACTTTTGCTCAATTTTTTTTTTTTTCAGAATTGGATAAAGGCTCGAGATGGAAAAATAGAGAAGGAATGATAAAAGAATTGTAATTTTTTTTATTCATCTATCGGTTAAAATTTTAAATGAAAGCAGAGTACCGTAAATCTGAGAGCCATCTCAACCGTCTAAAAGTGTTTTAGATGGTTCATATTTATTCCTACCTCTCTCCTCTAACACTTTTGAAATGCAAAAAGGGTCTTGCTAACGTGTATTTTCATATGGTTGCCACCGCATATTTTCTCCGTGTTCCGCGCTACGGCTAAACAGCAGTATGATATGTCCGCGTGGCCAATTTTGCAATTATCCCGGTATGTAGATGTGGCCCTATTTGTTCCCATTACTAGTTGAATGTTTTTTTTTTTTTTTTGTATTTTGGATTGAAAAGCCAAATTGACTTATTTTATTTTATCTTTATTTGATTTTTTTTCATTTGTTAGTTTTGCATCGATTTTTTTGAGTATTATTGGTTTGTCTCGACGAAAGAAATTAAAAAAGGTAAAAGATTATAATTAGAACTTTCAATTTTTTGAATAAAATCGAAAAAAGTGAAAAAATTTGTCTTTTCGACTTATTTTTGTCTTAATTCAAAAATATTTAAGCTTCGATTATAATTTTTTACTTTTTTTTATTTCTCTAGCCTAGACGAACCAATAATACAGAAAAAAGTTAATGCAAAACTAAAAAATGCAAAAACAAATCAAATAAAGACGAAAAAAATGAGCCAGTTAATTTTTTATACCAAAACACATTTGTGTGCTTAATTGCTTATGCTTTGGTGGTGTGTTCTGTACTACTATTCGTATTGTTTTAGGCTAAATTTTAAAAATTGGTTTTTTTTGTTTTTTTCGTTATCTTTATTCAAAAAAATTTGTATTTGTTAGTTCTGCGTCAAGATTTTGTAGTTTATGGATTTATCTCGTTGAGACGAATCCAAAGAATATAAAATTATGGTCAAAAGTAATAGTTTTTTTTAATAAAACCGAAACTAAACAAAAATAAACCAGTTATTTGGATTATTTTTCGTCTTTATTCACAAAACTTTATGTTTGGATAATAATTTTATACTTTTTAAATTCCTCTCGTCGAGACAAGCTAAGAAACCACAAAAAATCGACCGAAACTAACAAATGCAATTTTTTTTTGAATAAGGACAACGAAAAAAATCAAAAAACCAGTTTTTTCAAATTAGCCAAATCACGCCGAGGCTAAGGGGAGTGGAAAAGAAATTGTATTGAAAAGCAATCTATATGGAACTTCTAACGCATTTATTTGTGTAAAAGATCTTAGGTATGTAATTGCTCATGATATCATCAAACCCCTTTATGTGGAAATCGTTGACAACCCACAGCATAAAGCGAGGTTGACGAATATGGATAGGAGTGGTAGCTCTAGGGTGACATTAGTTATGTTTTTAAAAAAAAAAAAACAACAAAACAAAAGAGTAAAAAAAATGATTGCTCAGATAAAATAAAAAAAAGGGTAATACCCCCACGTCCTCAATTTATTTGTTCATCCTTCTTTTGTAAGAATAGATAAAAGAAATTATAAATCACTGCGCAAAGCCGGTACAAGTAGACCTAAATGATGCAACTGATCAGAAAGCAGGGAGACCTACAACACCATTACATCTAGCCTACACAAACAAAACACAGTGAGAAATTCTAGCCAGGCACCACCATCGAAATAAGCGCCCAATAAGGAAGTCCACCACCGCCATCACCATGCAAATGTCCAACAAGCACAGCATTAACCGTACTCCCGTCCGCTGCTCAACACCTGGAAAGAACTAAAAAGTCGCAAGCATCGAGCCAACAAACCAAGAAAACCAATCAAATGAAAAGAAAACCCAAAGTGAATATCCATTGAAAAAACCTAGATAAAAACATTTTTGGAAACCCGTTTTTTAAAACACTGATCTCCTTGCTCGATGCTATCAACAACAAAAATGGTACGGCAGGGGTATGGGCCGGAGGATTTGTGGTGATTGTTGAAGGTCGGAAACCCAAAGACCTTGAAAATGGCAAAGATAAAGGGCCAGAAAATATGTTGTTGAATGAAAGAGGAACTGATTTTTCTTTGAAGATCGGAGGGTTAGCTAGTCGACGCCCAAGATTAACAACGGCGGCTAAGAACAGATTACTAGAACACATGAAACCAAGCTGAAATTTTGCATGCAATACCCAGAATCAACAGATCCAAGCGGGTCGAGAGATACTCCGTTGCCCCAAAGCTCTGGCCAGAGAAAGAGGAAGGACTCACTCCTTTTGGCCCTGGGCTGGATGGAATCAGGGGGCAAGAGGGAGCAGCATCACAAACGGATCTTGTAGCTAACAAGGATTATTAGCATAGGAAGAGGAATACAACCACAGCGCGCGCGCGCCCGGGGGGGGGGGGGGGGACGTGGTTGTTGGGAAGAAAACCCTTGATTTGTTTTAAAGTCTTGTAGAGAGAGGTGAGAGCAACGATTTTAGGGTGTGTTCTTCAACAGATTTTTAGGACCTAAAATCTCACATTTTATGACACTCCAATCTCAACACATAAAATGTAAAAGTAATTTTATGTGATTTTCATAAAATCCTCCTAAAATCTATAGGAAAACCACTACATTTTATTAGTTGGGAAAACAACCTCATTCTATCACCCCTCCATAAAATGTTGATTTTATGAGATTTTCATAAAATGCACCTAAAATCTATAGGAGAACAAGGCCTTAGAGAGGGAGCGCCACCTATTTGTTCATTCTTGAGAACACAATTGTTTAAATTTTTCAGGGAACGTTGTCATTAAAATTATAAATCTCAAAGTTTTCAAAAATGACCGTTCAAATTCTGAGAATTGTTGCTTTGATTCAAAAGACAAGGGGGAAGAATGAAATTTCATAGCTTTTACGGGTGTTTGGCCACTTATTTTTTGCATTTTGGTTTTCGCATTTTCTATTTCTAGGTGTTTGAACAGTACTATAGTGAAAACACATCATTCTTTTTTTGAACTGCTAGTGAAAACACATCATTCAAAAATGAGTTTTTGGTTTTTGACTTCAGAGAAGAGAAGTCAAAAATAGGTTGAGAGAAGTTTTTTCACTTTTTTCATTTTGATTAACAAAAATATCTACAGATTGTATTCTACACATATCTCCTGAACACTACTCATGTTTAAAAATGCATTTTGCACATTTCTCCAAAACACTCATATCAAATCCAAAATACATTCTGGCTATAATCCAAAAGGCCAAAAAGAAAAAAAATAAAAAATAAAAAATAAATCTGAAAATGAGGCTTCCAAACGCCCCTGTAGTCCATAATTTTGTCAAATTAGACAAATATTTTAGGACAAGTCAAAGTCAAGAAGTGTAGAAACAAATTTGGACAGAAGAAGTACATATTTTGTGCTAAAAATCAAATCTACTCCAAGTGCAGCTATGCCTAGATTTATCTATTTTGAACATATGGAATCGACAAACTCTAAATAAATTCAAGTACTTGGACTAACCAAGCCCATTAACGGGCCGTTTGGATGACGTATTAATAGTTTTGAAGGGATTAAATAGTAAGGGGGGATAAAATAGTCAGGGGGATTAAATAAGAAGGGTGGACCCACAGTTAAGAAAGAGGGATTAAATAGTCGATGGTTTGTATGAGGGATAAAAAAGGGAGATAAGGAGGGTGGATGATGTAAAAATTAGACAAATGACTATTTTGTCCTTTCATAATCCCGAATTAGATAATTAATTAAATAAATTATATAGTAATTTCAAAAATAATTAATTTTTTATACTTAACAAAAATTAAGCTATAATAAATCCTAATAATTTTTTATATAAATTAAAATTATTAAATATTCAAAACATGTTGCATATTAAAAGTTGTCTTTTTTGGCAAAATTGTGTAATACATGAAAGTTGATGGCAAAATTAAAAAAAAAAAAAAAAACCAAACTAATTGCATAAAGGACAAGTGGCTGGGCCACTTGCCTCTCTTTTTTTTTATCAATCGACACTTGTTCCACCACTACCAACAAACGACCTGTAAAGAGCCTGCAACCAATGAACCATGAAGATATAACCAAGAACCCTAATTTCATATGAGACCCCGTAGGGGCCTCTCAAAGGGATGCACCTAAGCAGTCCAAACTCGGAATCCTTCCTAAAGTCAATACTTGCCCAAACAAACATCCTCGCACCCCACGACATAAACCAACAAGGAAACAAATCTTTAGGAAATCCAAACAGAAACAAAATCAGAACAAATTGACTAAAACGCACAAAACAAGACCCGCTTGTCCGGACCAAGCTTTGTTAGTCCGGACCAGACATGCTGCACCCAAAAACTGACCGATCTGATTCGGTGGTCCAGACCAAGGTTTTGGTGGTCCGGACCAAGGGTACAATGAGTTACAAATTTGTCCAGAATTGTCGAAAATTGCTTGGTGCGGACTAAATAAGCTTTGGTCCGAACCAACCGTGCTGTGAACACCAAAATCGAACTGAAATTCCAACAAATCCTTATAGTATTGTACTACTTTCCCCTTTTAACTCACTCCCATGAGCAGCACACACAATTCTCATCTCACCGAATACCACTACTATAGTATATACTCCCTCCGTCTGGATTTGTTGGTCCATTTTGGGGATTCCAACTTTTTTTTCCATTACATTTTGAGTTTGTTAATTTCCTATTTTATTCTCAATCCCTCCATTTAATACTCCCTTCATTCCAATTTGATATTCCACTATGAAACTACGTGCAATTTTCAAACTAAAAAATAATGTAGATGCAAAAATTATTTTTTTACCAATATGGATCTTATTTAATAGATCTCATTGAGAACTTTAATACGGTGAAAAAAAAGTTAAAAAATGTAGACATATTATTTTAAAAAAATTAGTTTTTGTGTTGTTATTTTATGTTTTAGAAAAGGGGCAAAAAAGTAAATTTATCATACTTTATGCTTTGACTTTTCAAAGTGGACAAATATTTTAGGACTTGAAAAAGTATGTTTTTGGACTAACAAATCCGGACGGAGAAAGTATAAAATATATGTAAGAATTGAATTCGCATCAAGTGCTTCTTCTGCTCTTTCCCAAACCCCAACCCCCCTCACCGCCTTATATATTTATTATGCGTAATATTATCTCCACCAAACTCATTCTACCCTCATCAATTCCCCTCTCTCTATATAACTTCTCCATAAATTCTTACCCCCTTCTCAATCATCTTCAACGGGGCGTGCATCTTCTTCCAGCAAGTTCTAGCTTGGATTTTTTAGCGTGGAAAATCGTGGGAGCTAGCCTACCCTTTTAACCACTGGTGAAGTGGATGCATGATAAGGGTTTCGTTTTGGTTGTGAACATCAAATCTTAGCTCTTTGCCGATCCTCTTTTCGTTTTTGATTGCCGACGCAGAGACTCTTACAATGTTTTCCATTATTTTCTCTTCTTTTCCTTCATGGTTCCTTCATGGTTTTTTGGGCTTCAAAGGCAGAGATATTTTTGAATGTTTTCCTTCATTTTTGCTTCTTTACCTTCATGGTTCTTATGTGTATTTCAATTGTAAATTACGTATATGAGAGCTGGTGCATGGTTACCAACTTTCCATGCATGGGCTTCTACACTCTCCTTTGCCTTCCTTTTTTTTTTTCTTTTTTTTTTTTGGTATAGTGTGGGACAGCAAGTTTAGAGCCCAGTCCAGATTTTTCTTATTTTATTTTCCATATACTTCACTAGTTTATGGGTGATATTTTTCCATAATATTAGTAGAAGTCTAGTACTGATATTTAAAACTGGATTTTTTGTTATAATATTTTTTTTTTCCCGTAGAAGTGTTGATTCATCAATAATCAAATACTCTTCCCATAATGATTTCAAGTGGAGGGCAATTATCTTTAGTTGATTTTGTTACAAGTTATGTATGTAGTCTTGCCAAGTGTAGGACATATTTCTGTTTTCCTCAAATAGGAATCTGTCTAAAGTTGATAAACAAGTTATATACTGTATTGTTTTTTTTGCCATTTGAGAACACATCAAGTTATATCCCAATATGATCAAACTGCTATATATATGGGGGCATCCACAGAGGGTTTACTTGCATTTTCTACCCATCCCCTTTTCATCTTTATCCCAAGTTCCCAACACAATCAAACTGCTAGACCAAAATGTTGGTAGGGTTGGAGCTCGCCTGTGTTGTTCCCCCACCTCCTTCTCCCCAACAGAGAGGTCAGCCTTCACCCCAAAGTCCTTGAGGCTAAACCCTAAGGAGGCGTACGGAAAGTCGTTGAGGGTGAACTGCGTCTCCTTTGAGGCGCTTGATGCTCGGCGCCGAGAGCTGCTCGGAGAAAGCACCCCTGGAGTGGTCATGATCCGTTTTAAGGAAAGTAAGTTGTAAACACACCCTTTTTTGCTTTAGCATCTTTGATTTCTTATTGCATCTTATCATTTCATTCTCTCTTTTTTTTTCCCTCCCCATCTTACCAGAGAACACTGATTTTAAGGTCGAGAAAGTCACCCAAGTTACAGCGGGGTATATTGTGTCTGAAAATGGTCTGATAATGACGTGTAGTCGTTGTATTTCTCCGAAGAGGGTGAAAATTGACCCTGTCGATGGAAATGTTGTGTATTTTCCGGAGGGTAATATTGACGTGGTTTTTTCAAATTGGAAAATTCCTAATGCTGAGGCGAAGGTCTTGACTGTTGTCCGGGATTTAGGTATAGCTGTTATACAAGTCCCATTTCTCCCAGACTTACTTCAAGATCATGTGATCAGGTTTTCAAAGTCTGATGCCCTACTGGGGGACACATGTTTTGTTATTGGACACCCATGGATTGAGTACGCATCTCGATCTGGTGTTATTTCATGCCCTAAGAGGTACCCCTATCAGTTTGAGGCTTCAATTTTTGAGTCCTTGTTCCGTAAGGTGGTGGATGGGTATCACCTTATGGAGCTTGATGTTAGAGCCAAAGGCGGTTTATCTGGCTCTCCTGTCGTGAATGCCAAGGGGGAAGCCGTCGGGATGATAGTGATGTCGGCACCTAGCACTGTAGCAGTCCCGGAGAGTTTCTGTCAGGCTGTTCTTTCTTATGCTTCGAAGAAGAAGGAAACCGATCCGGTTGAGATGGAGGGATCTTCTTTTGTTACAGGTTCATTTTTTTTTTTTTATTATTTATTTTCCATTTGTGTTAAGTTGCTATAAAATGTTATTTAATTATCTCATTAATTTTATTTTGAATATTTTTTTGTGGCAATGTAGTTGATCATCTTGGAATGGAGGCCAAGGAAATGAAGAACCGGCTTGAAGAATGATAGAGACGGTGGGGAGGGGGAGATGTGATAGCTGGCAAGAGAGTTGGGAGGTGCGGAGATGGTGTTATTCTGGACTTCACTAGTTATAATCCAAGTTTTTGTTAGTAAAAGTAAGAGTCGGAATGTTTTTTATTTTTATTTTTTATTTTATCCGAAGTTGGGTTGTTAACTTGGGCTCCCTCTACTGCCAAGGGAGATTTATCTAATGTTTAATATGTTATATTAATCAAAAATGATACATACACACAAAAAATGTACCCACAAATTACCCACACACTCACACAAGTGTGTGGGCTCCACACACACTTGCACATCTAGTGTGTGTGGAGCCCACACACTTGTGTGAGTGTGTGGGTAATTTGTGGGTACATTTTTTGTGGGTATGTATCATTACTGTATATTAATCTGTTGATCTTTGCATTGCAATACGCGCGCGCGCGAAGAACTGCATATTAATTTTGTTTGTTGTCAAAATTTCAAAAGCAAAAGTTTTTGTTCCTGAAAAAATAAAATATTATTAACTTGTGCACCGTAAGTTCAGACTCCTTTTTCACTTTAAAACATGTCCGATAAAAATAAAATGACATTTTCCAGACATAAGTAAATGACGTTAGCTTTTTTCTGTTTTTTCTTTTTGCATTAGCAAATGTAGTAGGGTAAATTACACTGACCTCCCCTGAGGTTTCTGACTTGTACACTGACCACCCCTACTTTATCTAAAATAGCACTGACCTCCCCTGAGGTTTATATTTTCGTATCAAAAGCACCCTTCTACCCTTCCGACGGGTACCGACGGCGCCGGGAACCCCCTTGTGGGTCTCCAACGGTCGATCCGAGCCGTCCATTCATTCCAGAATCGAATTCCGAGTGGGTCTACGTGGGAATCACCTCAATCGGACGGTCCTAAGTGCTCGATCCAAAATCACCCCATTTAGTTCAAAATTTTTTGGATCGAGCACTTAGGACCGTCCGATTGAGGTGATTCCCACGTAGACCCACTCGGAATTCTATTCTGGAATGAATGGACGGCTCGGATCGACCGTTGGAGACCCACAAGGGGGTTCCCGGCGCTGTCGGTACCCGTCGGAAGGGTAGAAGGGTGCTTTTGATACGAAAATATAAACCTCAGGGGAGGTCAGTGCTATTTCAGATAAAGTAGGGGTGGTCAGTGTACAAGTCAGAAACCTCAGGGGAGGTCAGTGTAATTTACCCAATGTAGTATTATGGGAAAAGAATGAAGTAACGTTTCGAAATGTAACAGTACCAACTGAGAAGCGATAGCATTCACAAGGTCCAACAGAAATTAAATTTTAGTACATAGATTCTGGAAGAAGGAACAAAGCTAAACCAGTGTAGTCAAATTCCCACAATATGCCATACGTATCTTACGATCCGAACATATTCTAAGTTTACATAACTCTTAGAATATGTACCTTACGATTTAGCTCGTTTAGCGTTAAAACCTATGTAGCTCATTTAGAGGTAAAACTTATGTAGCACGGACACGAATACGGATACAACACAAGGGAATTCTTAAAAATGGACGACGACATGGCGAGGGACACGGCAAAGACAAATATATATATATATATATATATATATATACAATCCGGATCCAATCCGGACACCCGGATATACCTTATATCCGCACTTTGCATCTCAGCCGTTGGATCGCATCCAACGGCTCTCATAAAACGACTTACCTCGCGGGTTAAAACACACCGGGTCCGGGTAAAAACTTCTCGCGGGTCATAGCTTCACCAAATGGGTCATTCTTCTCCTATACACTACTGGAACGAAGAGAGAGAGAGAGAGGAGAGGCGATTCACCATCGAAGAGAGAGGGAGAGAGACAGATTGCGATTCAACAGAAGAAATCGAGCTCGGAGACGAAGAAATCGACCTTCCCAGGTTCGAATTTGTCTCTCCCTGTCGTTTTTCTGTTTGGAACAGATCTAGGGTTTCAAACTAATGTTTCGAAACACTTTTTCTGGTTCATAATCGAACAAAGGTCCATGTTTTGGCTTGAAATCTCTCGTTTGTGTTTCGACTCTCTTCTCTCTCTCTCGTTTTTCTAGTTCGAACAGATCTAGGGTTTCAAAACTAGGGTTTCAGTTCGAAATCTGTCTCTCTCTGTCTGTATGGTAATTATGTGTGAAAGATGTTTCATTGGCAGTGCTTATCTTCTTGAAAACTTGGTTCAAAATTATAAAAAAAAAAAATAGTTGCAATCAAAATACTATGTTAGCAGTTTATATGTTTCTTGTTAGGCCTGTTGGTTGTTCATCTCTTCCTAGCTGTATTTGATACCTAATATATGCTGATATGCCAATATACTCATCTGTGGATTGTTGATATCCTTGCACCTTACCACATAGGTGGAAAAAACAGGCTGTTTGGTGGTGGTAGTGGTGTAGGGAAAAGAGGCTGATCGTGGTACTGATTAACAATGTTAGGAAAGCCCTTGGTCACTAAGACTCAAATCATTGATCTGCTTAATAGTTACTACCTTCCTTGGTGATTGTGATTAGTGTCCTCCTTAATTAGTTGGTTTCTCTGTATTTGCGGTTGTCGGTGAACTTACTAGAGAGGGTAATGATTTGTCCATTCCATCATTCGTATTTTCTTGTAGCATTTGTTCTCAAAATCAGATATGGAGCATGGCCCTACCTTTTTAGTACAACTAAAGGCCATGAATTGCTTTTGTAATTTTTTTCTCTAATTTGTTAGTCTCAATCTTTATAATATGTCCTTGTATTTCTATTTAAATCAGATTTTAGCTATTGGTAAATCTGATTTAATTGTCAATGGAGATTGGGATCTCCAGTATCTTATCCCTTTTGTTTGTTGATGAAAATACTACAAATTAATCAAAATCATGATAAAAGGAATTGTCCGAAACTCCTAAACAAGTACGTGTACGCATCTAAATATGGTCATTTAATTTGTTAATAAAAACCACGTGTTAATTGTTGTATTTTTTGTCATAGGTCTTCACAAGATAGTGTGTTCATTGACGACGACGATGAGGACAACGACGACGATGAGTACGAGGATGATGGTAAGTGTTTATAGACTCAATGCATGTTTGTTAAGTGTACTTAGCTTGTTGTATCTTTATTGTGTTCGTTTGACAGTTGGTTGCTGTTTTTTTCTTAATGAATTTCAGAAGTGTGAGGCTAGTGGCTTAATCTGGTTGGTTGCTGATGTTGATTGTTGCTGTTTGGTGCAAAACTGGATGAAATGATGCTGTTGGGACAATATGTATAGCACCACATGTACACCGGACCTGGGGTCTTGTTTATGTTTGAGCAGTTGTTTGTTTTGTTCTTAGTTTGTACTTTGTCAAGCAAGTTTAGCTGGATTATCTTTTGGAGCTGTTGATGAAATTTTTAGTGTGAGGCTACTGTGTCCTGCTCTTGTTCATTCTACAAAATTTGTGCAAGTGTAGTTAGTGTGTCCTGCTCCTCTCCAATTATGTGAACCTGAATTTTCATTGTGGATTTTCATTGTGGATTTTCACTATTCATTTCCTTCAGGTTCTATTTTTCTGATGATCAAATACTTGCCAGCAGGTCATGGAAGTCCATGGAAATGGAAATCATAAGAGTACATCTATGAGAAAGTGAATAATTCCTGTTATTCAAACATAAGAGTACATCTAGTACTAAAAGTCCATGTTCATTATTAGATGATTCTCTACTAACAAACTATGAGAAAGTGACATTTTTTAATGAACAGAAATTAATAGAAAGGAGGCTCAAGAGGCGATTTTCATTCCTCTACCTTTGAACTCATTATAGCTGTTTGCCTTTGTCCTTCATCTATTACTTCTGTCAAACTATCACATAATATTAGGAACAAAAAAATGAACCAAGTCTTAAGAAATGAATCCCCAATTCGATCCCAATACATTTCTACCAAAAACTGGAACTATGTCTAAATTCCAGAATTTTTAGGCCAATATAAACAAAATGTGTCCAACCACTAGTTATAACAATCAAAAACTACATTACACCAGTAGCAACTAAAGATAATGTTCTAACATACATACGTAAGTTCCCAAGTCCACAGGACCATCATTCCGAATCGAATACATATGCCAAAGTAATACAAGTTACGAATCCTAGAAAGAAAATTATAAGAGGGCTTAAACATCGGCTATTGGCCTCGCGCTCCGCCACGAAGTCTACTTCCAATGCCCTTGCTGAAGTAGACGCACAAACACTAGGTTGATGGTGGGTTCGGCCGTAGTATCTATGTTCATGAAACGTGCACAACGCTTCTTCGGCTTCGGCAAACGAATTGTACCTTTTGTGGTCGTTGTCTGGATATCCATTAACCTGAGCTTTAGCATCCTCCCAAGTCGTATAAATCCCTGGGTTACGGCCAATGAATACCACCCAATAGGGCATTGCTGTGGAAAATCAGAAAATCTGCCAAAGAGTGGAGAAAAATTATAAAATAGGCTAAAGGAGGTAATTCTTACAATTGATTATGTGGAACTGAAACAGGCCCTAAGCAAATGGATGATCAGAGCAACAGCCATGGCAGTACATTTCCACATATATGACCACTCAAAGTTCACTACGAACCAGATTTTCACCACTACAAAACTAAGTTACTACATACTAAGTATTAACTATTTTATTGGAAAAAGGCTTACAACTCACGCAGCAGTAGCAGAATTTCCAAACCAAAAATTTGCATGAAACATGGATTCATGATGGAACAGTAAATTACCATATGCAAATAGGTCATATATGTTCATTATGGGTAAAATTTATGAACCTTTTGAGGATACAATGATGAAAATTTGAATTTTTTTACCGAGCCACCATGACCAAACCGGTTCAATTCTCTCTCCAAAACTAGAACCATATGCTTTTTTTTAAAAGTCAGTAGGTTGATTGCAAATAGTCATAAAGTTCGAACTACAATTCTGATATGCTGATCATAAATCTCATCATCCTTGTAGCAGCAGTTCAAACAAACTTTACACAGCAGCAGTTCAAACAACAGTAAAAAAACAGCAGCAGTTCAAACAAATACTTGACAGCAGCAGCAGTCGAAAACCAGATTCTACGATTCAAACATACTTCATACAGCAGCAGCAACCAGATTAAACTACAAACAGATTAACCAGATTAAACTACAAAGCATCATCAATTACATTGTGTAAGTTACAAAATCTGAACCGTAGTTCTTGAAAAATCTGAAATTGGAAGTAGCATCAGCATCTTGAAATTTCGAACAGTGAAGTGCCAAAAAAAACCCTACATTTCAAGTTTGAAACCCTAGTATAGTTCGAGTTTGAAACTAACCCTAACCCTAGTTCGTGAAAATCGAACTATACTAGGGTTTTGGTACAAATCGAGTTTGAAACCCTCGATCGATTCGAAATCGAACAAAAACCCTAACTCTAGTTCTTGAAAATCGAACCACAGGAAGAGAGGGAGAAAGAAAAGACTTTGGACCCAAGATTTTTTGATTTGTACCAAAACCCTAGATCGATTTGAACCAGAAACGCGAGAGAGAGAGAGAGAGAGAGAGAGAGAGAGAGAGAGAGAGAGAGAGAGAGAGAGAGAGAGACAACGAGAGACAGAGACCTGGATGTCGATTATGTCGATTTTCTCTTCGGAATCGGATCGATTTGGTTGTACGTGGTGAATCGCCGTGAATCGCCTCTAGAGCCCCCTCTTTCTCTCTCTTCGTTTGAAAGGGGAAGAAGAGAATGACGTTTGGTGAAGCTATGACCCGCGAGAAGTTTTTACCCGGACCCGGTGTGTTTTAACCCGCGAGGTAAGTCGTTTTATGAGAGCCGTTGGATGCGATCCAACGGCTGAGATGCAAAGTGCGGATATAAGGTATATCCGGGTGTCCGGATTGGATCCGGATTGTATATATATATATATATATATATATATATATATATATATATATATATATATATATATATATATATATATAGGTGGATTTTCTAGTCCAAACCTCCCGAAAATAAGAAAAAAATGATTTTTTTTGTGATGAAAATTATTTTTGGAAAATCCGAGCCGTCAAATGTGTTCAGAAGGTGTTTTCAAGGGTCCACGCGAGAAATCTTCAAAAACAAATACCGGGAAGGGCTTGATCCAAGCAGTTTTTGGCAAAAACTGTATATTTTATAATTTTGCAAAAACTGTTTGGATCAAGCCCTTCCCGGTATTGTTTTTTGAAGATTTCTCGCGTAGACCCTTGAAATCATCCTTCTGAAAACATTGGACGGTTCGGATTGTCAAAAAAAAAAAGGTTCAGATCATTGAGGTCCAGAAGTCCGGAGTCCGGACTAGAAGTGCTCCCTATATATACACACACACACACACACACACACACACACACACAAAATTTTCAATCCACACTCTTAAAGTGTGGACTTCATCCATACTGATTTTTCACAACTTTAGGCTGGAAGATTTGTTAACATTTTTACGCTTTCCAAAGTTAATTCGCTGCCCAAGTCTCCTAGGATAGAATAGATTAGGATTAACGAATGGCAAAAAAAAAGTTAATTCGCTGCCAACATGGATAAAAAAATATGATACTTTGCTATCCTTAAAACCCACAAGGGTATAGCTATTTGCACAATTGATGGTTATCTAACCACAAGCAATGGCGGACCTTGGAATCCAATCTAATCGGGACACTTTATTACTTATAATCGTGTAATTTTTTTTTAGTCACCAATCTTGTTAAATTAAGACATTTATCATGGATTATAAGATTTATAATGCTTACTTTAAAATAAAAAAAAAAAGAACAAAAAATGAGCAAAGAATTAATTCTACATTTTTATCGGGGTCTTACTCAAATTATTAGCATTCCGATTATGGGTAAATCATTTGATGTATGTAGTCGAGACTGTTTGAAGATATGTTGAGGTCTTACGCAAATTATTGGACCCTGTATAGATCAGCTGAGTTAAAATGTAGATAAAGTTTGATCAATTCATTAACCTTTTGGGGCTTCAAATTCAGTGACGAAAAATTGAGCGAATTGATCAACGTCTTTCCAACATCGGACTCAATTAATATTTTTTTCTTTCCGATCATTTATACGAAAACCCGAGATATGGGTTCACTAAACCCGGTGTACATATTTTTTGGTACATAGAGAAAACAGCAAAACAAAAAAACTAAATTCTTTCATACGCCACCCCCCTCATATCAGCTTCAAAGAGGGGGATGATATTAGTGGGAGGAACAATATGTGAAACCCATTTGTCCTCTTGATCCACTCCGATATTGGCAAGTTTATCCGCGACTTTGTTTCCTTCACGATAGGTATGGATTAAGAGGCAACCAGTGGCAGCAATCATAGCCTTGCATTCTTGGATGCATGAGAGTCTTATGAGGTGAGTGAGCAGGAGCCTCTCCTTCGATCAAAGCTATGGCTGTAGCAGAGTTCGACTCCACCTCAATCGCCTCCGTACCTTGGCTTTGGACCAGTTCCAGGCCTCTAAAAATACCCCAGAGCTCAGCTTCCAGACTGGTGCAATCTGCAAGTCTCCCGTAAAATCCCAGAACCCAATGGCCTCTTTCTTCTCTGAAAACTCCACCAAATCCAGCAGGCCCCGGATTGCCCCGACTACTCCCATCAGTGTTGAGCTTGATTTTTCCCGTACCTGGAAATTTCCAAGAAACAAGTTTAACTTGACGAGTAGCAGATGGGAATTTCTCAGCATGTGTGCTAACAATTTCAGATTGAAACACAAGGCATTCTCTGTAGATTGTATTAGGATCTGGGTTTATATTATCAAAGACTTTCTTATTCCTGGCGATCCAAATTTTCCAAAGAGCAACTATAATTAAGACAGAGTTAGAAAAACCCCCTGAACCGATTTTAGATTGGTTGATGTAAGCCCGCAACCAACCTCTCCATTCTTCCAGATCGCCCGTAGTGGGAACCTGAACATTAGGGAATCTAGACCAAACATTAGCACTAGACGAGCAAATAAAAATGAGACGAAAGATATCCTCACTAGCATTATCACACCTAGGGCAAGCATCAATGTTAGACAGGCCTCTAATGTATCTCTGATTGTTAGTAAGTAATTTACCCTGCATACAAATCCATAGGAAACCCTTCAACTTAGCAGGAACTCTAAGTTTCCAAATCCAGTTCCAATGCCATAATCATTTAAATGGTCATAAGAAGATTTAACAGAGAAGTTACCATTTTGATTCAAAACCCAACGAGGAGTATCTTCAAATTCAGCATATTTAGGAAGAAGGATGTTGGTAATTCTAGTAGCATTAGGAGCTCCCACAGTTTGAGTAATTAAAGAATCATTCCAGTCCTTGGTGGCAGTAATAAAATCAACCACTTTCACATTATTAGTAAGAGCATTTTGATCTCTAGCACCAAGCACATTATTGCCACACCACCAATCATGCCAAAAGGAGATATCTTTACCGTTACCAACAATCCACTTAATGTTCTTGACAACAAAATCCCTCACTTTGATGATACTTCTCCAAGTGTGGGAGGCTCTTTTATTCGTGGGCCAAGTTCTAAATGTGTGATTTCTAAGATACTTACTATGAAGAACTTGAATCCACAGGGGCTTTTTCTCAGTGGAAATGCACCAAGTTTAGAGAGTAAGGCTAAATTAGAAGTGTTAGCCTTCCGGATACTCAAGCCACCCAATTTCTTAGGTTTACAAACGGTATTCCAGTTAACTAAATGCACTTTTTTCTTGTCAGCCTTGTCACCCCATAAGAAATTTCTATTGATTCTATCAATTTGATTGGTAACTGCAGCAGGAAGCATGGTGGTTTGCATGGTATAATAGGGAATAGTGGATGTTACAGATTGGACTAGAGTGGCTCTGCCCATGAGATTTAAAGAATCAGACTTCCAACCAGCTAACTTCTTGTTAAGTCTCTCAATGATGTATTGGTAATCCTTTTTAGAAACCTTAGAATGGATGAGAGGGACTCCCAAATACATTCCTAGATTTTTGGTAATACCAAAAACACATATGTTACTCAAGTTTTTGGCAGTTCTAGTATTAATGTTAGGGGAGACAAAATGTTTTGACTTGTGAGCACTGATCAATTGTCCAGACTCATCACAAAAAAGATCTAAAGTCTCCTTCATAACATTACATTGATCCACAGTGGCAACACCAAATAACATGATATCATCAGCAAAGAATAAATGAGATAGACAAGGTCCCTCAGGGGAAGCTTTAATACCTTTCCAATGATTACTAGAAACTCTCTGGTTCATTCTAGCAGAGAGTCTCTCCATGCAAATAACAAAAAGGTAAGGTGAGAGAGGATCCCCTTGACGCAATCCCCTCTCAGGTTTAAAAGGGGGCAGGGCTTCACCATTCCAAAGGATAGAAGATTCAATGTTAGTCACACAACTCATGATTAAAGCAATTAAACCTTCATTAAAATGAAAATATCTGAGAGAATCTAGTAAAAAGTCCCAAGATATTCTATCATAAGCTTTATCAAAATCAATCTTCCAAATCATACCCCCTTTTATAGCCTTGCTATTCCTAAGAGTATGGATAACTTCTTGACATATAATAACATTATCAGAAGTTTGTCTACCAGGAATAAAACTGGACTGAAAAGGACTAATGATTTTATCCAAAAGGGGTCTAATACGATTGACAATAATTTTAGAAACCACCTTATAGGAAACATTACTCAAGCCGATAGGGCGAAATTGGGTAATAGATTCAGGATTATCAACTTTGGGAATAAGCACAATATTCGTACGATTCATATCTTTAGGGATAGCTCTGTTCACAAAACAAGAAGTAATAAGCTTGCATAAAGAATCCCCTATGATATCCCAGAATTTATGATAGAACAAGGCTTGGTATCCGTCAGGTCCAGGAGCTTTATAAGCTCCAATATGTTTAACAGCCATGAAAATCTCTTCTCTAGAGGGGCTCTTATCCAAATTATCATTATCCTCAGGGGATATCACATTATGAACCCAATTACTCCAGTGTATGGGGGTATTGTTAGTGTAATCACAGAATAGAGCAATGAAATGATGATTAATCAGATTTTTAATACCATCTTCACTATCAGTCCAGATACCATTCCCGTCCTTAAGGGCCAGAATTTTATTCCTTCTCCTCCTAATAATAGTAGATAAATGAAAAAATCTCGTATTATAATCCCCTTCAAGAATCCATTTAGATCTAGATTTTTGAAACCAAAGGAGTTCCTCCTGTTTTGAAATGTTTTGGTACTCAGTGGAAATTTTTTTTTTCAAGCAGGAAAAGATTATGGGAGTAAGAAAGGCTTTGACTTTTTTGTATTCCTTCCAGTCTAGCTAGAAGATTTTTTTTTCTTAAAGAAAATGTTTCCAAAAACCTCTTTCTTCCAGTTATGAATCTTGTCAGTAAGAATCACTAAATTATCAGCAAAGCGGGCTGAGGGATTATTCCAGGAGGCTAGCACAACATTTATAAAATCCGGGTGGTGAGTCCACATATCCTCAAAACGGAAAGGTTTCACTCTAACGTTAGAGGAAGGGATGCCTTCAGTGAAAATGAGGAACGGGCAGTGGTCCGAATAAACCCTAGGGAGGTTTTTAACCACTGCATTAGGAAACATCAGATTCTAGTTATTATTGCAGACAGCCCTATCAAGTCTAACCATGGTATTAGCAAGGCCTGCTCTGTTGTTAGTCCAAGTAAGTTTAGGGCCAATACATCCCAGATCAATGAAATTGCAAGAATTCAGGAAATTAGAAAATTTATTACATCTATTCTACGAGGTACCTCGTTGGAAGCTCCTTTTTCTGAACTCTCAGCATGATCATTGAAATCTCCAGCCACAAGCCATTCTTTGCTATCATGAGCCGCCCTTTCCTGGAGGTCATACCACATCAGGTCCCTGCATGTAGGATTGGGGCTTCCATAAACGGCTGTGAAAACCCACTCACGATGGTCTACACGCGTGATCGTAGCATGGATGGCCTGGTTCGTGACCTCTACTGCAGACACAGCAACCTTAGTGGGGTTCCAAAGAACCCAAATACCACCAGAACGTCCTATAGGGTCCGAGAAAGAACTCGCCATGAATCCTTTGTTTGTAAAGAAGTTATTCAGAGAAGATAATGGGACCTTGGTTTCAACTAAAACAAGCAGGTCGGGATGGTGATTATCCATAAGCTCCACCATGTTTCTCTTAAAAGCACTGTTACCAGCGCCTCTGCAATTCCATATGAGGCAAATCATAGAAAAATGTTTTGGAAGGAAGGGAAGGGGAAGGAGTTCATTCCATCCTACAAGTTTCTTGATCTCCATTTGGTCCCGGACTGTGCCGTTCTGACTTTCCAGATCCACCACATAGAACGGAACTCTCGCTACATTGCATCCTGGAGCCATCACTTCCATCTTGACCCTCAGAGTCGACCAAATGACCCTCACTAGAGCTCCTTCCTCTTCCTCGGGTTTGATTAGGGTGCAAATCAGCTGATGGTGGAGGAGGGAGGTCTCGATTTCCATGGGGTTGAATCTGGACTGAACTTATTGGGGGCTTTTGGCTGGGTTGTTGGCTAGGGTTTGTTTCTGAAGTAGAGTGAGATAGCGGAGAGGGGGGCGTAAAGTGGGTAGTTGTAGGTTTGGTGGTATTAGTAGTAGTAATGGGTGGGTCAAGTTTTGAGACAAGTAATGGGCTAGTATTAACTGGGTTCCCACCAATTTAACCTTTAACATTATTCACTTTAGCCCAAGTTTTGGGCTCACTAGTTTTGGGCTCATTGTTATTTTTGCTCGTAGAGTGTGGCCGTTTGGGATGGGAAGTACTGGCCTCATACCAATTTAGCAAGGAAAAACGATTACCTCTAGCGTCCATCTTCTGAGCGTTTGGGCCTTGTGATTTACCATTATGGGCCACTTGGTTTCGATCCGTATAGCGTTTACCCGTGTTGGGCCGTCTAGGCTTTCTTTGGACTAAAGTCCACTGTCCATATGCAGGAAGTTGGGCCGCATTGCCCAAAATAGGTTTCTCTACTGTCGTAGGTGTATTAGCCGTTACCCGTTGCTCTGAAACTTGATCTCCAACCGGCGGTGAAGTAATTTTAGTTCCCCATGAGCATTGATCTTTTCTGTGACCTATATGCCCACAACCGAAACACATAAATGGAATGTGTTCATATATTCCACTCGATAAATTTTACCTTCGATTAGAACTCTGGATTTCACTGGTTTGCTCAAATCAATTTCTACACAGACCCTAGCATATCTTCCTCTGTCTGTTTCCACAGTTGTAGAATCGGCTCTGATGGGCCGACCTAGTCGCTTAGCAATTCGAAACATGTTTTTCTCATAATAGTATTCCAGTGGAAAGTTAGGAAATCGAACCCAAACCGCCGTCTAAATTTCTTCTGCCTCATCTGGTTTAAACCTTGGTTCCCATTCTCAAACGGTAATATACTGATCATTAATGATCCAAGGACCTGCTATGAGTACATGAGTTCTATCACTACGCATGTCAAACTTGAAGACTACAAAACCCAGACCAATTTCCAGCGCACTGAAATCCCCTTGGAGATCCCAAATTGTCCTTACTTTGGTGCATAGGGACTTATATCCGATAGGATATCCGATCGGTTTGACAATGATAGCATTTTTCCAAGGCTGTCTACCATAGTTGAGAAGGCTCTTGGGGATTTTCACCACAGGGATCCCATCAATTTCTTCTTCTTCGTCTATATTCTTCTCCTCCTCTGTTATCTCGTCTTCTATTGGGATGGATTCTACATCTTCAGAGAAAGGAATTTCCTTTCCCCTTGAGGCAATGAGAGCTTGTTTGAAGGAAAGTGCCTTGGATTTTTGAGTACTAGGACTCCTCTTCAACATTTCCCTGGATCAAAGTTTCCTTAGAGTTATCCTCCGAGATGTTCATTACCGTGTCTTCAATTTGTGGCTTTTCCACTCCGGGAGTATCCTCAGCCATATCGACCGAGTAGTCGTGGTCGTTCTTAACTTTCTTGGTGCTGCGAATGAGGTGATCCTCTTCTTCCGTGGTGATGTTGTCTGACGAGGTTCCGATGGGCAAAGTGACCGTTATCAGTGGTTGAGCTGACATAGAGACAGTTAGTAAACACAGGACTTTCTCTCTCTAGACCCGGTGTACATATGAGAAAGTGTATGCAACATGAAAAAAAAACATGAAAAGGCATCCGACGGACGAGATCCCGTCTGGTACACAGTTTGAATAGTATACCGGGCGGATCTCATTTGTTGAATGCCTTTTCATGATCATTTTCATGTTTTCTTTTCATATATTGTACTATGGCTCGTGTACATATGGTCCACACCTAGGGATGACACTCGTACTCGCCACAACCTGAACTTGCCCCACCCTGCCCCTAACAGAAAGTTTTTTTTTTCCCCCAATTTTTCTATTTTGACTAGACACTTTTTCACTTATGGGTTTCAACACCACTCTCTACATTTACGGAAAAAAATGGAGAAAAATGATGGTAAAAGAGAAAAATGAGGGAAAAGTAGAGTAGAGAGGCAAATATCTTACTACTGGTAGCAAGCCAAAATGAACAAAATTAGAGTAGATAATCAATTTGCAAGTCTTCGGAACATAATATTTTGGTTGACTAGGCATAGTAGCCAACAAGATCCGGGGGGCCTGTTGTCCGTGGGGGTCGGCAGGCCCTGCCAACCCCATCTGCGCTGTCCATTTCGCGCATCAACGACTCGGATTGCATCTGTAAGGACAAAATTCCGGAGTCGTCTTGTTTTGGCAATTTCATGTGACAAAACACATATTGATATCGAGTTGTAATTTTCTAAGTAGGAGTCTGTATAGGATTAGAGTGGAAGGAATCTTTTTTTTTTTTTATGTAATTTGAGAATTAGTGTGTTAGTCGTTTGTTGCCAATCAATTTGGTGCACTTAGAACAAGAAGATGGATTATGGGATCGATCGGTTTATTGGTCGGGTATCTCCAATTGATCACAAACTCCAGGTTGCACACGGTGTACGTTTTTCAGAGCATAGTGACTGATACGAGGAACAATCGGGTTGTTGATCGACATTGCCAAAAATTCCGGATCTACAATGGTCCGATCAATCGGCTTGCAATGCGATTGATTGGAATGACAACTCTATAATTATGTCACGGTTTTTAGATCTAGGGCAAGGAGGTCGGCTGAAAAAGAATATTATAGCCGCTTGTGTTCAAAGCCACAAAACCCTAGAATATCGAGAGTGAATCTTGAAGCACAAGATCGATGAAACTTTAATCAAAGCTTCAAGAGGTTTCTACGTCAATCAACAATCAAATTCAAGTTGTTTTCCGGTGGATTTCCGGAAGAACGTTTGGAAGGCTCGAGGATTCGAGGCAGCGACAATCAACTACTGGGTGTGGTGTACGAGGATTCGGCAAGTACATCTTAGAGCGATTGTGAGTGATTCAAATCGTAGGGTAAGATTACTTGTAACTACACAATGGTTTTTATAGTGTTTGATTCCTTCTCGTGGTTTTTGCCCATTTAGGGTTTTTCCACGTATATCTGGTGTTCATCAGTTTATTTGTTTTATGGTTGTGATTGGGTCATATATTGATTGATGTTATTGTTTTTATTGAGATAAAATAACCTAGCAAATTATAAAACCTAGGCGATCTAGGATTTTTCATTTGGTATCAGAGCGGGTCACTCCCGTTAAGTAGGAAGTTTTTCCTCGAGTGGATCCTTGCTTTCACGATGAATAGGAACATGAATCACCCCTCTAGTCGTACCCCTATTTTAGACAATGAAAACTTCGATTACTGGAAATCGAGGATCAAAGCCATAATGAGATCAGCAGATGAAGAAATTTGGAAGTCGTGTGTTAATGGTTATACGTATCCTACCCATACAGTAAACAATGTAGTAGTACCCAAACCTAGTTCCAAGCTGTCCCCTATAGAAAAAACTGAATTACAAGCAAACAATAGAGCCTTAGATATTTTGTTCAGTGCTGTGGATGTGAATGAACACCGTAAGATAGCAAATTGTGAAATAGCTAAGGAAGCTTGGGATATCTTAGTCACCTGTCATGAGGGTACTGACGTGGTAAAACAGTCTAAACTACAAATGCTTACAACTGAGTTTGAAATTATCAGAATGGAAGAGGAGGAGACTTTTAATCAGTTCTACTCCAAGCTAATATCAATCGTCAATAGCTGTGAAATATTGGGTGAGCCTTGATAAGAGCACAAACGTGCCCATTAGCGGCCCCTAATTTATTATTATTACGCCCTTTTAATATATTACTTGGAGCTTGATACTCGTTTTTCTCGTTTCAGGATTTGTGGAACAATTAAATGGAACACAGAGCTAAATTGAGAAGTTAAGGGTGCCGATTGAATTAATTAAGAGGAAATTGGATTCACGTGATATTTTGAGTGGCAGCTCTCAAAAGGAATTGATTGTTTATGACTAAAATACGTGATAATCAAGACAAAGGAAATTCAATATCTTAGTTAGGAAGTAAATTTTCAGTGGTTCAATATGGGATTCCGTGGGTAACCAATATGGCCCCACCAATTCACTTTTAAGGAAAAGAATTGGGCTGCAAGTTGAGGACGTGGGAATTTCCATATGCAATTGGGGGATCAACATTATAAAAGGGAAAAGAAGTGAAGGGTTCGGGGACTCTTTTTGCACGCAGTAAATTAATCACGAAGCTGCGGACTTCTTCACGCATAACAGGAGACACGAGGCTGCGGCTGGAATTGGAGTTTAACTCCATGAACGGCTAAACTACTCGACTGGGGTAACGAGGAAACTTTCTCCGAGTAATGTAATAGTTTAATTTCTAGGGTTTTTATTCAACAATAATTGTATGACTTGGGATGATTCATATTTTTATGAAAGAGCATATTTTTCCTATTAATCGTAGTGTTTGTATTCCGGATATCAAGCACCGTCATGCAATAGTTTTCACTGTTTCAGGATAGTCTCTGAGATGGGTTATACGACGTTAGACGGGTCGTGCCGCCCGTTAAGTCCGGTGAGACGACCCGCGCTATGTTGAGATAGCCTTTACGGTGTATGAATCCTGTGAATCCTCTTGACGATTGTCGATAGGAATTGCAAGCCCTAGCGATAATCTTATTTTACTATGTTGAATAATTACCCTGGATTTTATTCGATTATACTAGAAGGGGAAGGTGGAATCGAAACCCTAGTCCTTTCTCTCCTTTGCTTTCAAAACCTTTACTGCTTTCCTAGTTAATTTTAGTATTAATTTTAGTTTCACCAATCAAATCCCAAACTTCTCTTGTTCTTAAAATTAAATTAGAAATTAATTGAAAGTACCGCAACTTAGCTTTTTACTCTCCGTGGACGATCTCGGACTTAACCACTGTTCTTCGGAGTAATAGTTAATTTCTTGTTTTATAAATTATATTTTTGGTACAAAAACGACATATCAAGCCTATTGATTCTTTTCGTGTCATTAAAATTTTTTTGAGATCTTTTCCTGAACGTTTTAAAACAAAAGTCACTATGCTTGAAGGTAAGCGAAAATTAAAAGAAAAATCTATTGAGGAAATTGTTGGCTTACTTCAAACATATGAAGCAAACATCTTGCAATCTGAATCTATTGTAACAAAAACAAAACCTTCGGCTAAATCGATTGCTTTTTCTAGTTCTCAAAGTGAGAATATAGATTCAGATAGCGATGATAATTATGACCTTGAAGCACTGACTTTGCTTACAAATCAATTTAAAAAGTTTTTCCGGAAGAAACCGACTGAAAATAATTTTAGAAATAAAAAATCTAATTACAAAGGAAAATGTGAATTATCTAATCGAAAAGAGAAGAAGGGGATAAAAGGACCACCATCGGGGCCTAAATGCTTTGAATGCCATGGTTACGGTCATCTGGCCCATGAATGTCTCAATAAACTAAAAAAGAAGTCAACCTTCAAGGCCAATATATCTTGGGATGATGATAGTGAAACAGACAAGTTTGAGGAAGAGCACAACGAAAATACTAACTTCATTGCTTTTGGGGCTTGTTTGCACTCAAATGCCATTGTTTGTGAATCATCTGATGATAGTGATGATGAGGAAGGAGATGAGTTTGAGGATAGTCAGGAGTTGAGAGAAAAGTATGACATATTTTATAAGGAAAGTATGAAAATTAACAAGGCCAACCTCAAACTAGCAGAGAAGTATAAAAATGCAATTATGGAGTTGGCAAAAGTGCAAAATCAATTGAAGGATGAGAAAGGGGTATTAAACTTGGTAACAGAAGAAAGAGATACGCTCAGAAAAGAAGTTGTGAATCTTCAAGAGAAAAACATTGCCTTGATTGATCAAAACTCCTTGCTCGAAGGTAAAATAGATAAGTTAAAAATTGATCTTGATAGTGCTGATTGTGTTTTTAAGCGATTGAATACAGGTTCAAAGAAATTGGATGACATCCTTGGTGCTCAAAGATAAACAAATGATAGGTCAGGTCTTGGCTTTCATGGAGCTTCATCGTCCCAACAGTGCAGAGGAAAAACCAACGAAAAGCTTAAAGAGGTAACTTCGAAATCTTATTTTACTGCTACTATTCAGAATAATGTTGGCAAAACTCATACTATTGGGAAAGCTAAAATCGATAAATTTGTTCCTACCTGTCATTTTTGTGGAGTGAGAGGCCACATTCGACCTAATTGTTTTAAACTTCATGGGTACCCTATTGAATCATCATGTTATCACTATGTTAATAATTATGGGGGTAGAAACCAAAATCCTCGATTTATAGGGTGACTCCACATGAAAAGAGCACGAGTGTCAATCCCAAACATGCGTATAAACATTTTGCAAATTTTGAGAAGGTCAAGACTAGACATATTTGGGTGAGGAGATCAGACTTCAGACCTCATACAACTTTGTCCACCAACTCTCTAGATGACACGCAAGCAACTGGAGGTGTTGACTTTGCCTTTTAAGGCTTGGTCTTGTGTCCATAGTCTTGTTGGTCTACATTGCTTATCTTGTACTAGATCTATGGATTGAGGATTTTTTTTTTAGTTGCTGTTGGTTTTTCATTTATTCTTTATGTTATTTTTTTAAAAAAAAAAATCTTATGTTTTCTTTTTCTTTATATATATATAAACATGCACATAATTCAAAATCGAAAAGATATTTTTTTATCCTGTGACTCCCCTCTAGAATTCGTGCATTGGTTTGGATTTATGGATATGCACTTTTGTGATAATGTATGCATGATGTGGTTGAATTTAGTCATGGCATACATTGGGATTTCGTTTGTCTCATGTTGCACGTTTCTGTGATCTCCACTATTGCACGTCATAGTCTGATGGATTGCACACTAAGTCATGCTAATTTCTCATATACCTTGCTAATCTGTCTTCTTTACTCCCTCGGCGATTGACCGTTTGAGCTCTAATGATAGACTTGTGGCCTTTGTGAGTGAGATATAAAATATTGATGGGAGAAAATAATATATATGCTTATCCGGGCGTTCATTGAGTAACCGGACAATTGGGGTGAGGTACTCTCCCCCTAAGCGTTCGCGTCAAAAGGTGAATAGACCTCGTGAAGGCATTTTTTTGTATTGGACCACTTGCTTAGTAACCGGATTATCCGGCTCTATCCAGTCCGAATATTCGCGTCAAACAGCAGTGGGGTAAAAGAGAATACCATGTTTAAAAAAAAAAATTAACAAAAAAAAAAAAAAAAAAAACAATTGGTTTGGGGGAAGTATTACTGATTGAGGGAGAGTATTGTTGTTCTATGGTTTGATTTGTCTTATCGTTTGGGCGTGGTTTGACTTTGTGAGGGGGAGAAAGAAAATGTAACAGCCCAAGCGTATATGAGAAACTTCGTGGTTAATGGTTTGATAATCTTGAAGGCCGTTCATGTGTCACACACACACCTCTGTTATGGATTCGTGTCTCATGAGCATTTTGTTCTCTTGATATATCCATGAATGAATTTCTCTATTTTGTCCATGCTGGTTTACAAATATGCATATTCATCAAATTTCATAACCAAGAAACATGATTTAAGATGGTGTGTTGCACTGAGACTTCGGAGAGTACAGTTTTTGTTTCATACTCAATGGCATTTTCAATTCCTTTTCATATGCGGTCTTACTGCCTTCAGAAGTGGCTCGAGCAAGTTTAAGGGCCAATCCTTTTTGTTCATTTCTTTATAGTATTTGAAATTTGCTTGCGTCCTCTTTATTTATTTATTTTTCAATCATAATCGTAGTCAAATTAATATATATATTGGATACACAGTGGGTTTTTCTTGTTTAAAATATCTATTATTTATTTATTTATTATTATTTTTTTTGGATTCAATCAAAAGAGTTCCGGATTGTCTTTTACTCTGCTTTTTAGGTTGCTGATTGGTACCTTTTTTTTTTTTAGTAATGCATGACAGTTTGATTTTGTTCCTTGTTATTTCACTAGTAATATTGGTTTTCCGATTTACCACAGGGTTAGATGGCGCTTTGATATTTTGGCTTATGGATTATGTATTCCACTCATCGATAGATGGTGACTGGTTATTTTCTATTGGTTTCATTTTGGCACATGCATTATTCTTTTCGTGTTACTTGTCGTTGGCCTATGGCTGCTACTTATATTTTTGCTTGCTTCATTTTCACTGCCTTTTTCATTTTTATGATGCTCGAGTTATCTAACTCTTCCTCAGCCTTTGTCCTTCCGTGACAAAAAGGGGGAGAAATTTTATTGGTTGTTTCTATGCTGCAGATTTAAAGGTGGTCATCGTTCGTTTTTAGGGGATAGTTTTTTTTATTAGTGTGTTTTGTCGTGGAAGTGCCAAAGGGGGAGATTGTAAGCTCCATAGGCCGAGCTCCTTTTTTGGTTGGCAATTCCATGACATAATATACATTTACATATATCCCTATTATCGAGTTGTAATTTTTATTTTCTTTTTTTAGATGCATCTGTTTAGGGTTGTGGAAGGAATTGAACGTGTCTTGTAACGAGGGACCGTAAATGTGTAGTCAATAAAAATGTACGGCTTTAATTTGGATGGGCACCAACTTTTGGAAGGATTTGCAAAAACATGGTATGGAGCCTAATCAAATTGGAAAGCTTGGAAGCCTAATCAAATTGTGAATGTATTATTGGACCATTCGCTTAATAACCGGGCATTGGGTATGAGGTACTCTTACTCCCAATATTCGCGTCAAACGGCAGTGGGGTAGAAGAGAATATTTGGTTTTGTGTTGCTCTCTGAAAAATTAATACGAAAAAAAAAAGATGCGACTTTGAGGGGGAGTATTTAACTTGCTCATTCGTTAATCACATTGAGGACCTAGCTCGGTTTGACTTGTTGAGGGAGAGTTGTCTTGAAACTCCTAGTATACATGAGAACCGACGAACTTAATGAGTTGAGCTAGATATGATTTTTTTGATTCACACACACACTTTATCATTCGGCTATGTTGTGTGTCGCATTCTTGATCTAATGTCTCGATGGTGCGCTTTCACAATATTTGTTCATATTTTTTGTCTTGATGTGTGTGTTCATGGTTATTAACGGTAGTCATAAGAGCAGGTGTGTCACATGTGATCCTCTTCCTTTATTTACTCACATTTTTAGTGTTTCTTTTGTTATATAAAAATGTTGTGATAAAAAAATTAATATTCATTGTTTGAGGGGGAGTTGAATATCCTGTCAAAAAAAATAAATTATTGATTGAGGGAGAGTTTCGGTGTTCTATGTCATTTTTCTGTCTTATCGTTTTTTGTGTGGTTTGACTTCGTGAGGGGGAGATAGTTTGTCAGCCCAAGCGTATATGAGAAACCTCGTTTGTAATTATAATCTTGAGGGCTACTGCTCCATGTCTAATGCACATTTATTCTTCTCGATATATCCATGGTTGAATTCAATACATTTAGCACATACCTAATTAAAAATGTTTCTATTCATCGAGTCTCATAATTGAGAACTTACTCCTTTGTTGGTGCGTTATTAGTTAGGGAGATTGTTCTATCTTCATGCTATTTATGTGAGTATTCACCCCTCTCATAAATTTCTTATTTGGTTGCTTCTATTGGTCATTAATTGTTTAGTGCTCTTCCACTCGCATTTATTTCTTTATCATTTATCCTATTTGCCCTTGTCACTCCATGTCAAAAAGGGGGAGAATATTGACAGGGGGAGTAGGTTACTTGCTTATTGTTCTAACTTGGTTAGATGTTGAGTGATAGGCGCGTGGAAAGCTTGCTTTTGAGCGCCTAAGTAGGGGTATTTAGCATATTAGACGTGTGTTTAAGCTTTGTTTTCCATTTAATATGTGCACGTGGTGTTTTTGGGTATTGAGCGTATTTTACAGATAATTCAGGGATGTGGGTGCAATTCCTTGGCGTTGGGAGTACATGCACGTAAATCAAGAGTTGGAAGTGAGCAGATTTTGCATGGAAGTGATCGAAATCCGTCGGGAGCGCTACCCCATTTTGTTGGAGCGCTCAAATTGGGCACAAAAAGGTCCCAAAACTGAACAGAAGGTTTTGGAGCGCTACACCAAAAGTGGTGTAGCGCTACCTAAGGACATATGGTCAATGGTCAATGCAAGGGTTCAACGGTCAACGCGGCACTTAAAGGGGGCGGTAGCGCTACCCCTAT
Organism: Vaccinium darrowii; assembly: GCA_020921065.1. NCBI lineage: Eukaryota > Viridiplantae > Streptophyta > Magnoliopsida > Ericales > Ericaceae > Vaccinium > Vaccinium darrowii. The sequence goes on along the minus strand of CM037161.1, from coordinate 23,990,055 downwards.
TTCTAGGTAGCGCTACCGAGCAGCTATCGTGGCCATTGAATGGCGTCGTTTGGCATCGCGCGGAATACTTCGGGGATTTTCGTTCGGATTTCGTTAGGAATACTAGGTTTAGTATAAATACTTCTATTTTAACCCAGATTAGGGTTCCACGAATTTTCAAAAAGTTTTATGTTCTAAAGTTTTCGGCTACAGTTCTTCAATTTTGGCATTCGACATTCAAGCTTTCAAGTTACTTTGGATTTTCAGATTTCCGGATTCCAGATTGGTGTTTTCGATTGCAATATTCAAGTTCGTTTCTTCGTTGCAATTTGCGGTAACGCTATCTATTCATGTTTAAATTCGCACAGCATGCTTAGATCTAGGTTTAATATAGTTTCTGCAATTATTATAATCATCAGTGAGTAGTCGTTTTGAGTGAGGCTGCGGGGCGAAGGCGCCGTACATCTAGACTAATTAATGTTTCACCTCGGTGCCGAATTAACTTGTTTTTCAGGCAATTTTAGGAAATGAAAATTCCTTTTAACAAACAAAACCCTAGGCATCACCAGAATTCGAATGCGCATGGAATCTGGTGACAGGTGGTGCGCATTTGTTAGGGAGCCTTTTCTCGTTCTAAAATCAATAAAAAGAGAAATTGTGGCCCGAGTAAACATTGGTTAGGCTAGACACGGATGCTGGTATCCCTCAGCTGCGCTCTCTTGTTAATTTGCATTCAATTAAATTAGCTTAGAAATTAGTCAATAAATCTCATCAAATCAAAAGGTGGCTACCTAAGAGCCAAGTAAAACTGCACTTTCACACTTTTGAGTCAAGCACTTAAGTCGTCTCTGTGGTTCGACTCCGGTACTTCCGGAACATTGTGCTGCACTGGTCGAGAGTCCTATGCTTGGGACGCGTCTTTATTCGTTTTATTTTTAGTCACCTGGTCGGTCAAACATTGAGTTTTATTTGCAGCTTCTCTACAACTCGATCTCTGTTTGTCTTTTGAATTCATTTTATGGGAGAGATTTTCATTGTAGTGTGTTTTGTCATGGAAGTGCCAAAGGGGGAGATTGTAAGGACAAAATTCCGGAGTCGTCTTGTTTTGGCAATTCCATGTGACAAAACACATATTGATATCGAGTTGTAATTTTCTAAGTAGGAGTCTGTATAGGATTAGAGTGGAAGGAATCCCTTTTTTTATGTAATTTGAGAATTAGTGTGTTAGTCGTTTGTTGCCAATCAATATGGTGCACTTAGAACAAGAAGATGGATTATGGGATCGATCGGTTTATTGGTCGGGTATCTCCAATTGATCACAAGCTCCAGGTTGCACACGGTGTACGTTTTTTAGAGCATAGTGACTGATACGAGGATCAATCAGGTTGTTGATCGACATTGCCAAAAATTTCGGATCTACAATGGTCCGATCAATTGGCTTGCAATGTGATTGATCGGAATGACAACTCTATAATTATGTCACGATTTTTAGATCTAGGGCAATGAGTTCGGTTGAAAAAGAATATTATAGCCGCTTGTGTTCAAAGTCACAAAACCCTAGAATATCGAGAGTGAATCTTGAAGCACAAGATCGATGAAACTTTAATCAAAGCTTCAAGAGGTTTCTACATCAATCAATAATCAAGTTCAAGTTGTTTTTCGGTGGATTTCTGGAGATGGAAGGCTCGAGGATTCGAGGCAGCGGCAATCAAATATTGGGTGTGGTGTACGAGGATTCGGCAAGTACATCTTAGAGCTATTGTGAGTGATTCAAATCGAAGGGTAAGATTACTTGTAACTACACAATGGTTTTTATAGTGTTTGATTCCTTCCTGTGGTTTTTGCCCATTTAGGGTTTTTCCACGTATATCTGGTGTTCATCAGTTTGTTTGCTTTATGGTTGTGATTGGGTCATATATTGATTGATGTTATTGTTTTTATTGAGATAAAATAACCTAGCAAATTATATAATCTAGGCGATCTAGGATTTTTCAGCATCAAACAATGGACGGCTCGGATACACTTTGGAGAGGTGAGATTTGAGCTGTTGATGCGTGAAATGGACGGCGCGGATGGGGTTGGCAGGCCCTGCCGACCCCAAGGGGCAGCAGAGCCCCCCATTTGCTTTTTTAGATTCCCCAAATTAAAATCTATAGTAGCAAATTATGAACTTGTAAGAGCATCAATATCAACATCTCTACTTTACTTTAAAGTTAAAGTAGAACGCAAACTCCTCCAAAATTTCAAAAATCAGCCTCACCAAACGAACTCGCCAATTTGAAGATTTCTTAACTTTACTACAGTAACTTAACAAATTTGGCGACCTACTGTTCACTCATCAAAAGAGGAGGATAGAGGGAAAAGTAAAAGTTTGAATAGAGAGTCTGATTCTGTGAGTTTTTGATAAAGTGACTTGCTAAAGTTTTAATAGAGAGTTTGATTTTATGAATTTTTTGGAAAGTGATTTGCTAAATTATAAAAAGGTGTTTTTGAGGTTAAATTTGGTATGTCAGATAGGGATGAAGTCATGGAGTTAATAATCGGATATACCATATTAATAAGTTCAAGTTTCTCAAAAGATAAAATTTACATTTGAGCTACTGATGCCTTCTTTTTTTCTTGCGGTTTTGCTATGGCAAGACAGTTATGCCATTTTTTGTTTCCTACTGTTATAGCTGAACCTATGGATGTCCATTGATTCAATTTTTTGGGCTTCTGATTGTAGCTTCTTATTATGAGCTGTATGGAGCTAATAAAAAGACTAACATAGCCTTGGGACTAACTTTTTCATCCATCAAGTGGATGGAAAACGTGATTTGTCCTTAGTAAAAATGAAAATGATAGTTGAAGGGGGAAGAGAGTTCAATTTGTAGTTGAAGGGGGAAGTTAAATTTTTTTTGATAGTTTAAGGGGCAAATAGATATTTAACCCTAAAATCTAATACTTGATTTTATCAAATGGGGAAAACATGTGATTAAATCAAAGCAACCGTTTGATAGATTTTGTCTTTTGGAACTCTTGGCCCTACTCCAATAAATAGCCCTTTCATAGTCTCAAAGAAAATGGGGGTAGGGGACAGGTCAGTCCTAACATTGTAGGGTCTATAGCTGAATTCGAAGAAGGGTCCTATTTTTTTTTTTTTTGGGCTTACGTGTTGAGTACTTTTTTTTCTTTCTTTTGAGCTTATATGTTCGGTGCTAAAACAAATCTAATTTTTTTTTTGGCCTTAATTTTTACACTATTCTAAGGGATCTATTAGGCAATCACCCCTTCTGTTTTAGTTCAGGACATACTATGATAGGTGTTTTTGTTCCCGATGAAATGCCCTTATCGTTAGCTTTTGCATTGATGTTCTTGTCTCCTCCAAATTTTATATAGGCAGTTTTTTCAGTTAGGAATCCCTGACCGGAGGATTTTTGGTGTTTTGAATGTTGTAAAAATTATTTTTGCAAAATCCGGACAGTCCAATGTGTTTAAAAAATGTTTTTAAGGGTCCCCGCGAGAAATCATAAAAAAAAAAAAATACCGGGAAGACCTTGATCTGAGCAGTTTTTCACAAAAACTGTACATATACAGTTTTTTGAAAAACTGCTAGAATCAAGCCCTTCCTGGTATTTTTTTTTTGTCGATTTCTCGCGGGGATCCTTAAAAATACCTTTTAAACACATTGGACGGTTCGGATCGTAAAAAAATATCAGGAACGTGGAGGTCCGGAAGTCCGGAGTCCGGATTAGAAGCGGAGCCTATATATATAGCTGTTGGCAATTATGGTGTGCTTTTTTTTTTTTTTTTTTGGATAGTTCCAAAGTGGGGAATAACTTTTGCCATGATAAATGAAAATAAAATGCTAATAGATTTAACATAAAATTTGTAAAAAAAGAAAAGAAAAGAAGAGACGAAAAAAGAAGGTAATTTTCATACCAAGGCAGGCACAACATTTTTTAGACCAATAGGATTACTGTTATGTTTCATTTTTATATATTAGTTTTGCACAAGGGCTAAAAAGTAAATTGATACTTATAATCCAATCCTATCCTATGCAAAACAAACATGTTAAATAACAATCCTATCTTCTAATCATGTGTAAAACAAACATGCAAATTACCAATCCCACCTCATTACCAATTCCAATCCTAATCCCACCTCTTTACCAATCCCCTCATACCTATAACTATTATCAAACATGCCCATAAGGTAGGTAAAGAGTGAGTTGGGTGGACAAAACTTTGGTCTTTCATCCTCGACAAAATGACGCTTTTGCCCCCTTTGGTCAAAACATACTTTATTGCTGTTGACCCTTGGTAACCGCCGGCTAGTTGGCTTTGGTAATACCCACGTGTACAGGGGAACAAAATGTCATCCGCCAAAAGTACCATTTGGAAAATTCAATGGATACAACCCTTTTATATATTTATTTTTTTTGAAGAGGAAATCGTGTCATTGTCATTAAAAGAAAGATCCATAAGGATCAATTACAGATACAAGAGAACAAGACAAAGGCAAAACAAGTTGCCTACAAACCGGACAATACCTTGATACGAAATGGGCATATTGCCAGCAGAAACTGAGTCATTACGTTCCCGACCAGACGGAACCAGGGCATATTGTCGGGAGCAGTTGCAACGATTACAACCCACCACTCTTGGTGGTCAACCAAACAGAAAAAAAACCTATCTAAAATTATTCCCACCGCCACACCCATCGGATCTGGAACACCAGACTGGGACACGCCGGACCAGGGGAAACCCAGCCGGAACCAAAAAACAAAAAGAAACAAAAACCTCCTCACCTGTTATTCGCCACATCGACAGCCGCCTAACACCGGACCACCACGCTCCTTCTTCACCTTGCCGGTTTGAAGCCCCGAAGCCGGATCAACTCCTCTACCGGAAACCGTCAAAGAGGATCAAAGCACCAAAGTCATAAAAGCCGCAAACGCGAAGAACAGTGACGGTGGGGTGGAGGACACACCAATGGAGGGGTGGAAGGGTCAACCCTTTTATGTACACCAAATGTACAACACTTGTGTGAGACCTGTTTTGAGGACTCACTCAAATATTTCGAGCTTGTCAATTTGTTCAGAATATTTTTTGAAGGGTCACTATAAAAAATCAGTTTAGTCGGATATCGGTAAGTGCTTGATCCATACCTTTTTTTTTTTACTGTACGATTACGAACAAACAAAAAAAAGGTATGGATCAATCATTTACCGATGTCCAGCTAAATTGATTTCTTGCAGAGACCCTTCAAAAAGTATTTTGAACAAATTGAACGACTTAGATTAGTTATGTGGGACCACGAAATGGTCCTACACAAGTGTTGTACACAAGAGTGTTTTTTTTTTTTTTGAACCATAAAACATACGCACATATATCTAGATATAAAGTTACAAAGGCGACTTCGTGCAAGAAAGTGAGCCATCATCACATCTTGAGAGGTGGCCTTAACCACACTTACAAAACAAAAGGAAGAAGAAAAAAGGTCCAGAATATCTCTAATAACATTCCTCATTATTACAGTAGCATTAGAGACATCACACAAAGCCTTGACCACCTCTAGGTTGTCCGTCGAAATTTGCACGCAACCAAAACCAACCGATTTTGCCCATCTAAGAGCCCCCAAAACTACGCAGAAACACAAGAACAATCATGGGCATACTGATCATAGCACCAAGCCGCCGCACCTACACAATCATCTTTCTTCCATGCTCCATCAACCACCAACCTGTCAACACGCCCAGGCTCCACCACGCTGCCCATGCAAAAGGATAGCTGTCTCTCTTTACAAACACTAGCATTGACCCCTTCCATTGAACAAGCTCCCTTAGACTTCAACAACAGAGACAAATTAAGATCAATGTTAATTAGCAACACACATTAAAACTAGGAACAAACAACTTAAACACAGCCCAATTGCGCGACTGCCAAATCTCCCACATATATAGCACACACAACTTTCCAAAACCTCTCAACATGGCCCGCAACCTTACGATGCCCGAAAAACCACTCTGGAAAACCCCTCCACCTCTTCTAAACCTGCCGCTATCTCTAAAGCCACCCATAAACTCCTCGCAAACTCGCAATAGAGGAATAAGTGATCAGTCGTTACCTCAGCTGAGCCACATGTTAGGATTTTCGCAACCCCACAACACCCCTACGGATCTTGGAAACAATGAATCACAAAACAGAAAATCAAGTAATCGTGCGTAATGAAAAAACGAAAAGAAACGAGACACAGATATACGTGGAAAACCTCAACGCGAGGAAAAACCACGGGAGCCACACCAGTCCACTATGAAATCAAAATCAAGAGTACAAGTCTTCTCGCAATCTCTTTGAGATCTGCGTTTTCTCTCGCCTCTCTCTCTATTTTTCTCTGAAAACTGATAATCCTAATTACACACTTACATCGAAATAATTAGGTTGGGCCTATGGCCGAAATTACACACTGAGGTCCCTCAAATATCGTTTTTGTTGCAATCCGGAGTACCGTGGGGGCTCCCCCCCGGTATTGTTGTAGGTTGTCTGCACCTCAACACCACACAAACCACAAACACTCTCATTTATCATATTTGTCCTTTTCAAACCATCCTTAGTTGCTCAAGCCCTTACCCTTGAAAATAAAGCATATTTAGGGGGCAAATTACAAGCCCTTAGCCTTTTCCATAGCTCTACAGGCACCCTCCCTATCCCTCCCGGATATTTACCATAAACAGTCGCAAAATATGTGGCGACCCTGATTTTTAGAGCCATAAAAAAAAAAAAACTACATAGGCATTCCAAAAACCTCTTTTTTTTTTTTTTTGGCTCTAAAATTAGGGTCGTCACAGTTGGTATCAGAGCGGGTAGTCGGTCTTATATGGGATCATGTGGGAGAGTTTAGTTAGGTCTTTGAAAAATATGTATTTTTATTGTAAAAGAAACCTATTTTCTTAGTTTAAAAAAAAAAGAGGAAAAAAAAAGGAAACTATTAATTTATCAGAGTGCGCAACGAAAGCATATAGTTCTACTCGTCATACTCGTCACCATAGTTCGCGGTCAAATTTCGAGGACGAAATTTCCTAAGGTGGGGAGATTGTAACACCCTGTATTTTAGTAAATGCCTATATTTCGTTTAGCTTATAAAATTGTCCTACTTTTACTACATAAAAATAGTTCTAGTATTTTTTTGAAAAATATAATATATATTTCATAGTTGTTCGGTATCGGAATTAGCATAGCGAAGCAGGATGGGACACATGTTAGCACTAGGAAGGATCCTTGGTGCCCAAGTACGGAGTTTTCCGGAAACTAGGTGAGGTGGAGTTCTCTTATTGGGCGAGTTCCCCCTAACATTAATGATTAGATTTAATTTAGATTATACTAGATATTAATTTGATTTTGCTAGCTACAATGGATCTTATCCTATCATGACCAAGACTTCTATCTAGTCTAGGATAAATAGGCTATGCTTCCAATACCACACACACACACAGAGCACATGGACGGCTGGGAATAGAAAGGACGAAGAGGAAGGAGATAAAAAAAATAAAAAAAAAAAGAGAAAGAAAGTTCAGTTATCGAATCAAGGGCTCCGATTTAAGGTAAACCGGGTGGTATACAATATGCTCCTCAAATCATCAAAGTATTTTTTGTTCTTCTCATTTTGTACTTCCTTTGCTGATGATACGTTTTAATTTGATTCCATGTTATGTTCACGTTAAAATTGATATTGCTCTATATGATGTTATGATCACGTTAAAATGCTATGAGACTATTTGGTACGTTGATTGAGTGAACCTGCCAAGATCCTGACCCAGTAGCCGGGAATAAGCCAAAAGGAGGTTTGGCTCAGAGGTAGCCGGGAATAAAGTTAGAAGGAGGTTTGGCTCAGAGAGGGTGAGATCGTCCATCAGTCATGTACCAAAAAGGGCCTATTATGTGGTTTAGCGATATAGATAGTTTTGATTGAATTCATTGATCATTTCCCTCCTTTGTTGAGCAGTTGTATTATGTCATATTGTATACTTCTTGGCTTAATCTATTTTTTTAGGATGGCTTGGAAAGCGAGAAGGGCGATGAGGTCGGATATTGAGAGTAACGGGAACAAATTCCTATTTAGAGAATTTGTAAAATAAATTAATTTGTACCTTTTATTTTATGTGAAAAGTATCTACTTTTTATGTACACAAAAAAAAAAAAAAAAGGTTATTGGAACGCCTATGTAGTGTTTTTTTTTTTAATTTTTAATTTTTTAGGGCTCTAAAAATCTAGGTTGTCACAAAATAAGCCAACTTAACCGTAAAACACCCATTCTTTGAATGCGCCCAGTATAAAAAATCCTTCCTCCCCTTTGCTGGTACATACGTGGCTAAAATTCTAATAGCAACATTGGGAGGAAACAAAGCCTTAACCAAAAGCTCATGCCACTGAAACCACCTCCAATCCATTAAGGATCCCACCCTCATATTACTAAGAGTCAAGAGAACTCAACACCTCACGCCCTCGAAACGGATTTTCAACTCCATTAATCCAAACTCACTACCTAAAGTGCCCTAACTAGTTAGCTAAGAAAAACCTCAAAAAATGGTCTCTAGTGCACAAAAGTTGGCTCCCTAAAATCCTAGGTGGCATCCCTCACTACCTAAAGTGCCCTAAGTGGCTACCTAAATTTGAGGAGGGACTTAAGGAGAGAGAAAGAGGAGAGAGATAGAGAGAAGGGAAGGAGAGGAGAATTTTGTGGGACCACTTGGCACCCCTCACCACCACTTAAATGGGTCTCACTCTAAAAGATAATGAACATTTTTAGGGAGCCCCATTAAAGCGAATTTCTTCTTAGCTAGCTAACTAAGTTCTTAGTAAACAAAATAGGGTCCCACATGTGCTTAGGTGTACACCTTAGGGAGCATTTTTTAGGTAGTGCACTAGAGATGGCCTTAATCTCCTGACCATTATCTACCTCCCATTTTAAACCCTTCGTTATCAAATCCCTTCCCCATAATATATACTTCGCCACCCCGACCTAGCCTTAGCCACCAAAAAGCCGCCCTCGTTACAATACTTACCCAACAACACCTTAGCCAAAAGACTATCAAAATTACTATACAACCTCCACGCCACCTTAGCCAACAAAGCTTGATTAAAACAACCCAGATCACGCATACCCAACCCACCTTGACTCATAGGCTTACACAAATTAGTCCACCTCATCCATGGAATTCCACTACCATCGCCCTTCCCCCCAAAAATTTAACTATAATACTACGGACCTTTGAAATAAAATAATTAGGGGCTCTAAAAACCGAAAACTGATATATGGTGCTGGATTTCTGGTAGCCGAGTACACAAGAGTGTTGTACACGTAGCAGGGTTCTTTTCCTAGAACTTTTATATCCTCTTTTTTCCACCTATTTATAATTTTGAAGACATTTTTCTAACCTAATAGAACTAAATGAAATCTATTACTCCATCCGCCCCATAAAGTTGGGGCCTTACGAAACTACGTGAAATTTTTAAATTAAAAACTAATGTATTTGTCAAAATAATTTTGAATATTTTTTTTTGCACCATATAAAAGTTATCAATGAGATTTATCAAACAAGATCCATAGTGACTAAAAAATTATTTTTTAAATACACCATTTTTATACGGTAAGGGAAATTAAATTGAAAGTAAAGCTTTTTTTTGTAAAGGAGAAAAGGGAAAGTATGGAAAATTACATTTCGGGATATTTCATTAATTGTTTGGCTCCTTTCAAAATTTTCAATTTACTAAAAAAAATTGGCATTGCACTTCTCAATTCTTTTTTGAAAATAAATAAATAAATAGAGTTTTTGGATCCTTGGAAATGCATGCTAATATTAATATATAGAACAGAAAACATGATAGTGGTATTGTTCATTTATGAATATCCAACCACATTTGATTTACGCTATTATCAAGTAATGGGCAATTTTGAAATCTAATTTTGTATGGTATGATTTATTATCAAGTCTAGATATTGATATATTTTGTATATAGTGGTACAAAAGGAAGGAAATTTTCCTATGCGCGAAGAAAATTATATGCTGGGAGAGTGTGGACAAAAATGCTCGAAACAAGTAGAAAAAACAGTGAAATGTATGCAAGGTCAACCCAAAGTCTTAGGGTAAATATTCAAACTAAGTTAATAAAAAGCCAACAAAATTTGTGAAATTGGTAAGCCATTACATTTTTTTTTTTGTTTTGTTAGTTAGAATTCATCTTACGTGGCGAAGTGATAACCCAAGTGTATAGTCTCACTTTGTTCACTCAAATATTTTCGAGGCTAACACAGTGATACAACATGCCTATTTGCTACGTCGTGGCATGTGAGCAATTGGGTGCCATGGGTACTTATGGAGTCAGTTGACACAGTCAAATCATGCTTAATCCAAAACAGAGTTTTGCGTATGCCTCTATATGTTGTTGTTTCCTTAAACTCAACGAATTTGGACAAAAGAGTATCTAACAAATGGAATTCATAAATGTATACAAGTGTGGCCTAAGCAAGCATGGGGGACACAAAGAATTCAAATGATTATCTGATCTACCCAACCTGAGAGAACTCATAACAGCTCGCTAAGGGCCGAGTCGTTCTACGATACTTTAAATTTAATTATTCAATAGTTTTGCTCCTTCAATTACGATGTCATAGGTCACTTTTACTCCTATAGGCAACTGAAGTATTTTAAGTCCAATGGCCGTGTTATTTTTTATTCTCTTGGGTAAGTCCATATTCGCGTGCAAGGCCAGCGGGGCCTCTCACTAGTACTAATATAGTTAACTTCCTCCGTCCCAAATGATTGCCCCTTACAAAAAAACATTTAATTTCTCGATAAAAATAGTACTTCTGTTCATAGTTTTTTGAATTTTTTGCACCAAATTAAAGAGCTAATCGAGATATTAAATTTGATACAAAGAAACTCGAAAAATCATACATGAAAATATTTGACTTTTTATCCGAATATCGCACATCTTTTTGTAAGGAACTACGTACAGTATCAATGTTCACTCTAAAAATTAGAGATTTTTTGGCATTGGACTACCTTAAATTAAATGTGGAGTTGGACATACTACTTAAGAGTTGAGGTGCATTAATACAAAGAAACTCGAAAGAGTATACACGGAAATATTTGATTTTTTTGATTCGAAAATCGCACGTCTTTTCGTATGGAACTATCAATGTTGACTCCGAAAATGAGAGATTCTTTTAGTAGTGAACCACCTTATAAATCAAATGTAGAGTTGGACATACTACTCAAGAGTTGAGGTGTAGCAAAAAAGACAATTTTGAAGAGAAAATGAGAGAGAGCAAGAAAAAAAATGGAAAAAAAAGTTAGAAATTAGAAGTGGGGTGTGACCGTTTGAAACTTTGAATCCACGACATTTCACGGGGACCAAAATTCGGTTATGGATTTATCGCGAACACCTGTTCAATCCTACAACGCCCCTACGGATCTTGGGAACAATGAATCACAGAAAAAACAAGCAAATAAGTGCGTAATGAAAACTGGAAAGAAAAGCGAGACACAAGATATACGTGGAAAACCTCAGCGTGAGGAAAAACCACGGGTGCCACACCAGTCCACTATGAAATCGAATCAAGGAGTACAAGTCTTCTCACAATCCCTCTGAGATTGGTTTTCTCTTGCCTCTCACAAATTTTCACGCTCTGAAAATCTGATACACAACCTTACACACACGCAGCCGGCCAAAACCCTAAAAGAAGCATGTAAGGCTCTCGGTAGCGCTACAGGGAAACACCTGTAGCGCTCCAGAAAGCTCTGTTCAGAAATTAGGCTCTAGGTAGCGCTACACCAAAACCTTGGTAGCGCTACCGCGATGGTTATCTGCACTCCCACCAATCTCCCACTTGAAGATAACCTGAAGCATCCGCAAATAAACAACTGCAAACCCAAATGATCTCAAACAAAACATGGACGTAGTCATCTGACCCCTCTTGGTGTGACTCCAGGCCCATCATCTCTTCAAGCATGAAGGCCAACTGAAGTTGAACACAACTTCAGTTTCTGAACAGTAACAGATTTGGTCAACATATCTACCGGATTTCGATCCCCCAAAAGCTTCTCTAGCAACAAATCCCCATCTTCCAAAAGCGAACGAATGAAATGGTACCTCAAATCAATATGCTTCGTCCTGGCATGGAACATTGGATTTTTGGCAAGGTGTATAACACTCTGGCTGTCACTGAAAAGAACGCAGTTCTCTTGCTTCAAACCCAACTCCTCCAAGAAGCCCTTCAACCAAATCATCTCCTTTGCAGCCTCAGTCACGGCCACATACTCAGCTTCTGTCGTGGATAGTGTCACTAATTTCTGCAGACGTGAGACCCAGCTCACCGCTGTTGAACCCATAGTATAGATATAACCTGTGGTACTTCGCCGCGTATCCTGATCATCGGCAAAGTCTGCATCCACATATCCCTGCACTGTCAATTTCCCTTTCCCAAAACAAAGTGGCAAATCAGTGGTACCTCTCAAATATCGCATGATCCACTTTACTGCTTCCCAATGTTGTTTCCCTGGATTGCTAGCAAACCTGCTCACAACTCCCACTGCATGGGCAATGTCTAGTCTCGTGTTCACCATCGCATACATCAGGCTACCCACGACCGAGGTATATGGAACCTTGGCCATGTACTCTCTCTCTGCATCTGTCTCGGGTGATTGCCCCTGAGAAAGTTTGAAATGACTTCCCAAGGGTGTGCCAACTGCCTTAGCACTCTGCATATTGAACCTCTCCAGAACACGTTCAATATACTCAGCTTGACTCAACCGCAAGGTCCCCTGAGCCTTATCTCTGCTGATCCTCATCCCAAGTATCTGCTTAGCTGCACCTAGATCTTTCATAGCAAACTCCGTTGCCAACTGTTGCTTCAACCTGTTGATCTCCCTAACACAGGAACCTGCTACAAGCATATCATCTACGTAGAGCAATAAAATGATGTAGCTAGACTCAAACCTCTTGAAGTAACAACAGTGATCTCCATTGCACCTTGTGTAGCCACTGTGCTGCATGAAACCATCAAACTTTCTGTACCACTGTCTGGGAGCCTGTTTCAAGCCATACAGATTCTTCTTGAGCCTGCACACCATCTCTTCCTTGTCTTTCACAATGAAGCCAACAGGCTGCTTCATGTAGATTTCTTCATCCAAGTCCCCGTGAAGAAAAGCAGTTTTAACATCTAACTGCTCAAGGTAGAGATTCTCAGCAGCAACCAAACTCAACACCACTATGATAGTGGCCATCTTCACAATTGGCGAAAATATCTCTGTATAATCGATCCCCTCCTTCTGTTGAAAGCCTTTTACAACCAATCTTGCCTTGTACCTTTTCTTGCCATCACTCTCTTGCTTAAGTCGAAAAACCCATTTGTTCTGCAAGGCTTTCTTTCTTGCGGGAAGCTGAGCTAACTGCCAAGTATCGTTGGAATGAAGAAAATCCATCTCTTCCTGCATCGCAGTCTTCCACTTAGCTGACTCGGAAACCTGCATAGCCTCATCATAGCACTCTGGTTCTCCACTGTCCGTCAAAAGCAAGTAATCAAGCGAAGAAATGTATTTCGGATTCGGCTTGGGTACTCTGGCTGACCTCCTCAACTCTTTGACTATTGAACTAGTCCCTGTCTCTGGAGCTACCTCATCTGAAACTGTCCCCTCTGAAACTATCTCATCTAAAGCTCTCTCCTCTGCCTGACCAGACCTCTGTTCAACCCCACTATCATCTGGAAGATCCTCCAGCCCAAAGTATTCGGATGTATCTCCATCCGAAGTGGTACTCCCACTGCTCTGTTTGCTGTCCCTGTCTTTGTACATCACCTTTTCATCAAACACAACGTCTCTGCTTCTGATTATCTTCCGGTTCTTGTCATCCCAAAAACGATAACCAAACTCATCTCCGCCGTACCCAATAAAGGTGCACTTCTGTGACTTAGCATCAAGTTTATCCCTGTCCTTGTCGCTAATATGCACATAGAAAACACAACCGAAAACACGTAAGTGTGAGAGATTTACCTCTTTACCACTCCAAACCTCCTCTGGTATGCAAAAATTCAACGGAACTGATGGCCCAAGATTGATCAAATATGCTGTTGTGCTGACTGCATCTGCCCAAAACATCTTGGGCAACCCTGCATGTATCCGCATGCTCCTAGCACGCTTAGTCAAGGTCCTGTTCATCCTCTCTGCAATGTCATTATGCTGCGGAGTTCCTAGAGGTGTCCTCTCTAAACGAATCCCGAATAGAGCGCAAGCTTTCTTGAACTCCCCCAACTCATACTTTCCGCCATTGTCGGACCTCAACCTTTTCACCTTCAAATCTGTTTCATTCTCAACCATGGCCTTCCACTTCTTGAAGACTTCAAAGACCTCTGACTTGTGCTTCATGAAGTATACCCATACCTTCCTCGAGTGATCATCGACAAAGGTAACATAGTAATAAGAACCGCCAAGAGAAGACACTGTAGCTGGACGCCACACATCTGTATGGACAAGCTCTAGCTTCTGAGCCCTGGGAGGCCTGCCGCCTTTCTGAAAGCTAACTCGTTTCTGTTTCCAGAAGATGCAATCCGCACAGATGTCAATATCCACTGACTCTAACCCCGGTAGCTTCCCATTTGCCTGCAAAACCTTCATTCCCTTCTCACTCATATGCCCCAGTCTTCTGTGCCACAAATTTGAACTCTCCTTGCTGTCTGCAACAGCAAGTGTATCGCTACCATGTGAAGTCAAGTAAAGTGTACCAACTTTCTTGCCTTTAGCCGCCACCATGGTACCGTTGGAGACTTTCCACGTGTCCCCAGTGAATGTCGAAGTATAACCTGCTGCTGCAAGCTGTCCAACCGAAACAAGATTCCTCTTCAAATTCGGAACGTGCCTGACATCTTTCAAACACCATCTGTACCCCTGCGTAGCAATCTGAACATTACCTCTTCCCACAATACTGCAAGGCTCATCATCCCACAAGTATACTTTCTCAAAGTCCCCTACTACATAGTTCTGCAGAACCTCCCTGTTAGTAGTGGCGTGGAATGAGGCACCCGAATCAATCACCCACGATTCGGTGTCACTGTTCATAGCAAGAACAACTGCATCATGCACAACGTGAGCCTCCTGCCCACCGTTATTCTTCTTCGGTGCTTTGCAAGTTTGTGACATATGGCCTGTCTAACCACAATTCCAATTCACCTTTAATAGGCCGAACCTAAGATTTGGCCTTATTTCCCTTACCCTTGGATTTCGACCTGTTCCTGTTCTGATTCTGACCACCCCTGGTTTGGCTTCTGCCCCTCTGCTCAACACTTAGAGCTGAACCTGAACTACCTGAACCATCGATCAAACCCCTTCTAACCTCCTCAGTCAGAATCAAACTGACAACCTCACTCAGTTTCAACTTTTCTTTCCCTGCCGAATTACTGACTGCAGTAACGGTACCCTGCCAGCTCTCTGGCAACTGAGACAGAATTAACAAAGCTTGAACCTCATCCTCAAACTTGATATCGACAGACGTAAGTTGATCAACTATCATATTGAACTCACTGAGATGTGACATAAAGGAAACCCCTTCAGCCATAGACAGGTTGAAAAGTTTTTTCATAAGATGTACCTTATTCGCAGCAGACGGTTGCTCGTACATCTTCATCAGCGCTTCCATAAGTTCCTCCGTCGTTTTCTCCTTCAATATGTTGTGTGTGACTGACTTGGAAAGAGACAAGGCGAATAACCCGTAACGCCTTTCTGTCAAGAACTTTCCAATCATCGTCGCTCTCTTCAGCTTTCTTCCCCTTTTCTTTACCCTCCAACGGCCGGTAAAGATCCTTCTGATACAGATAGTCCTCTATCTGCGTTTTCCAGAATGCGAAGTCTGACCCATCAAACTTATCAATCTTCTGTTTGCCTTCTTCAGAACCCATAGCTCCCACTGAAACCCTAGCCTGCCCGAACGAGATTAAACCCTAACCTGTCGAACAAAATCTACCGCAACCGCGGCTCTGATACCAGTTGTTATGGATTTATCGTGAACACCTGTTCAATCCTACAACGCCCCTACGGATCTTGGGAACAATGAATCACAGAAAAAACCAGCAAATAAGTGCGTAATGAAAATTGGAAAGAAAAGCGAGACACAAGATATACGTGGAAAACCTCAACGTGAGGAAAAACCACGGGAGCCACACCAGTCCACTATGAAATCGAATCAAGGAGTACAAGTCTTCTCACAATCTCTCTGAGATTAGTTTTCTCTTGCCTCTCACAAATTTTCACGCTCTGAAAATCTGATACACAACCTTACACACACACAGCCGGCCAAAACCCTAAAAGAAGCATGTAAGGCTCTCGGTAGCGCTACAGGGAAACACCTGTAGTGCTCCAGAAAGCTCTATTTAGAAATTAGGCTCTAGGTAGCGCTACACCATAACCTTGGTAGCGCTACCGCGATGGTTATCTGCACTCCCAACAAATTCTTCAAACACTGAACTACGACAACGTACAATAATGCTAATACTTGACAAATTTTAATATATATACAATAACGCGTAGAATCACTATTTTTTTTTTTTTTTGGGGGGGGTAAAACTTTTCAACGTGCCACCCCCTCTTGAGCTCCCTGGTTAATTGTAAGATTATGTTTCTTTTGGAAGGCGAAATCTGTCGAGGATTAGTTGACGTTGTGGGTTTTCGATTCTTCACAAGAAACTCCTTTCTATAGAGAACAGTTTCTGAATTGGAGATTAAAATTCTGGTATAGCAAGAATAGGAAGTGAGGGATTTGGTGAGATTTTTCTATGGGAATTCGAAGAAGGATGGAGTTTCTTCTCTTTATTAGGGGATAGGCTTTGAATCAGAAGCTCCACCGTCCGCGGATTCGATACTGGATTGGACTATATATCCCGTTTGATAATTCATGGAGGTATTCCATATTTTTTACACAACTAATTCTAGAATAGTGATAGGGACACAAATTTTGTGCTACAACCAACCACAACCGCACTCACATGGGGTGTGGGGCCCGCACGTGGGGGACCCACACCCCATGTGAGTGCGGTTGTGGTTGGTTGTAGCACAAAGTTTGTGTCACAATCATTTTTGTTCTAAAAAACAATTCGTCTTGTTTTAGCTGTCCCCACTCCCCAGCATAGAAACGTGATGCTATTTGAGAGCTCAACTTTTATTTTTGGTATGTTATCAAACCGCTTCGAAATTAGATATGCTTATTTTTGGCTTTGTGGAACTGTATTCCAATTGAAAACAAAAGAAAAGTACTTTTTCAGATGAAATTTGCTTGAGTAAAAATTAAAAAAAAAATAAAATTGTCCTAAGGGAAGGATACATATTGTAGAATATATACAATGGAGAGGTTTTACTTTGTCAAACAAGGCAAAAAGGAAATGGGATGGAGGAGGAAATTAAGAAACATAGAGGAGTAAAATGTGGGAATTGCGGCTTTTGTCCAATTTCTAGGAAATTTTCTTTTCCAATTCATTTGTAGTATAAATGCTGAATGCATATGATTTATTGTTGTTCCTTTTTCGTGATCAAGTTAATGAAACTTTTATAGGAGTCATAGAATACGCCGGGGCTTAAATCTTCAATCCTGGTTTCACACGAGTACCAAGGTGACCAACAGAACAATGATACAGAGGCTCCACTTGGAGACTTGGGTTCAATTTCCACTTCCCGCCATGACAACAGAAAAGTTTCCTTGGAGGATATTGAATTTGTAAGAATGATTATCTTATCCCATACGGTCCTTCTTAGTTTCAAACTTTTTCTGGTTTGTTGCAGGCTCAAAATTTGATAGAAATGCTGTCTACAGTTGTCTATGAATAAAAGCGAGGTGGTAAAAACCCTTTTGAATGGTGCAAGGATAGATCCTGGATTTAAGACCTTCGGTGCGGATGTTCAAACAATTCAAAAAAAGTCGTTTATAGCTTGCACTCATCGCCCTTATGCGAATTCTATTAACTGTATTTTCGTTGCTTACCTATTTACCCTTTTAAGTGGATTTCCATGTAACCTATCCAAGATGATCTTTAGTTTATGAATTTCAAACCTATAGTTTGATATCATTGCGACATGTCCCTCCTGAATATTGTCATTTAATCATATCCACTAACCAAACTACATTTTAATTAAACCGTTTTATTTGGTTATTCAGTATGGCAGAAGTTGGAAGAAGAGAATGCCGACTTTTCAGGGCCTATTACATAAGGCGAAAATGGAAGAAGCATATTATCTTGTTTAATAATGTGCTTCAACATCAGTACCATCTATACACGTATCCTGACGCTCCAATGGTTCCTTTGGCTCCAACACAGAATGGGATTCATCCCATGCAAGGTAAATTTTGCTTTATATTCTTCTTGACATAGAAAATCCAAAAAAGGCTGCTACTTAAGAAATAATAGTTAATTAATACTAAAGACAGTACGGAGAAATAGCAGATCTTTCAGAATTATAAGTGTTAATTGCCGTGTCTCGTCAGTATGAGAAACAGTAATTGCTCAACTGCAAGTTTTCAACAAGCTATTTGATTTGAGATGTTGTTTTGAAGGATCTGTTTAGGACTTTAGGTTAAAGGGTGGTTGGTTGCTAAAATTATCTTCTACTTTTTGTTACAAAATATTCCTGTGTTCACGATCATTCCTCGCTAGCTATTACTTTTCCAGTCTGCGTTGGTGTAGAGAGTTGTACCAGTCTGTTCCAGGCCGACATCCTGTGATATAAGGCTTCCAGTAGCTTCTCAGCCTCCTCGTCAACTTCTTCCTATGTATGAGACTGCCTCGAGGGGTACTATTTTGATATTTTTATGAGAATCAGTGACGTTTTGGTTTAAGCAGCTGCAGCAATTGTCCTTTGAATTTTCATTGGTAATTCGGACATACGTCCCACCAAACTCCCGTCAATACTCATACATTGTTATCTTATGGGATAGATAACACTTCGGTCCTTTTCCAAATCTACAAAGGGCACGTAAAATGAAAAAAGAAAAAGAAGATGTTGAGGTCAATAATCTAAATTTCACATTTTGCCCCATTTTCTTCTAACATACAGCAAATCCGAGATTGATTTATGTTTCCTGTTTCTATGGCAGGACTATATTCAAGTTTCACCCTCAGCTATGGCCGACCTTCAACTATACATGATTGAAGTCTTTGAACTTCGACATTGCCTCGACTCTATTACTGGTGATCTTCTCGAAATAGCTTTTTATGTATTGACTTACTCATTAACATAACATACTAGCTCCTGAAGATAGAGGGAGACTAGCATGTGCATGCACGTAATTTTTTTTCTTGTTGGTCCTAATAGATAACTATCTTTATTACTCCAACATCATGACAGAGTGGACCTATTGTGGAAACCCTAGCATATGATCTGTTGCTGGAGGCTTCCATGCGTGCACAACATTTTCATGCATGAAACTTGAGGATAGACGGATCTTGGAAATGGCTGTTGCTCGAGTTTGCTGACTACTACGGAGTTTCAAATTCTTACTCAAAGCTAAGATAGTTGGACAATCAATTTCCACAAAGTTAACAAACATTTTGTTTATGCTTCCCTGCCCCATCTGTTTCCTTGCTAATTTCACTGAACTTTTGAACTTTGCAGTTTGCCGATATCTTTCACATGTCATGAATGTGGCGATTCCTACGGAAGATTGTTTAGAGCTTGTGTAGGAGTTGCTTGAGCCCGTCATAAAGGCCAAGACTGGAAAGAGCTTAACTAGATGTAGGGGATGGTTCTTGCTAACGTGATGAGCTGGAGAGGTATGGATAGTTAACAGTAGAGCACAGTAAGAGAAGAGAATGAGGTGGTCTAGAAGAAGGGTGAAGAACAAGAGCAGGTGTGCACAGAAAGAACTAAGGCAGTGGACTGCTCTCAGTCTAATCCATGATACCCTTGGTGACCTAGGAGATGGGACAAGAGACAGAGAGAATGTTCTCCTCTCACGCAATGCTTGCCCTTTTCTCTCTATAGAATAGCATATACTTCTGCCAAGATCTCACCAACCTCTGGGCATGAAAGGGGAGTGTCCCATATTTATAGGCACCTTGGACCAATGATATGGCGTTAGGCCGTCCCCCTATAATATGATAACATGTGTCCTTTCCGTACAACCTGACCGTACAGGTGACGTCATCACCGCGCGGCTGATGCGCGCGGCAACAAGCCATTCCCCCGCGCAGCGGTCCTCTTATTCCAAGCCACCAAGCCACTAGATCTCCCTTATTCCCGTTAGGGCAAGGTCGCGACCTGTTCGGTCGCGCCTATGCCGCAGCCAAGCCTCAGGGGGCCCCCGGGGTCCTGCCTTTAGACTGCAGCAGGTATTATTACCTGGGCTAGTTTGGACTAGCTTCTTGCGTTCTCGCCCATGTTCTGGGTCGCGCTAGTCGTTTGGGCCATGAGCCTCTCTCCTATTCGGATAGCTCATGGTTGTCCAAGCACCGTTAGAGGGGTGCGTGCCGCTGGGGCGCCTTCGCAAGAGGGTCCCGCTCTAGTGGCCCCCCTATGCGAAAAACCGGGCCCGCGCTCGTGGACCCCCCTACGCGGAGGTTCGCGCGGAGGACGCCACGTGTCGCGCGGTCATCGTGCCACCTGGATGACACTTGTCATGATTTTACTGGAGGGTCAACGTTGACTTTGGTCAACAGGGGATCTCACGCTGACCTTCCCTACAATGGCCCCCACGCGCGTGTGGAACACGCAGGCGCGTGGCGTGTCAATCACGCGCTTTCCCACGCGCGTGTGACGTCAGCGCATTATTCGTTTTCTGACAACGCTCGATTGATTGACGCGACGGTTTTGGGCGCGCCTTTTCGGCCGTCAGGTAATTATTGCTGTCGACGTTACATCTCGGACGTGATGTTTGATTGCGACCATTGGGGAGGGCCACTCCTTCCTTATAAATATCTCATCTCCCCTCCTCATTTTTCCTTCTGTTTTCTTCGATCAAGCCCAGAGCCTCTCTCTCTAAGCTGTCTTCCTTCTTCTTCAAAACTCGAGAGCATCTCTCTCTAACTTTCTGTCTTCCTTCTTCCGACTCAGTTCCAGAACACTTCACCCCCCTCCCTTTTCTGCAACTTCCTTCTTTCCCACCAAAATGCCTCGCGGTGAACAAGTGTTGGGAGGGAGACCCACTGTCCAAGGCGGTCCGGTGCCTCCTTCGGACCAATGGCGTAGGGCCCCTTACTTCCATGGCAAGGGTGACCCGTTCTGGCAAAAGGTGGAGTCTTACAATCCGGTGGGCAGTGAGTTGGACAACATCTTGTGCATCCGTCCTGAAGCACCGCTTGAGCCCACGAATGCCACCTATGCTAATAAGGAGGCATCTGCGAAACTCAAACTGGCCTACAAGGCTGCGGGCCATCAGGGTTCGCAGTGGGACAGGAGCGGGCATAGTAGGCCCATGACGGATCCGAAGAAAACATCCTGGGGGTCTTGGATACGATACTTTTTCAAGGATCTCCAACCTACGCAGTCTGCGAGCACGACGCGCCAGGCCATCGAAGGTCCGGGGTACAAAGGTGACCTATATTTGCCTGCTTTTATTGCTTTCTTCCTTTCATTTTTTCTGTTCCCAGACTTCCCGATCGATGCACCTAGCGAGTTCACCTTCCACCTTGCGGTGCGGATAGCCCAGGGGGACAGGTTCCCATTGGGCCCCCTATTCCTTGGTCACTTATACCAGCAACTAGACCTTCTTTCCGCGGACTTTGAGTGGTCTGTCGGCCGCTATGACATCATCTCCATGGTGCATACCCAGTTCTTAACCGCGCTGGTGTACGAGCATTTTCCCATTGTTGCCCCAAAGGCCCGGAAGTTTCCCGTGCAAGTGTCTACGCCGGTTCTGGACCACAGGGGTCGCCCGGTCAGAGAAGATGACGGTCGCCAAAAGTACACTCTCTCGGGCCATCTGTGGCCCGTTATCCTACGCTGGAGCAACACATCCACGACGAAGCTGTGGGAGGACCACATGGACGATGAGACCCACTTCTGTCCGCGCCCATACACCCAGACCTTGGATGGCGTTTGCACATACATCCCAAGCCTTCCAGGGGAGGCTGACCTCTCCAATGCTAGCCTGCCGAAACGCAACCTTTTAGTGTGCGTTTATTGCATGTGCCGCCTGACCTACCTGCCTGCAATTGGGGTTGAGAGATGGCAGACGATGGTTTATAGGCCAGACAGGGTGGCGCGACAGCTGGGGTATGATTTGGTGGTACCCTCGGCGGGGCCTGAGCCTCTGCAATTTCAAGTCGCATTCAACCAGTTCCTTGTTCCCTACGCAGACGTTCTCTTGGACGGGGTTGGCCTTTGGCGCTTTCCAAAGTCCCTCGGCCATCCCCTTGTCTCTACCCAGTTCCGCCTACACTGGCGTAGAAATCTTGATTCTTTTTTTGCCTTTGTGCAAGGCGAGGCAGCCAGAGCCCCTCCGCGCATTGTGTTCAAGCCGGATTTCACACTTCACACACCCAAGCCCCAATCTGAGGACTGGCGCGGCGTGCGAAGCCGCTGGGCTTTGAAGGATAGCACCGCCGCGACCCCAACAGAGCCTAGAGTTGTTGAACCGCTAACCGCTATGCGCGTCACCCGGGCGCGGGCTAGGGCTCAGATGTCTTCACCGGATGAGTTGGAACCCTGAACGACCACTTGCCCGTCGCAGACTGCGCAGGGTACGTCTTACGCTCCTACTCGCACTATTCATTATTTCAATTATGATGCCATTTACTAGCGTTCTCTTGACTTATACATGTATATATTTTTTTATTTCCTTTTCAGGCGGCGACTGGCGAGCCCGTCAGAGAGACACCGGAGCGCTCGGACTCTCCGCAGACCGGTGGCGCGGGTCAGGGTTCAGAGACAGGAGGCACATCCCTGAGGGCCCGCGCCACTGCGTTGGCGCAGGGTCAGACCGCAAGCCCGTCCGTTCCAACCCAAACGCCTACTAGAGATAGCAACGGCAATAGCGACCACCTGCCCATCAGCACCGCTATGGGCAGAAGGCGTAGGGGTGCTGCGGGTGGCGTGCCGGAGCCCGGGCAATCCTCACCGGCTGTTCATGCTCCTTCTCCGCCGGTCCAGCCTGTAGAGTTCGATGAAGAATCCCTTCCCCACCCACAGACAACAGAAAGACATGGGTTCCTAGAGATGATACGCTCGGGGGAGCGGGTCAGCCCTCCGATTGCAGAGGTTATTGGTTCGCGTGGCGCGAGCGGCTCCAAAGGGGAGGAAGTGATAGAAATTCATTCTGGGGGACCCCGTGAGCCGACGTCGCGGGAGGAAAAGAGTTCGGAGAGTGCATCTGAGGGTTTCGGTAGGGGTTTTGAACAGGACTTTATGCATCCCTATGCTGACAGCGCCGATGAAATAGGCCAGGACTTGGTTCGCTCTCCTCAGCGCGCGTCATCTACCGAGAATGGTAATCACCCTGACTCTTCCGGCACTTTCCGGGACATAGGGGATGACATTCATGTGGGGCCAAGCTCTAGGCCACGCACCACCCATAGTCTAGGAGAGTTTGTGCCAACTTCAATTGATCCTATTATCCATGAATTATTCAAAGATGATTTTTCAGATTTGGAAGCTGTTGTGGATCCCCGAGGAAGCATACGGGCGCGGCAGGACTCTTTCCAACAGGAGCTTGCACCAGGGCCACAGGAGCCTGTCCCTGAACCTCAGAGGTCTATGCCGGAGCAACAAGGGGACGTGCCTGAGGGGGATGATCAAAGTGAGGCGGAGTCTAACGCTCTGCAGCAGGGTGACAGACAGCTGGCTCTTTACTGGAGAGGAGGCCATAAACATTGTAGACAGCTTAGGGACCTCAGAGGAAGCGGAGTCCAGCACACCCCAACAGCCCGATGCGCCGCAAGGGCCTGACGCTCAGCAGGGCTCTCCATCTCAGTACAGCGATTCACAGTGTCAAGTACAGACACCTTCCCCCGTCCCTCCATCCATGAAGACGTTCCTGTCGTTCCGTGTCAACAGCACTAGTTTGCCCACCCTTCAGGTTGTTCAACGAACGCACCCAGAGACGTTTGCCAACATCCGGGCACAGAGTGCCTTAGGTGGTGGTATGTTTCTGAACAACCTGGACACAGTTATTGATTCCCTGCGCGACATCCCCTTGAAGAAGTTCGGTGAAACATCGCTGCATGACGCAAAGGGAACCCTTCAGGACCTTCAGAATTTGGGGGGCTTGGAGGTTGGCTGGCTAATCACCCACATGGAGCGGATGCACAGTTCGCGCCGGGCCTTCAAGCTTGCGTCCAGGGTTGAGGCGAAACAGAGGGAAGGTCGAGCGGGCCCAGGAGAAGGTGGACCTCACCCACGCGGCCCTGGCTCAAAGGGAGAAGGACTTAGCAGCGAGACAGGCTGAATTGCAAGCCGTCCTGCGTGAGAAGGCAGATTATGAGGCCACGGGAGGAGGAGTGTTTGGGAAGGACGATCCAGTTTCCAGAGGCTTATATCCCGATCCCCCACCCTGATTTCACATTTCTCTTTCCCTTTTTTTTTTTTTTTTTTGTAATGAAAGTGGCCATCTTTCGGCACACAAATACTAGACGTTTCGGTTTATGTTCTGCCCTCTTTGTTGTTTTTCATGCTTACAATAACTTGCGTCGAATAAATACTTCATTAATGTTAGCCGTAACACCATGAGAAAGATTACAAAGAAGGAAATGGATACGACTCAAATCAAAACACCTTTTCATTCAAGGATAGTATTTCTTCATAAACTTGATATTGATGGGCCCCGTGAGGAGCCCGTCAGATACCCTAGACAATCTATAGTGACCGCTTGTCCCTGCATTGATGACTTGGTACGGTCCTTCCCATCTCGGGGTGAATTTGGGAAGCTTGACATTCCTCATCACATCCGTGGTCGATTTCCAGACCAAATCTCCGACTTTGAACTCTTGCGGAACCACGCTCTTGTTGTAGAACCTTGACACCGATTCCCAGTACTTTGCTTGGTGCTCCGCGGCGAGCTCTCGCCTTTCTTCCAAGGCCTCGAGATCTGCATGCCGCTCCGCGGCGGTAACCTCCGTTGATAGGGCCAGCCGCGCGGAGGGCACACTTAGCTCTACTGGGAGGACAGTCTCTGCTCCATAGACCAAGTTGAAGGGGCTGGTCCGCGTTGCCTTTCTCTTGGCTGTGCGGTAGGCCCAGAGGGCGGTGATCAGATGATTTGACCATGTTCCACCCTTTTCATCGAGCAGTTTACTTAGGATCCGCACCAACGACTTGTTTGTGGCCTCAGCCTGACCATTTCCTTGAGGATAGTATGGAGTCGAAGTCTGGTGTTCTATAGAGTAAGATTGGAGCAGTGCGCCTACATCCCTGTTGATAAATGGGGTTCCGTTATCTGAAAGGATTGCCTTTGGTATGCCAAATCTACATATGATATTTTCCTTAATGAACTGGGCAACTGCCGCGCCAGTCGCATTCCCCAACGGCACTGCTTCCACCCATTTGGTACTCACTTTCGTGGCAGCCAAAATCCATTGGTGCTTGCGCGAGTGCGGCGAGAGGGGCCCCACAAGGTCCATTGCCCAATTATGGAAGGGATATGGCGCGCGGATGGCGTGAAGCTCCACTGCGGGCGCGTGGACCAGATTTCCAAACTTCTGGCATGCGTGACACCGGCGCACATGCGCTTTAGCATCAGACTCCATCCGTGGCCAGTAGTATCCCAAGTGGATAACATGCTCGTACAGTTTGCGTCCGCCTTGGTGTTCTAGCTCGTGGGCCTTGTACAATACCTCCTCAGCCTCTTCATTGGACAAACACCGTAATGGAATGCCGTCCAAATCTCTCATGTACAGGCTTCCATTTTTTATGAAGAACCGCCCGGCGGACATCTTGATTTGCCTTCTATATTCCCTCTCTACTGGTAGCGTGCCTTCCTGTAGGAAATCAATGTACTTCTGCCTCCAGTCCTGCTCTGCTGAAAAGCAGCATTCTTGCACTGAGGTGGCTAGGGCACACTTCTCGCAATTCCTTAGTAGTTCTGCAGCGTCAGCTTTCATGCTAGGCCAAAAATAGCCTTGTCTCTGAACCCTTCGATAAAGAGAGATGTCGTTTTCTCCACAGGTCGCATCATGGATCTGGCACAACCTGTTCTTGGCCTCTTGAAGTCCGACGCATCGTGCGAGCCACCCCTGAGGGCCGCGGAAGTACAACCTCTTCCCTAGCATGGTGAACTGTGCCAATTCTACCAAAGGAATGTCGCCCTGCCCGGTAGCTAGTTGCTTCATTATCTTTTCTTGCCATTCTTCCACAGCTTGTCCTTTGCTTACCTCGTCGGCAATTGATGGTTCCGACTTCTTGACGATCTCTATGGCTATCTTTGCTTCGTTGAACTCAACCTTCGCTCCCAGAGTGGCGAGTGCATCAGGGAACCTGTTGTCTGACCTGGGCTTGTGAATGATTTCCACCTTGTCGAAATGCTGCATTGGCCTTTGAACAGTGGCTCTGTACGGGGCAAGAGTGGGTTCTTTAAGCGCATATACGCCCTTTGTTTGTAGAATTACAAGTTTTGAATCCCCCACAATTTTGAGGGTCCTTATCTCTTTCATAATGGCTGCGAGAAGTCCTAGGATCAATGCTTCGTACTCCGCCTCATTATTTGAACAGTGGAAAGACAACTTGTAGGCGAGGTACTCGTGCTGGCCGTCCGTGCTGGTGAGGACTATACCTGCGCCACCCGCGCCACCTCCTGCGGCCCCATCGAAGCTTAGCATCCAAACGACAGACGTGGCCTCTAACGCTTCGAAACCATCACCTCGGCAATTCCTCCTGTACTGGCTCGCACTGTCCGCTGGGGAATTGTGCGAGCAAATTCACGAGTGCCTGACATTTGATTGCCTTGGGAGTGACGCATGATATCTCGAATTCTGCCAGAGCCAGTAGCCAACGAGGCCACTCTTCCCATGAGAGCTGGCCGCGATAACAGGTAGCGTACCGGATCACTTTTCGTCACGAGGTGAATTTTGAACGACAAGAAATAGTGACGTAGCTTTTGCGTGGTAAAAACCAACGCTAGGCAATGCCGCTCCACTGGCGTGTACCACTCCTCTGCTCCCTGAACTTTCCTGCTGATATAGTATACCGGCCTCTCCGCGCCATCAACTTCTTGCACGAGTAGGGCCCCAATGGATCTCGGGGTGGACGTCAAGTACAGAATCAGAGGTTCGCCTTTCTGAGGCGCGATAATCGTCTGCGGGGAGGTCAGTACAGTCTTGATTCTTTCGAAAGCATGCTGGTGTTCCGTGCGCCATTCAAACTTTGCTTTTCCTTTTAGCAGGTTGCTGAACGGTGCTGAGATCTCCGCCAACGCGGGGATAAACCTACGCAGATATGAAACTCGTCCTAGGAACTTCTTGAGCGCTCGTTGGGAAGGCGGGGGAGGCATTTCGCTAATAGATTTTATCTTCGCGTCGTCTGCTACTATCCCATGCCTATGGACCAAGAATCCCAGGAACTTTCCCAACGCGACACCGAATGCGCATTTTAGTGGGTTCATTCGCATGTTGAATTTCCTACACCTTTTGAACACCGTCTCTAAGTGATCCAGGTGATCGGATTTTTCCTTGGATTTTACAACTAGGTCATCCACATAGTCTTCCCATTTTGATCTGATTGTATCCGCTAAAGCCGTCCATAAAGGAAAACATCTGGTGCCCAGACGTGGAATCCACCTAGCGTGTCAATGTGCGGCAAAGGGAATTCATCCTTAGGGCAGGCCTTGTTGAGGTCGCGGAAATTGACACACACACGGATCTGTCCGTTCTTCTTTTTCACAGGCAAAATGTTAGCCAGCCAGAGCGGGTACTGGATAGGCTGGATGAATTCGGCCTTCCTCAACTTCTCAACCTCTTCCTTGATCTTCTCTTCCAACTCCGGCTGGTACTTGCGCGCACCCTGTTTAACTGGCTTAGAGTTAGGGAAGGTGTTCAAATGATGCGCCACCAATTCAGTATCTAGCCCTGGCATTTCGTCATAGCGCCAGGCGAACACGTCACTGTATTTCTGCAATAACTGAACAAGCCTCCTTTTCATGGCACTCTCAAGCACCACGCTCACGAAGACAGGCCGTGGAGTGCTCGCTCCTTCTCTGAGATTGACTTCCTCCAACACCTCTGGCTGTGGCTTAGGACCATCTTGCATGCATTCTGGAGCCGGTTCTGGTTTGATCATCTCGTCTGCTTCAGCTCCCATTGCTTCTAGGCACCGCGGGTCAGATGCTGGTGACGAAGCATCCGCCCCGGCGCCCCGTCATAGACAGTACACGGTTTTTCCGCCTTCCTTGACTTTGGTAATCTTCCTCGGGCCTGATGCACTTTCAATAATTGGTTCCCTCTTACTCGCAGAGGCCTCCCCCTCATTTTTGATGTTTTCCCACTTGGGCAATTTTACCCCAGACGGCCTTCCAACCGCCGCGCTTGGTGTCTCTTCCATCTTGGTGAAGTATACTGAGTCTGACAAGTGGGCTTCGCTTACCTCAAATGGCCTTTCAAACGCCGCGACAGTGACTTTCTTCCCTGCCCAAATTGCCTTCAGACACTGATGATAGCTGGATGGGATGACCGCAAAGCGATGCATCCAACTGCGCCCCAAAATTATGTGGTAGTTCGTCTGAGCGTCGATGATGTGGAATTTGGTAGCGGTGTGGATGGGACCTACCGCTAGATCAACGATGACGTACCCCAAGGATTCTTTCTTATCGCCTTGGAACCCTGTGATTCCTATCAGGGACTTCACAATCCGGTCCTCCGGGATTCCTACCTTTTGCAAGGTAGACAAAGGCATGATATTAATGGATGCTCCTCCGTCCATGAACGCTCGCTTTAGTTCCACACCATTGACACGCGCGGTGACATAGAAAGGCCTGTTGTGCGGGTGCAGAACCCTTCTATCAGAGTCGGAGAATGAGATGGCATTTGATTCGTCCTTAATAGTTCTGGCGAGGGACCCTCCCTGTGTCGCGCACGCCTCGTGGCCTTCCTGCGCGATGGCTAGAATTGCCTTTGTCATTAAGAACTTCGCATTGGGTGTGAACCCCATTCCATCATAGAACTGTTTGAACTTTGTGCTATTTTGCAAAATTTTGACCCCACTCTCTGGATCGGGAGTGGCCTCCGTGGGAGTTTCATACCCTGCAATGTCGTCAAGTTCATCGTAAAAAGAAGCCATGTACACTTCTCTATGGTCATAATCATGGTCGTTATCGTAATTATAATCATAATCACAACCATAATCTTCTTCCTCAGCTTCGCGCACGAACTCGAAACATTCGGCCATGTTAGCCGTCCCGTGCTCCGGGTAGGGATGCGTGCGCACGTCTTGGGCCTTGGTGGCGATCCTCAGCTCGTTGTTGTCCATCTTCCTCTTAAAAATCCTTTTTAAAGTCCAGCAGTCGTTGGTAGGATGCTTGGTGTGCCTGTGGAACATGTAATAGTTTGGACTTTCTCTATCTGCGCGCGAAGGCGCGACCTCAATGTCTGGCAGCGTGAGACCACCATCCGCTATCCACTCCTTCACCAACAGTTTTACCTCCTCAATGCTGCAGGGGTAGTCCGGTGCCCCTGTACTTTCCTTATATACTTTCTATTTCTTCCAATCGCCGCGCCCATTGCTATTTCCGCCCCATCCACCACGTCCATTGCCATTCCCGCCGCTGCCTCTTCCCCCCAGCGACTTGCGCGAAGTAGGAGCGGAAGTTGCAGCTGTGGCAACGGAGTGCGATTTTCTAGACTTCCAGCTGTCCCACGCGGGGGGCAATACAGTATGGCGCAGCTTGTACGCGGCCTCCAACAAGGCCGCGAATGTCTGGATCTTAACGTTAACCAAAAATGGTTGATAGTCGCGCAAGAGTCCGGATGTACAGATTTCCACCAAGTATTCTTCCTCTACTGGCTCGAGGCAATCAACCGCGCGATCCTGAAATCGCCTGATGTAGTCGATAATATCCTCACTAGGACCTTGAGTTTCTTTGACAAGGGACAGACTGGTTATCTTCTCACGTGTTTGGAAGAATTTCGCGTAGAAGCGGCTAACCATGTCTTCCCAGGATGACACTGAATATGGAGTAAGGTTGACATACCAGGTGTATGCCCTGTTCGTTAGAGATTTAGAGAACTCCCTTAACCTGAGGTTTGTGTCTCCTGAGAAGGCCCCTAGGGTTTCGATGAACCGCACTACATGCTCCTGTGCGTTGCCCTCTTTGCCATCGAACTTTGTGAACTTGGGCGGGGTGTACCCCTCTGGGTATGGCATCTGGAGGATAGCCATGGGGTATGGTGGTTGAATGTCTGGGCTTGGGAGGGAGGGGAAAGTTGATTTGGTTTTCTCTCTTTGCAAAAGGGCCTGCACTTCTGCCAAGGGTCACTGCTTGTGGCCCGGCATTCTCTCCGAGTGCCGCCCTTTGGTGTACAGAACCAGTTCCTGTGGTTTGCAGGCCAGGGTTTTCTGGCAAAGCGGGGTGGACAGGGATTGTTGGCTGTAAAAGGGCTTGAATACCAGGGCCACCAGCTAAGAGTGCCACCCCCTGAGTCCCATGGGCTCGTTCAGCCCGTGGAAGCACAGGTGGCTGGACTCCCCCCCCAGCATGGATCTGCTGGGCCACCGGCGCTGGTTGGGCCTTGGGTAGGGTAGCCGTGATGACCTCTGTGAGGCCAGCTATGGCAGCAAGCAACTGCGTCTGAGTGGTTTGTAGTTGGGTGATTCCGGCCTGCATGGTGTGGATTATCTCCATGGCTGGAGCTCCCTGGTTTCCTCCTTCATTTCCACCATGGCTGGACGTGGCATCCTCTATCAGTGGTGGACCATCGAGGACAAGATTGTTGGTATTGGTTGGTGCTGCCATGGCTGAAGTTTGTAGATCACTTCTTGTATTTACCATCAACTAAACAACCTCCCCAGCAGAGTCGCCTGAATGTAGGGGATGGTTCTTGCTAACGTGATGAGCTGGAGAGGTATGGATAGTTAACAGTAGAGCACAGTAAGAGAAGAGAATGAGGTGGTCTAGAAGAAGGGTGAAGAACAAGAGCAGGTGTGCACAGAAAGAACTAAGGTAGTGGACTGCTCTCAGTCTAATCCATGATACCCTTGGTGACCTAGGAGATGGGACAAGAGACAGAGAGAATGTTCTCCTCTCACGCAATGCTTGCCCTTTTCTCTCTCTAGAATGGCATATACTTTTGCCAAGATCTCACCAACCTCTGGGCATTAAAGGGGAGTGTCCCATATTTGTAGGCACCTTGGACCAATGATATGGCGTCAGGCCGTCTCCCTATAATATGATAACACGTGTCCTTTCCGTACAACTTGACCGTACGGGTGACGTCATCACCGGCGGTTGCCGCGCGCAGCAACAAGCCATTCCCCCGCGCAGCAGTCCTCTTATTCCAAGCCACCAAGCCACTAGATCTCCCTTATTCCCGTTAGGGCAAGGTCGCGACCTGTTCGGTCGCGCCTATGCCGCAGCCAAGCCTCAGGGGGCCCCCGGGGTCCTGCCTTTAGACCGCAGCAGGTATTATTACCTGGGCTAGTTTGGACTAGCTTATTGCGTTCTCGCCCATGTTCCGGGCCGCGCTAGTCGTTCGGGCCATGAGCCTCTATCCTATTCGGATAGCTCATGGTTGTCCAAGCACCGCTAGAGGGGTGCGCGCCGCTGGGGCGCCTTCGCAAGAGGATCTCGCTCTAGTGGCCCCCCTACGCGAAAAACCGGGCCTGCGCCCGTGGACCCCCCTACGCGAGGTTCGCGCGGAGGACGCCACGTGTCACGCGGTCATCGTGCCACCTGGATGACACTTGTCATGATTTTACTGGAGGGTCAACGTTGACTTTGGTCAACAGGGGGTCTCGCGCTGACCTTCCCTACACTAGACACGAGGTAAGCCTTTTCAAACCACACACCAGACATCCGTGATTTCTGCAATCACTTCTCATGTAGCCAAAAGCTAGACATGAAACTCCTTAAATGATGTGTTGAGTCAAGAAACTTTATGCAGTTACATGCTTCCAAGTGGGATTCTTTGCTTCATAAACACTGTTGGTGCAAAAATCCGGGAGTCTTCGAGAAACTAAACTTGTTGATGATGAAACTTGCTTCGAGGCACGTTACTATGTCGCTTTCCGAAAACAGTATTCGCCCCCACCGTTTGGTGTGCACCGGGTTGATAGCGAATCTGTTCGAGAATACAACGAAGCCCAATCAATTCAATGATCTTCTGCTTGCGTCCGCACAAACGAAGGACAGACAGAATACCGAGTCGAAATTGTGAGCAAATGAACCAAGGGATTGCTGGTATCGTTTCTGCAGAGTAACGGTACAGCAAAAACAAGAAAGCGATCTGTAGAAATTTTGGCAGAGTAACAAGGCTAGAATTCGGTGTATAGTGAATGTAATTTGGGTATTATTTATAGGCCCAAATGTACCTTTTCACTTTAGGACACGTCCCTTAGTGAATAGACTTGAGTTTGGGATATAACTTTCTGTTTTGGGTTGCACCCGTTCACGAACCAATGTCTGAAATCCGCGCGCTAACGCACCGGTATCGATACACCTGACAGGGGTATCGATACCTAACATTCTGTTCGTGAGATAGCCCGCTGGTATTGATACCCTGTTTCACCGATATCGATACCCATCCGTTGTGACCCGTGTGCCACGTCAGCAACACCTTACCGCCAAGTGGCAATAAAAAAGGGTTCCTACAAGGCGCCGACGTGCTAAGTTTAAAGTGCGCCATCAAAGCGCCACACAGCCCACTGCCACGCTCACGCACGCGCGCTCGCGGGTGCGGCTGCGTATGAATGTGTTCATCACCGGCTACGCCGGTAATGCACGCAACACCATAGGTGCCTTGCTACTTAACATTATGTGAATATTATAGAAATGTTCCCATATATAAACCACTCAACCTTTTCCTCACTAGCCAATGTGGGACAAAACCAAAACACAACAAAAAGCTTTCTAAAAGGCACAAGGAATATTTTGATAAAACCCAAATAAAAAACCCATTTATTTTGATAATTTCCAACAAACACTAAACAGGTAGTTAATCTTGAACATAAAATATTGGAGATAAAATGTGAAATGCCTTGCACCGTTGCTCGCCATTGAGCCACTATTGAGAAACTGAAATATAAATAATTTGTATTACTGATGGTGACAAGGCTACCAAACTCTTAAACATTGTTAGGCTGGGGCTTTTGTGCAAGGGTTTTGACACCCTCACTGCAACTTCTCTGCTTTTTTTCCCTGCCTTATGTAACAAATTTTCTGCAACTTTTGTATGCCTTGTTTTTTACTCGTTAACATAACATACTTCTTTTTCTTGATCTCCCGCAGAGAAGTATATTGGAAACTGTCTATTGGAACTTCAAATCATTGGATGAGAATCTCAAATTATTGGATGAGAACTCTCCAACAGGTTTAGCCGATATATTTGGCTCCACATCAGAGGTTGCTGCACCAGCTTTAGCACCTGTTGTGCAAGTATTCACCCTTCTTCAAGATATACTTGCTTCGAGATGCACAGTCTGTTGGGGTGAAGGCCTAGAGGAAGAAATGTAAAAAGATCCCACTGTGTGTGTGATAGGGGAAGATGTGGGTCATTATGGAGGGTCATACAAGGTGACCAAAGGCCTGGCTAAAAAATATGGCGATCTCAGGGTTCTTGACAGCCCCCATTGCTGAGAATTCTTTCACTGGCATGGCCATTGGAGCTGCCATGACTGGTCTACGACCAATCATTGAGGGAATGAACATGGGTTTCCTCCTTCTCGCTTTTAACCAGATATCCAACAATTGTGGAATGCTCCACTACACATCTGGTGGCCAATTCACAATACCGGCTGTTATCCGAGGACCTGGTGGAGTCGGTCGCCAGCTCGGAGCTTAGCACTCACAACGCCTGGAATCTTATTTCCTAGCGATTCCTGGTATCCAAAGTGGTGGCGTGCTCAATCCCTTATAACGCAAAGGGCTTAATGAAAGCTGCAATATGAAGTGAGAACCCAGTGATACTTTTTGAGCATGTTTTGCTTTATAATCTCAAAGAGAGGATTCCAGATGATTAGTATGTGTTGAATCTTGAGGAAGAAGAGATGGTTAGGCCCGGGAAGCAAGTCACCGTTTTAACTTACTCTAGGATGAGGCATTGTGTGTTGTCCGCTGCAAAGACTTTGGTGAACAAGGGTTATGATCCCGAAATCATTGATATCCGATCTCTAAAGCCATTTGATCTTTACACGATTGGGAATTCGGTGAAAAAGACACGTCAGGTGCTGATTGTTGAGGAGTGCATGCAGACAGGTGGCATTGGAGCTAGCTTGGCGGCAGCTATTTATAAGAATTTTTTCTATGAGTTGGATGATGCAACTATGTGTTTGTCATCAAAAGACGTGCCAACAGGGTATGCTGGGTCATTGGAGGAATGGACTTTGGTTCAGGAAGCCGATATTGTTACTGCAGTTGAGGACTTTTGTAAGACTAAATAGTTGTGACGGAATTCCAGATCCTAGTATTGCTGTCATGTTCGTATCTCCGCTGGTTTCTTAGTTTGTTGCTTTGCATGTCTGTTTATGAATGCCGAATCCTTAACTTATGAATGCTGAATCCTTAAATATTATTATGATCTATAAGTTCCTCGGGATTTGAAGTAACCTCGACTTTGTGGATTGCCCATTATTCCGCATCATGAATGTTCTGTTCAGCCCTTGTGCATGTCACTCTACCTCGGTGGGTATACAAATGTGTTGCAGTTAGCCTATTTGTTTTATATTGCCTTCCTCTGTGTGATCCTGCTAGAAATTAGAGCTAGAAGACTAGTTTTTGTTGTTTTAGAAGGAAAGATGCCCATATTTCTTTAATCAATCAATCAATCAATCATCACACCAACCCTCTAAATTGAAAATCCTTGATTTTGTCACCCTAGTCAGATGAAAGCAACTGCATTCCTTAAGTTTTTACAGATGTGTTGAACCAATAGACCATACAGGCTACAAGGGCATACCCCAGGAGGAAAGAAAAGGAAAGGAAAAACAAAAGGAGATGGCTACATAAGACTATAAAGAAATTGCAACATTTGTTTCGTATCCATCAACAAAAGAGGGCTGGAAAAGAAACAAATGATAAAAGGAACACTATGACAAAAATAAGTATAACATGCTGATCCGTTGAAACTTGGATTTCAACATTGAGAGGAAGGTTTGTGAGTTATGACAGCCAATGAACTTTGTGATCGATCCATATGGCCTACATGAAGAGGCCTTAATTGCGAAAGTTCCACCAAATAGACAGCTTGTAACTTTTTTTGAGCCCCCAAGATGGGCTTCTGTTCAGCCAACCCCTGACCTTTTGCTGAGGCACCTAAGTTTTGAGGAATGAAAGGAGCCCCTCAAATAGGCTTCGTTCAACAGCCATAACTTGCTGATTAGGCGCCAAACTCTGCAAGGATTGAAAGGAGCCCCCCGGACATGGCCTTCGGTTTGGCCAACCCTTGACTTTGATGGTAGGCGATGAACTTGAGACGAATGAAAAGAGCTCCTCGGATGGGCTTCAATTCGGACAACCTACGCCTTGGCTGCTAGGCGCCGAACTTGAGACAAATGAAAAGAGCTCCTCGGATGGGCTTCGATTCGGCCAACCTATGACATGGCCTGCTAGGCGCTGAACTTGAGACAAAGGAAAAGAGCCCCTTAGATGAGCTTCGGTTCGGCCATCCTGTGACTGGGTTGCTCGGCGCCAAATTTGAGACGAATGAAAAGAGCCCCTTGGATGGGCTTCGGTTCGGCCAACCCGTGACTTGGTTGCATGGCGCCAAACTTGAGACGAATGAAAAGAGCCCCTTGGATGGGCTTCGGTTGGCCAACCGTTGGTAGGCAAGGATGGAGATGCGTTTCTACATCGAATTTAGCGTTTGGCTATGAAAGTCAACGGTTCGGCCAACCGTCGATAGGTGAGAATAGAGACTTGTTTCCTCACCAAATTAAGCGTTCGGCTCTGAGAGTCAACGGTTCGACCAACCGTTGGTAGGCGAGAATAGAGACTTGTTTCCTCACCAAATTAAGCGTTTGGCTCTGAAAGGTTCAATCTCCAGAATCGTGAACCCCACAAGACTCAATGGTTTGAAACCCCAAAATCCACCTAAAATCAGAATATAAATGCTGTATAAAGTGTAAATAAACATCAGATTTGAAAATACAAGACACCAAAACCCCTAGAGAGTAACCCGAAGGTCTTTATGGCGGCGGAAATGGGGTTTTCTGGCAACTTTCCATGGTGCATTGGCAGACCAAGGGCTGGATCTTACCATACCAAACCTCCCTGTAGACACCCCAAAATGACACGTTTGTACACATTTTAATCCGCGATGATGAAAGGAAATACCCAGAAGGTTTCTTGGATTGAAATTCTCCAAGTCAACTCAGTCAACAGTACCGTACGGTACTCATCTCTCGCGCACGGCACAGCCTCAGTCACGTACGGCAGCTTTTTGAATTTTGGCGGTGGAAGTGTGCCGCACGGCACAGTTTGTGTACCGTACGGCACTGTCACTTGTCACACAGCTTTTTGCAGAGGTTCCAGCAGCTCAAATGTTGACGAATTCGCTTCCTTGCTCATGATGATTTCGTACGAGAAAGAAAGGCCTACCCTAGAGCCATCATTCCCTTGTGTGGAGAGGAAGTAAACTTGGTGATCAAGTTTACCCATTCTCTATATAATCCGATCGGTTGCAATGAAGATGGGCATCGAAAAATGGTGAGAAAAATTATGGTTAGCCTCTCCTAAGTTCTGCCCACCACTCTACTCACATATTAAACTACCTATTGTTATCATCCTTCAACCAAGAAAACAGCCCTCAAAGCTCCACAAAGCAAAACCCAACCCGAAACTCAAATCCCCTGTTTTCGGTCCTGAGCCGTGAAGTTCACATTCCAAGCTTGCTTGAGTCTAAGCCATCAACTCTCTTTGACACTACACCAGAGTAAAGTTGGAATCCAAAGGAAGCTCAAGCCACATTCAGAACCTCAAGAAAGAAGTTCATTCCGAGATTTTTCAAACCGAAGGTATAATTCCGTTTCGCCAAGGTTCTTAACTTCGGTACCTTGAGGGGAGGGGAACCGAGTGTGGAATGATCCCCAATATCATTTCCATGCTTGGTATGCCCATATCATATTAAAATTAGTTCTATTTCATACCTCCCGGTCGCGTCGTACGGTGAAAATATCGCCTCGCACGGAGCGATTCAATGAGGAGGAACATTCCCCATTTGAGCATACTGTTTTCTTATTCAAAATACTCCATTTTTAATCTTATTCCATGCCTCGTATGTGCCTCTGTTCAAACATATCGAAAAACCAAAGTTTCAAACTGTTGTGCAGTAAACAGTGCCGCACAGCACTCCCATTGTGCCGTACAGTACACTTGGAGTGTTGTACGATACTCATTTGAAAATTTGACCGTTGATTGATGAACAGTACCGCACGGCACACTCTATGTACCGCACGGTACACCTAGTGTGCCGCACGGCACACTTTTCTTGTCAAAATCCAAAGTTTTGAACAGTACCTTGCATGAACAGTTTAAGCTATAAATTTTTGCGTGTTTACTGTAAACTACATACTGGTTACTTGTTTTCCATTATTATCGTCTGCTTTGCTTGATTCAAATGTTTATTTGTTAAAAGTTCGGCATTGAAACGTTTTCTAAAAAATCCCACAAATGTTTAGTAAAGACCGATTTCTAATCGGGCGAACGGGGTGCCTTAAAACCCTTCCCCGTTCGTAACCTGGCTCCCGAATCCAAAACGAATCTCTGGTTTTCAAATTGTTTTATAAATCATTTTCTCAGTCATTTTTAAAAACGGTTTCTCGGGTCCTAAACCATTTTCTAAAAACCCGGGTGGCGACTCAATTTTCAAATCCAAAAACCCACCGGCGTGTGCGGGTCGACCGTCCACACTCCCCCTTCTTCTTTCCTTCTGCTCTCTCTCTCTCTCTCTCTCTCTCTCTCTCTCTCTCCCCCCTCTATGGCTCCCTCTCTCTCTCTCTTACTTGCAGATTTTTGAAGAAAAAAATGAAAGACAAATAGATTACATACTTGTATAGATAGATCTGGGCATTAAATATGCAGTGTTCTGCCAAGTATTGAATGGGTAGTTACAATTCTTAAAGACAACGTGTGGGGTTCACGATTCTGGAGATTGAACCTTCCTTGAACCTTCTGACTTGCTTAAAGGATGGACTTAAGAGTCTCCCCATAGGGCTTCACCTGAAGGTGAGTGCTCGGCCTGAGGGTGAGAGCTCGGCATGAGGGCTTCAACTAAGGGTGAAAGTTCGGCCTGAGAATGTTGCCTAAGGGAGAGTGCTCGACCTAAGGGCTCCGCCTAAGGGTTAGGGCTCCGCCTTACCTCCGCTTGAGGGCTTTGCTTGAAGACTCCACCTTGGGTCGGCGCTCTGCCTAAGGGTCAGCACTCCGCCTTGCTTCCACTTGAGGGCTTTGCTTGAAGGCTCCACCTAGGAGTGGCGCTTTGCCTAAGGGTGAGCGCTCGCCTGAAGGGTGTTTCCAAGGGGCGAGCGCTCTGTCTTGCCTCCGCCTGAGGGCTACGCCTAAGCCTTTTGATTCGCTTAACCGTTCCTCTTGAGCTCTTTCTTGCATACGCATTAAACGCCCACGTTAGCTCCGGATTGGACCCGCGAAGTCCAGAACCGTACTCCGACGGCCTAGTAAGTGAATGAAGGAGAAGAAAAAGGCAAGTACATAAATTTAGGGTTTTGAGAGAAAGGAGAAGAGAGGCAAGTACATGAAATTAGGGTTCGAATTTGAATGTCAATAGTTCGGCCAATC
The DNA here is from genome assembly GCA_020921065.1 of Vaccinium darrowii. Taxonomy (NCBI): domain Eukaryota; kingdom Viridiplantae; phylum Streptophyta; class Magnoliopsida; order Ericales; family Ericaceae; genus Vaccinium; species Vaccinium darrowii. The sequence continues at coordinate 23,951,197 of CM037161.1, read as the reverse complement.
GTCGGTAGGCGAGAATAGAGACTTGTTTTCTGACCAAATTAAGCATTCGGCTCGAAAGTGAACGGCTCGGCCAACCGTCAGTAGACGAGTATAAAGACTTGTTTCCTCACCAAATTAAGTGCTCAGCTCTTAAAGTCAAAGGTTCGGCCAACCGTTGGTAGGCGAGAATAGAGACTTGTTTCCTCACCAAATTAAGCGTTCGGCTCTGAAAGGTTCAAGGAAGGTTCAATCTCCAGAACCGTGAACCCCACAAGACTCAACGATTTGAAACCCTTAAATGTACAGATTACATAGATGTATAGATAGATCTAGGCATTAAATATGCAGTGCTCTGCCAAGTATTGAATGGGTAGTTACAATTCTTAAAGACAGCGTGTGGGGTTCACGATTTTTGAGATTGAACCTTCCTTGAACCTTCTAACTTGCTTAAAGGATGGACCTAAGAGTCTCCCTAGAGGGCTTCACCTGAAGGTGAGTGCTCAGCCTGAGGGTGAGAGATCGGCACAAGGGCTTCACCTAAGGGTGAGAGTTTGGCCTGAGAATATTGCCTTAGGGTGAGTTCTCGGCCTGAGGGCTTTGCCTAAGGGTTAGTGCTCCGCCTTCCCTCCGCCTGAGGACTTTACTTGAAGGCTCCACCTAGGGGCTGCGCTCTACCTACGGGTGAGCGTTCCGCCTTGCCTCCACTTGAGGGCTTTAGTTAAAGGCTCCACCTAGGGTTGGTGCTCTGCCTAAGGGTGAGCGCTCCGCCTGAAGGGTGTGGCCTAGGGGCGACGCTCTGCCTAAGGGTGAGCACTCAGCCTTGCCTCCAGTTGAGGGCTTTGCCTGTAGGCTCCACCTAGGAGCAGTGCTTTGCCTAAGCGTGAGCGCTGGCCTGAAGAGTGTCGCCTAGGGCCAAGCGCTTTGTCTTGCCTCCGCCTGAGAGCTTCGCCTAAGCCTTTTGATCCGCTTAACCGTTCCTCTTGAGCTCTTTCTTGCCTGTGCACTGAACTCCCATGTTAGCACCGGACTGGACCACAAAGTCCAGAATGGTACTCTGAGGGGCCTAGTAAGTGAATGAAGGAGAAGAAAGGCAAGTACTTGAATTTAGGGTTTTGAGAGAGAGGTGAAGAAAGGCAAGTACATGAATTTAGGGTTCGGCTCTGAAAGTCAACGATTCGGCCAACCATCAGTAGGCGAGTATAGAGACTTGTTTCCTCACCAAATTAAGTGTTCAGCTCTTAAAGTCAAAAGTTCAGTCAACCGTTGGTAGGCGAGAATAGATACTTGTTTCTTCACCAAATTAAGCGTTCGGCTCTGAAAGGTTCAATCTCTTGAATCATGAAGCCCACAAGACTCAATGGTTTGAATCCCCTAAATCCACCTAAAATCATAATATAAATGTTGTTTAAAGTGTAAATAAACATTGGATTTGAAAATACAAGACACCAAAACCCATAGAGAGTAACCTGAAGGTCTTTACGGCGGCGAAAATGGGGTTTTCCGACAACTTTCCATGGTGCATTGGCACCCCAAGGGCTGGATCTTACCTTACCAGACCTACACCTTCTTCTTTCCTTCTGCACTCTCTGTCTCTCTTTTCTACGGCTCCCTCTCTCTCTTACTTGCAGATTTTTGAAGAAAAAATGAAAGAAAAATAGATTACATACTTGTATAGATAGATCTAGGCATTAAATATGCAGTGCTTTGCCAAGTGTTGAATGGGTAGTTACAATTCTTAAAGACAGCATGTGTTCACGATTGTAGAGATTGAACCTTCCTTGAACCTTCTGATTTGCTTAAAGGATGGACCTAAGAGTCTCCCCGTAGGGCTTCACCTGAAGGTGAGTGCTCGGCCTGAGGGTGAGAGTTCAGCACGAGGGCTTCACCTAAGGGTGAAAGTTCGGCCTGAGAATGTTGCCTAAGGGTGAGTGCTCGGCCTGAGGGCTCCGCTTAAGGGTTAGTGCTCCGCCTTGCCTCCGTCTGAGGGCTTTACTTGAAGGCTCCACCAAGGAGTGGCGCTTTGCCTAAGGGTGAGCGTTCTGCCTGAAGGGTGGCGCCTAGGGGTGGCGCTCTGCCTAAGGGTGAGCGCTCCGCCTTGCCTCCGCTTGAGGGCTTTGCCTGAAGGCTCCTCCTAGGAACTTCACTTTGCCTAAGGGTGAGCGCTCGCCTGAAGGGTATCGCCTAGGGGCGAGCGCTCCGCCTTGCCTCCGCTTGAGGGCTTCGCCTAAGCCTTTTGATCCGCTTGACCGTTCCCCTTGAGCTCTTTCTTGCTTGCGCACTAAACGCCCACGTTAGCACCGGACTGGACCGCGAAGTCCAGAACGGTACTCCGACGTCCTAGTAAGTGAATGTAGGTGAAGAAAGGAAAATACATGAATTTACAGTTTTGAGAGAGAGAGGTGAAGAAAGGTAAGTACATGAACTTAGGGTTCGGCTCTGAAAGTCAATGGTTCGACTAATCGTCGATAAGCGAGATTAGAGACTTGTTTTCTCACCAAATTAAGCGTTCAACTCGATAGTCAACGGCTCGACCAACCGTTGGTAGGCATGTATAGAGACTTGTTTCCTCACCAAATTTAGCGTTAGGCTCTGAAAGTCAACGGCTCAGCTAACCGTTGGTAGGCGAGAATAGAGACTTGTTTCCGCTTGAGGGCTTCGCCTAAGCCTTTTGATCCGCTTGACCGTTCCTCTTGAGCTCTTTCTTGCCTGCGCACTAAACGCCCACGTTAGCACCGGACTGGACCGCGAAGTCCAGAACGGTACTCCGATGGCCTAGTAAGTGAATGTAGGAGAAGAAAGGAAAGTACATGAATTTACGGTTTTGAGAGAGAGAGGTGAAGAAAGGTAAGTACATGAACTTAGGGTTCGGATCTGAAAGTCAACGGTTCGACCAATCGTCGATAAGCGAGATTAGAGACTTGTTTTCTCACCAAATTAAGCATTCAGCTCGATAGTCAACGGCTCGACCAACCATCGGTAGGCTAGTATAGAGACTTGTTTCCTCACCAAATTAAGTGTTTGGCTCTTAAAGTCAACGGCTCGGCTAACCGTTGGTAGGCGAGAATAGAGACTTGTTTCCTCACCAAATTAAGCATTCGGCTCTGAAAATCGTGAACCCCACAAGACTCAATGGTTTGAAACCCCTAAATCCACCTAAAATCAGAATATAAATGATGTATAAAGTGTAAATAAATATCAGATCTAAAAATACAAGACACCAAAACCCATGGAGAGTAACCCAAAGGTCTTTACGGCGACGGAAATGGGGTTTTCCGGCAACTTTCCATGGTGCATTGGCAGCCCAAGGGCTGGATCTTACCTTACCAGACCTCCCCCTTTTTCTTTCCTTCTACTCTCTCTCTCTCTCTCTTTTCTACGGCTCCCTCTCTCTTTTACTTGCAGATTTTTGAAGAAAAAAATGAAAGAAAAATAGATTACATAACTGTATAGATAGATCTAGGCATTAAATATGCAGTACTCTGCCAAGTATTGAACGAGTAGTTACAATTCTTAAAGACAGCGTGTGGGGTTCACGATTCTTGAGATTGACCCTTCCTTGAACCTTCTGACTTGCTTAAAGGATGGACCTAAGACTTGTGGGGCTCACGATTTTGGAGATGAACCTTCTGACCTGCTTAAAGGATGGACCTAAGAGTCTCCTCGTAGGGCTTCACCTGAAGGTGAGTGCTTGGCCTGAGGGTGAGAGTTCGACACGAGGGCTTCACCTAAGGGTGAAAGTTCGGCCTGAGAATGTTGCCTAAGGGTGAGTGCTCGGCCTGAGGGCTCCGCCTAAGGGTTAATGCTCCACCTTGCCTCCGCCTGAGGGCTTTACTTGAAGGCTCCACCTAGGGTTGGCGCTCTGCTTAAGGGTGAGCGCTCCGCCTGAAGGGTGTCTCCTAGGGGCGGCGCTCTACCTAAGGGTGAGCGCTCCGTCTTGTCTCCGCTTGAGGGCTTTGCCTGAAGGCTCCACCTAAGAGCGGTGCTTTGCCTAAGGGTGAGCGCTCGCCTGAAGGGTGTCGCCTAGGGGCGAGCTCCCTGCCTTGCCTTTTGATCCCTTTCATAGGTGATACCTTCAAGGAAGACTCGATCTCTGACCGCAAACTCCAGCTCTCTTCATTTAGAATCAGCATAACTCCTATGTTGATCTTGAGCAACCTTCAATTGTTTATGAATAAATTTAATCTTTTCAGTGGTCTCGTGTACAATGTCTGGTCCCGATAATTGATCAACTCCAACATCCATCCAACATATTGTGTTCTGCATTGCCTCCCATATAGTGCCTCAAACGGTGAAACGTCTAAACTTGCTTGATAGCTATTGTTGTAGACAAATTTGGCCAAAGGTGGGCGCTGCTCCCAATTCTCTCAATAATCAATAGAGCATCCTCGCAAGAGATCTTCCAGCATTTGGATTGTCCTCTTAGATTGGCCATCCATTTGGGGGTGAAAGGGCGTATTGAGTCAAAGTTCTGTTCCTAATATTGGGCGCACCTCCGGAGGGATCTGGATCGATTCGAAGTCGCCACCCGGGTTTTAGCGGATTGTCCCCGAGGAACCGAACTCGATTGACTCGTGCCTCATTCAATGGATAAGGATTACTGGCCCGTCATCGCCATACTATCTTAGGTTCGGGAGCTCAGTTACGAGAGGGGAATGGTTTTACGGCACCCCCCTCGCCCGGTTTGAAGACCGGTCTCTACTTGACTTTTGTGGGATCATGGGAAATGTTTATAATTCAACTATGAACAAAGACGGGGGATGGGGGATGGGAAGCCAAATAACGATGACAAACATAGCAACAAACTACAGTGCATGCACATGAGATATGATCTACACAAATGATAATGGAATGCAAGTACGAACTAACAAAGTCACAAAATAACAAACATCAATGTTAGAACATGATTAACAGAGACTAAAAACTGGAAATAGCATGAACAGTACGTAAAACAAGCTAAACCAATCTAATCCACTTTCAGTGGTTTGAGCGCTCAAGGTGTGAGTTCGAGCAGCTCAATCCCCTCTCACCCACACATGCTTATGATGCTTTTGGTGATGAACACATGATTTGAACACTGTTGCTAACTTGAAAAATAGAACTTTTGATGGTTTATCATAATGGGATGATCATGCATACATGGATTTGAGGCATATCAATGAACCAAACAAGGTAACAAATACAGAATGAGTGAAAATACAACATTGAAAGGCATTCCAGAACACACAAAGTATGATCAGTAAGCTTGAATGATGAAAATATGCGATATGCCAGAAAATAGTTTGAGCGCTCAAACATGTAGTTTGAGCGCTCAAACCATCTTCATGGTTTGTGCATTCTGGTGCTTCCTTGCCCTTGTTTGGATTATTAACAGCCTCAAACAGTACACAATAATGTAAACGTACTTGATGAACCAGAAACATTGACAAAATAAACATAAAATGTTTGCATGAATGAGATATGAGTATTGGGCCATGTATGAGCATGATTAGGATGAGAGGGAGAAGAGATCAGGTTGGCTTAGCCAAACATCAACACACACACACTTCATAATCAGGTTGGCTTAGCCAAACATCAACACACACACACACACTTCATAATCAGGTTGGCTTGACCAAACATCAACACACACACACACCTCATAGACTGAAGACAGAACATAGAACCGAAGTAAACAAGATTCAAATTGCGAAACTGAGCAAGGCTTTAGCGCTCATAGTGATGGAATTGAGCGCTCAAGCCTCCTTCAAGGGCTGAGAGTTTCTGCAATTTCTGATCATTCTTTGACGTTGGTATGAACTTGAAACTTTCTGATCATGGTTAAAAGGAGTAGAATACACTGTTTGTTTTATAGAATGGGATCATCCATGGTTTGATGATGATGAAACATCATTTTTATGACTTTTGGGTTCATTGATCAATGATCAAAGACAAAATAAACTGACTTGAGTGTTTTTGAACCAACAAATAGCCATAATAATGATATTACCAAGATACAACATGATCAGAAACCACAAAAACATGGAGGATGCTCAAACCTTTTGAGCACTCATAGGGTCGGCCTTGAGCGCTCAAACCATTTGAAGCTGGGATTTTCTTCAAAAGTTGTTTTCTTGAATATTTGAGACCTTGTAAGTCCATTAGAGGTATAGGGGACCTCCATGAACCCACTGGTCTCCCTCAGGAGTACCAACCCGTAACTTTCACATGGATTTCTACCTTTTGGTTTTGATTCGAGCTTGGACTTGTGGTTTTGCTAGATGGATGAGTGTTGGGTGGGTTTGTTGACACAATGTAGGGTAGATTAGGACATATTATGTTGGGTGTGGGTGGCTTGGGTTGATTTTGAATGGATGATGGAGTATTCTAGTGAAAGGTTTTGAGGATTAAGTGGGTTTGATGGATGGAAAAGGATTAAGCTTGAAGTGATGGAAAAAGTGGGTTGATGATTGCTGGAAATATGATTTGAGGGAGGTGAACAATAGTTTGGAGCTGGTGATAGTGTCTAACCTCTGCAAATGATGTAGAGGGGTGGCTTTTATAGAGAGAAATGGGGGGGGGGGGGGGGGGGGGGGAATGGGTTTTGTTGAAATGGGGGGCCTAATGGGACAATATAGGCCCACCCTGGGGTCTATCAGGTGCATGCGAGCAACAGAAAAACGGCTGGGTTACAGCCATTCAGTTGGAATCTCATCATTAGATGCTCTGCCATCGACAGACTGGACAGAGCTTGAGCGCTCAAACATGGGGTTTGAGCGCTCAAAACCCTTTGAGCTCAGTGACCGATTCTGGTTTATTTTGGTATTTTGAAGGGTATTTTGGTCATTTGGGTTGGTTTAGGTTATTTGGGAATGGTTTGGGGTGGTTCATGGTGGTTTGGGGCAAGTTCGAGCCTTCTTCTCATCCTTGAGGTATTCGCGGGTGGTTTTCTCATCATTGGGAGTGCTTGGTAAGTATCCCGGGTCAAAATCGGAGTGTCTACACTAATGCCTCCTGAAAGCTTTTCCAGAACCTCGATGCAAACTTTGGGTCTCGGTCTGACGTAATTGATACTGGCAACGCGTGCAATCATACTCTCTCCTTCACGCAAAGATTAGCTAGTTGATCCATGGAATGTGTGGTCTTGACTAGCAAGAAATGTGCCGTCTTTGTCAAACGGTCCACAATAACCCATATGGAATCATTTCCCTTCACCGTTTTTGGTAGTCCTACCACCACGTTCTGCCTTGATTTGTTGACAAAGAAAGCACTCTGCCAGATTTGTTGACAAAGAAAGCACTGATTCACAAATTTCGAAACATTCTTCATCCCCATCCACCAATATAAGTTATCTCGAGGACTTGATACATCTTCGCTCCCGCCTGGATGAATTGCCAACTTCGAATTATGACTCTCCTGCCCAAATTTTTCGAATTATGAATTGCCAACATCGAATTATGTTAATAAGCTTTTCTAGAAACTAGATGCAAACTTTGGATCTCAGTCTGACGTAATTGATACTAGCAACCTGTGCAATCGTACCATCTCCTTCACGCAAACTTTGGATCCATGGAATGTGTTGTCTTGACTGGCAAGAAATGTACCATCTTTGTCAAACGGTCCACAATAACCCATATGGAATCATTTCCCTTCACCGTTTTTGGTAATCCTACCACTGAATTGCCCCGCCGGCTTGTGACGGTCTGCCTTGATTTGTTGACAAAGAGGGCACTGATTCACAAATTTCATAACATCTCTTCGTCCCCGTCCACCAATAAATTTTCTTGAGGTCTTTTTACATCTTTGCCTCCGCCTGGATGAATTGCATACTTCGGATGATGACTCTCCTGCCCAAATTTTTCATGTAAATATTTTTCTGTGCATTTTTAATCACAAATTATGTCTCGAGACTACATATTAACCCTCCAAGTTAAGCAAATCTGACCCTAATACATGCATGTAGTATTCATAACAGACATGCATTAGCAGGCCATTTCGTAACAAAACAGAAGAAAACACCAGAAATTTAAAAATAGACTAACGTGTAAAAAAATTCAACAGACAAAGGAGGGGCATAAAAAGTCAGCAAACTGTTGCTTAGCAAAAAAAAAAAAATCTGCAAACTGTACAATAATTCGGATTAGTTGAACTAGACAATGAGAAAAGATGCAAAACAATAAATATTTGGTGCAAGTAATGTTAACAAACTAGGATGATAGATGCCCGTAATCGGATGTTTACCTGCAAGAATTTGTCCATACTATGATTAATGAGAACATGATAGCGACGACAAATAGCATAATAACACTAGGAGAAACCAAGTAATATTCAAGACAACCTTAATGCTTTCATGGACGACAAGTACGCATATGTCAATACGTATATGTATGAAAGGATTTAGAGTTTTAAAAAGTTCTCAGTTCTTTTAAACTCTCCTTTATGCCATAAAAATGTCAAATCAGTCTTTTAACTCCAATTACCTCAGCAATCTATAACCCGTCAGCTCATACTCATTAACGTCAGTTTTCACACAAGCATAAAACTAAGTAAAAAGATTAAAACCAACCAGCAAAAACAACAAAGTCAACTAAAACAAGGACTTAACTATTCCAGATAACAAAGAGGTGACCATGTCTAACCTCCCAGCAAGAAACACAAAATCTCATATGGTTTGCAAAAATAAACAGGAAGAGCAAGAGAAACTAGGATAGAGAAGAGGCAGAATAATCTAAACACATGCATTATGCCTCATTTTTCCTATGCACTTCAACGGGAAGAGTTGGGGCATTCTCGAGCGAAATGCCCTTGCTCTCCACATTTGTAGCAACCACCTCCTCCGCCACTACCCCTCCCACCTCCACCTCCACCTCCACCGCCCTGAGGGCATTCCCTGGCCATATGTCCCGTCTCTCCACACTTGAAACAAGCATTGCCACCACCGGCCCCACCCCTCCCTCCACCGCCACCACCCTGAGGGCATTCCCTAGCCATATGGCCCGTCTCCCCACACTTGAAGCAATTCCCACCACCTCCACCGCCAAACCTCCCACCACCTCCGCCACCACCCTGGCTACAGTCCCTGGCCATATGTCCTGTCTCCCCGCACTTGTAGCAACCATTCCCGCCTCCACCTCTCCCTCCGCCACCGCCGCCCTGAGGGCATTCCCTAGCCATATGCCCCGTTTCCCCACACTTGTAGCATGCATTCCCGCCAGCTCCTCTTCCCCTTCCCCCACCTGAACCACCAAATCCTTGGTCCCCCCCAGATGGTTTACCCCAGCTGTCATTTTGATCTTTTTTCTCTGTATTGGTCCAAGAAGATCCACCTGATTGATTTCCCCAAGAAGATCCACCACCTTGTTTGCTCCACGAAGATCCTCCCCCATCCTGCTTATTCCATGAAGATGCTCCAGCATCACTACCCCATCCTCCGGTTTTAGTCTCTGATTTGCTTCCGCTAGCATCATTGTTGTTGCCCCATTTCTCTGCTGGTTTTCCCCACGAGTTCTCTCCGAGAATCATACCATCAGTACTCTCCTGGGGATCCATGGATTTTCCCCAACTTACTGCCCCTTCCTTTTTCGTTTTTCCCCAGAGACTTAACTCAGCTTCTGATTGGCCAGAGTTCCCACCTGAGCCACCCCAACCTGCAGTCTGCGTCAAGGTTGCGGCTTCTGATTTCCCTGCAGTACCCCATCCTCCACTTTGATTACTGCGTTTTTCAGCCTTAGAAACACCTGAGCTACCCCAACCTGCTGTTTGATTCTTGGGTTCAGCGTTGGAACCACCAGAGCTACCCCAACCTGCAGTTTGATTCAGAGGTTCAGCTTCTGATTTCCCAGCACTACCCCAACCACCAGTTTGATTACTGGGTTTCTCAGCCTTAGAACCACCAGCATTACCCCACGCCCCAGATTTATTTGTAGGTTCAGCGTCTAATTGGGCTGAACTCCCACCTGTAGCCCAACCCCCAGTTTGACTCTTTGGTTCTGCCTTAGAAACACCAGCATTGCCCCACCCACTAGTTTGAGTTTGAGATTCAGCCATAGAACCACCTACATTACCCCAACCCCCACTTTGATTCTTGGGTTCAGCTTTAGAACCACCTTCATTACCCCATCCTCCAGTTTGACCCTTCGGTTCGGCATCTGATTGGCAGTTCCCACCTGCACTACCCCATCCCCCTGTTTGATTCTGAGTTTCCGCAGTAGAACCACTTGCTTTACCCCACCCTCCAGTTTGATTCTTGGGTTCAGAACCTGATTGGACCGAGGTCCCACCTGAAGTACCCCATCCTCCTTTTTCATTACTAGGTTCAGCCTTGGAACCACCTGCATTACCCCAACCCCCAGCAAAAGAACCGCCTCCACTACCCCAACCCCCAGTTTGATTCTTGGGTTCACTGTCTGATTGGGTTGATTTCCAACTTGAAGCACCCCAAGATGCCTTACTTGCACCAGACACATCTCCGCTGCCCCACTTACCTGCAGCTTTTCCCAATGGATCTCCCTCACCGCCTCCACCACCAGACCTCCAGCCTCCACCACCATCACCACCACCCTGACTGCAGTCTCTAGCCATATGTCCCGTTTCCCCACACTTGAAGCAAGCATTCCCTCCCCCACCATACCGACCACCTCCCCCGCCGCCTTGACTGCAGTCCCTGGCCATATGTCCTGTTTCCCCACACTTGAAGCAACCATTCCCTCCACTGCCACCTCCCCCCCTTCCCCCTCCCCCTCCTTGAGTGCATTCCCTGGCCATATGTCCTGTTTCGCCACACTTGTAGCAAGTATTCCCGCCGCCGCCACCCCTCCCACCTCCACCACCTTGAGTGCATTCCCTGGCCATATGTCCTGTTTCCCCACACTTAAAGCAAGCATTCCCACCACCACTTCCACCTCCCTGAGTGCACTCCCTCGCCATGTGCCCCGTTTCCCCACACTTATAGCAAGCATTCCCACCACCGCCTCCCTGGGTACATTCTCTAGCCATATGCCCTGTTTCCCCACACTTGTAGCAAGCATTCCCACCACTGCTGCTGCCACCCCTCCCACCTCCACCACCCTGAGTGCACTCCCTTGCCATATGGCCCGTTTCCCCACACTTGAAGCAAGCATTCCCACCTCCCCTTCCCCTCCCCCCACTTGAACCACGACCTCCATCAAATTTTCCTTCCCTGGACTCGTCTTCTGTATTCACATCAGATTGCTTATTAGCCCAAGAAGATCCTCCCCCATCCTGCTTATTCCAAGAAGACCCTCCAGCATTACTACCCCATCCCCCAGTTTGACTCTCTGGTGCAGCGTTAGAATTGTTCCAGGCTGCCTTGCTTCCTTTGGAATCTTCTTTGCTGCCCCATATCTCTGCTGCTGCAGGTTTGCCCCAAGAACTTTCCCCGGATCCCATACCAGGATTACTCTCTTGGGGATCTGCAGATTTTCCCCACGCTGTTGCACCATCCTTCTTCACAGCCCCCCAACTTCCTGTTTGAGATCCATCCACATTGGTAGGTTTATTCCAGCCACTTGTGCCAGCTTCTGATTGACCTGAGTCCCCACCTCCACTGCCCCCCCATCCACCGGTTTGATTCTTCACAGCCCCCCAACTTCCTGTTTGAGATCCATCCACATTGGTAGCTTTATTCCAGCCACTTGCGCCAGCTTCTGATTGACCTGAGTCCCCACCTCCACTGGCCCCCCATCCACCGGTTTGATTCTTGGGTACAGCTGCAGAACCACCCCAAGCAGACTCATTTCCGACAGCTTTCTCAGTAGCCACAGCATTACCCCACGAGGAGTTCTGTTTTTTAGTCGCTTTACTCCCCCAAGGGCCATCATCTTCAACATCTTCACATCATAAAACAAGAAAAATCAGAATCAAAAGAGAACTAGTAACAAAAATTGCAAACATGTTCGAATCTGGTTGGTAATAGTTTATCCAAGACACTCATGTGATAATACCTGTGCTTGTATTATTATCAATACTATTGAAAGCATTTGCAGAACTGGATTCAGGCTGAATCTGTAAATCAAAGACTCGTGAAAAAAATTGACGGTGAAAAAAAAAAAAACACAAGGCCGGACAGAATAAAACTCAGAATATTGACTTACCGCAAAGCCTGACGATGGAAAAGCAGGCCAAGAGCTCCTGATCAATTTTCAGAGTACCCAATATCAACTCAATTTTCAGAGTAACCAGAATACACAAATATACACACGTAGATAGAGGAGAGAAAAAGAACAAACACACAGAAAATTGCCCAACTGCAATCCTGTGAACCCTTAAATGCTATAGGAAATCTAATCGTGCCATGAAAACTAAAGCATCACATGCCACCTACATTACCTACAAAATATATAATGAACAACTTCTTACTTGCATGAACTTACATCAAAGTATTTTATAGAATGAGATACCGGACATGATTACAGTCCACTCTAATGTTCTATGATTTATCATCTTAAATTAGGTAATATGTTCCCACTCTGTTAATGAAGCCCTTCAAGCACAAAATCCACAGTTCAAAATTGTTTAGACATAACATTTCCAACCATGGCTGGAAAATTGTTGGATTAATGCCCATCGTTCAGCATAATAAATAATAGCACACAACAAAATCAGAAGACAGGATAGCTAAGAGCAAACCCATTTCCATACAGATGTACGGATTGAGCTCATATTTTTTACAAGTACAACAATCAAATCAAAAGATATGCAAACATTTGAACACTATAGTGAAATCATTGCGCCGCGGATGCAACTTTACATGGGAACAAAAGATGAGAATGTGCAGAAGAGAATTGGATATGGTTATGAATAATTATTATGACCTTTCTGTAGACAGCCCTCCAGCACCCCATCTATCGCCCTCTGCTGACGTTCCTGCTCCCCCCATCCAATCTTCAAAATATCACAGCAAATGTTACCACAACATATAACACCCCCCAAGTCACACAGAGAGAGAGAGAGAGAGAGAGAGAGAGAGAGAGTCCACAACGACTATATTGACTAGAAAAGAGGTACCAAGCACCCGTACAAACTCTTGCTAGGAGGCCGCGGTCTCACATTAAGTAAAGCATAGATCCTTTGTACAATCTAGTAACTGTTTTCAAGATACAAATAAATGTCTAGTACAATGAACCTTGACGATAGACACAAGTTGCTTCACCCTTCGTTCCCAGAAAAAGAAGATGCACTCAAAAGATAAAAAAACATCAATACCAGGAAACATGATGGTCAAAACGGAAACCAGTAGGACATAATACGGACCGAAGTACCATAAGTTCCTACCTGTCGAGCTGTCTTGAGTTCCAAGAAGATCAAATGGTTTTGCAGAGTCCAGGTCATCACTAGAAAAGAAGCAACACCACATCAGAATGGTCCCAATAGACTCAAACACAACATAAATCATGGTGAGAAAATGCAGTTCAGGGTTATATGAAATCATACCCCACAGAAATGGCAGAACTCTTCCCACGAACCTCAGCAAGATGTTCACTTTTAACTATGAAATCAACACACAGAAGAAATCACAATAAATACTGAGCCGATCTCAAAAGAAAGCCACTAAGCATGGGCAACCATAACTAAACCTGTAAGAATTTTCTGCTGAGAATCAAGCTTTACAGTGATATCAGAACGACGCACAGCCAATACACGGCAGAGATATCCCTTTAGAGGACCTACTCTGATTCTCAGTGACTGGCCAACAGAGAACATTCCATCTTTATCATCTCGGTTGACTGCATTCATAAGTATAGTTCGTCAGGAGAAAGGTGTTAGAATCTTGATCAGTGACCTTGTATAAAAGCAATCAAAAACTCATAAACGTACAATTGCTGCTCTTTTCACTAGCTTGCCAAGCTTTTTTAGGTGATAGAGGGGATTTAGGAGATGACGGGAGATCTTCAAAGCCTTGGAAACCTGATTCATCTCCCTGATTAAAACAGAAAATTACACCAAATCAAAAAGGAGAAATGACGGAGAACCAGTAAAAATAATCCAACTTCTACACTTGACTTGGCTTAGTTTTCCGTTTGATTTTAGCAACTCAGTTGCTAAAATCAACCATGATTTTAGCAAACGAGTTTAATAGGTGCTAAAATCATGATTTTGAAATAAAAAAATGAAGTGGTTCCGTGTATCGTTTTTCGATTTTTTTCGCACCAAATTAAAGAACTCCTCGTGTACTTTAATTCGGTGTGAAAAAAATCGAAAAACGATAAACGGAACCACTTAATTTTGTGATTTGAAATAACTATGATTTTAGCACCTGAACTCATTTGCTAAAATTATGGTTGATTTTAGCAATTGAGTTGCTAAAATCAAATGAAAAACTAAGCCTAATAAGAAATACAACCTTTCCTTTACATGCATCAACATTAAGCTTAGTTTTCTCGCAGATCTGAGATTTACAACAGATGAAACCACCATTTTCCTGTTCATTTTCATCATACAAAAATATTATTCCTCTATAAATTTGCTTAACAAGCCCCTGACGACCCTGCAAAGTATAAAAAGAATAAAGTTAGATGCAAATCACTATCAATAAACTCCATTATCATACATAGTTCAAATTCCTTATCTAAAACAAGCTTCAAACCTGTAATGGGCCCTCCAAAACCCTAACGGTATCGTTTACTGATATTGTTTTCATGCGGTGATCTAAGGCATGGAATTTCTTATCGAAGGATGCATTTTTCAACTGACGCAGTTCAGCGGTCACCACTACTGGTCCTTCTGAACCCTCTTTCAAAATCTGGCATAAAACAGAAAGCGTTAAGAACCAACATGAAATGAAGTACACAAATTACATCATATACCTTGAAATAATCCTCTTTCTCAGTGCCAACAATAACACCGAAATCCTTCCGACTGCAATGGCAAAAAAAAAAACATAAACTACGGATGCAAAGCAAAGCACTGTGCCCAGGCAATACAAAACGTCTATTGTAGAAGGTAAATGTGATGGGACTAACCCAAAAACCACAAGATCATGCACTTCAAAATTACTTGACATGCTAGCACTTGACGAACCCTCTCCTTTTCCGCCACCTTTGTCCTTCCCACCAACTTTGTCATTCCCACCGCCATTTTCACTCCTCATGCGTTTCTTCTTTTGCTCACCAAAAAGCTGTGTAAGCCACTCTTGAGAATCTGGTTCCTCTTTCTTACAAGGCTCAAACTTCAGGAGTTCATCTTCAGAAGGCATTAAACCCCAGAAGTTCAATGAGTCGATCGCTACTTTTTTGTACAAGTAACCATCTTTGAGCATCAGCCCGTCAAGAACCTCAAAAGCTTCACCAGTATCGCGGTCACGCCTATATTGCATGAGAGGCCGGAACTCCCTACACAAAAGACATGAAGAAATATAACACTAGTTGTGGCACCCCAAACTCAAACTGGAAAACGGAGTATGCAGTTTACTCCAGTTCAGTAGAGCTGATCAATCTTGGTGTTGGCGTAGCCGTCTTCTTGGAAGGAATACCTCCACCCTTAGCCGTCTTTTTGGAAGCAACTCCTCCACCCTGAACACATGCATAATCACATATCAGGCATCCCATAAACATAGTGGCTTTTGTACAGAGTCCTAGTACATTAGCTGCTCCTACAGGCTTTTCAGATCATTGAATTGAAAAGAAAGGTAATTAGTTTCTTTATTCGCAAGAGTTTACAGTACCTTAACACCCGGCAAAGTAAGCTAGATAATTATAGAAAAATAATTGAACCCCAGTCAACAAAATATAGTTCCTAAAAAACACAATGTTCAAACCCATCACGAACTTTGCGCATCTGCATGATTCATGATCTAACTTAATACTTCAAAAAATACAATCAGCTATAAAGAATCGAAATGAATTTCACAAAGTGTGTTCTAGTTCTGCAGTTTCTTGGTCGAAAAAGAATTTATTTTCTCTTGAAAAAGAAAACAAGTTATGACTTATGAGTTAGGTAATTTCTTCCACCATCTAAAATAAGGAAACTGAGTCTTTTGGAAAAAGGGCTTGTCCAAGATAGAAGGATCTCATTACATATTTTTCAGCCATTGCTTGTATATCAATTCTAGGTATCAGCTTCACTGTAGCTTTCTTCCTTGCATCATTCTTAAATACGACCTACAAAAACATCATTCAAAAGCAAACGGAGAACGGAAAACCAATTACAGAAGTTTAGTCCATCAAAAAACCAATAACCAGATAACAAACTAGTAATATTTGTCCAGTGGATAAAGTATAAACCCAAAGTACCTGTGCTAGATCCCCTTTATATTTCCCACTCTTCACCCGGGCCCAAGTGCCCACAGAAACTTCATTGTATTTGCTTCGCACAGAGAGCAAATGAGAAACTTCATTACCTGGGACAGGAGTCAAACGGCTCGAATATATAGAGCAGAGGCCTTTGCATGCCTATATTTTAAATAACACCAGTTTCCAAATTAGTTTAATTGCAGTAGCATCACCAATAAGAACAAAAATACTGACGTACCAAGAACAAAACTAAATCTTTGCCATAAACAAAATCCAAACGACGATGAAGAAGAAGAAGAAGAGTACCTCATTAACATCGTTTTGCCTTTCTGCTTCAATGTAAATAAAGCCCTTGACATGGTCAAGTGCAAATGCAGATATTATCTGCAACTTAGTTCCCAGAGCAAGCAAGTCCACATACTTCTGCATTAGGCAGAAAGCAGAATGCCTCTCACGTCCAACCTGCAAGAAAGAAGTTGCTCATAAAAACGGGAAGTATGAGAAGCTGTTGAAATATAACCCATGTTCTTTTTTTTCTTTACATACCATGCATTTAATTTTCCAAATGGTAGGATCCCTGGTAGAAGATATGACTGTATCTACTTCCATCGGTCTTTTAGATCCATATGCATCTTCCGCATATGTAACAAAACTGGCACCCGGTCTGTACCGCTCTTCCAGCATTTTTTCGAGTTCTTCCTCACTCATCTCCTCCTCTTTGGGAAAAATTGGAAACTGATGGTCTTTTCCAAAATCAATTTTTCCTTTATCGGTGGTCTTAAATTCATCTTCCAGGAAGCCTTTATTCAGTCAAGAAAAAGAACAAAAGTAGGCTCAAAATATAATTGCAAATAAATAAAGGAATTCTAGAACCCATGCAAAAAATATTAAAACAAAAAAACAACATTCATCATCATATTGGCCAAACAAACAAGATCAGAATGACATAACCATAAAACCCCTTATGCAACCACATCCAAATTACCTTAAATTGCATCAAAACAAAGATTTAAAACAAAGACAATCAGATTCCTAAAAGACAAATGCATCAAGATTTCAGTTACCACTGCAGAAATAAGCTAAAAAATCCCCCATCAAAGCCCTAACCATAAACAAACAGTTCAATATCAACTAACAAAAAGCAATTGCACTCATACAACCACAACGGCAAAAACCCAAAACACATTTGCCCCAAACCCCCATGCGCTTCAAAGATGCAATATCATTTCCGTTAAAAAGTTCAAACAAAAACCTCCCATCAAAGCCCTAACTCTAAACACCCAGTTCCATATCATCCAACAATAAGCAATTGCACTCACGCGACCACAACGGGAAAAACCCAAAACACATCTCCCCCAAAACCCTGCACGCTAAAGAAGAAAGAAAAGACAGCCCTAATTTCTTCAAAATAGCGGCAAAACAAAGATGCAGAACGCACGCGATGAAAACAGCCTTTGTTTCATCTTTCTGTTTTTTGAATTTTACAGTTCAATATCATCCGACAAAAAGCAATCACACTCATACAGCCACAGACCCACCACACATTGCATGCGAAAAAAAAACCCTAATTCCTTTCAAAATAGCAGCAAAAAACAGATACAGATCGCACACGATGAAAACAGCATTTGTTCTGTTTACTAATGTTACCATCATCGAGATCGCTTTCATCGCTGGACTCGTCCTCGTCCTCCTCGAGCTCATACGCAGCGTCGTCGAAGAACTGGAGAACACCGCGATTGTTCCTTTTCCGACGAGTGGCGGCCTTGTCGCTGCCGTTGCGCTTTCTCTTTCCCGATGATTCTTCTCCTGCAACTTCTTTACCCTTCCGAGACGCCATCGTTAGAGAGAGAGAGAGAGGGAGGGAGGGGAGTGAGTGTGGTTTGTTACTAAGAGAGCGTCATCAGGCGTAGTCTGTCTATAGGAGGAATCTGTACCGTTTTCTATACAAGCTGCACTATACTTTGCATACATCAGTCCCTAACTTTTCGTTATTTGCGATTATCTCCGTCGTAATACTGTAGTGTACAATTTTTTGTCCTCACAATTATAAGAGAAGTTTTGAAATTATGGCATTGTTTCTCATTTGAAAATGAAAATGGGTTGATTTTTGTAGGTGATTTAACTTAATTGTTAAAATCAAACGAAGAACAAGCTTATGTATGCAGCTTAGTGTCTTCTTTTCGCTAGGCTTATGCAGTTTATTATTACACTACTAGTGTTAAATCAATGTTTGTAGCAACCAAACGAACGGGCACACTAAAACAAACTTTTAATTTAGTTAAAGTAGTGTTATATTCGTTCGATGCACGAGAAGAAAACAAATCGTATCGATATTTTTTCCGGTCTTGTGTATTGAATGGGTACAATGTTAATTAAAAAAGATAGTTTGATTGTTTTTTCCGAGCCCCATATTCGATGAACACTAGTGTTATTTTCACTCTATGCACGGAAAAACATATATATATTCTATTATATGAATTAAAAATTTGAAATGTGAATAATCAAATTTATTTGCAATTGTGAAAAATATAAATCAACAATATCTAAACAGTATAATATTTATGTCTTTTTTATTTAATAAGACCTAACTCTCATCTCCCTAAGATTTCTCACTCACACAATTCTTGTAAGTAAAACAATTACAAGGCTAGAAAATTAAGATTGGTTTTTGAGGATTGAGATGCACAAATACATTTGTATATTGATTAATGAATTTTTTTTTGGTTCGCCGGTCAAGTGTGTTTGAGCTAGCTCACTGACACCGTGACTATTCCCCCCTCCGGTTTGGTAAAAAACAGGCAATCCAAATCATGACTAGGGATTCACATGAAATTTCTCTCTTCGGCCTGACCCCAAAAAATTGTTAGGTTTCTTTTAGTTAATTATAATCGATGTTAAACTACTTGAACCCTTCAAAAAAAATTTTGAACCAACCAATGCGAACTCCTACTTCGATCTCAACAAAGTTGCCCACTTTCTATCACTTTGTAGTGGTTCGTGGTTCTATACTTGGTTTGTCAGGACAAGCCCAATTAAGAGGAAGGCCTAAGGGCCTCACGCTCAAGCCCATAACAACCCAACAACAGTTTCACCGCAGTATGGCAGGCAAGTTAAACCATAGAATGTGATGAAGGGCGGATGGTGCAACCGAAGTATTCCATTAGATAAAGTAGAGAGAGAAACTTCCAAAATGGGATATAAGAAGTCTGAAATTGAGATTTACAGGTCTTGGGTTGAGTAAATCTAGAGAAGATGAGTGGAATGGTAGCTTCGGCGAGATTTTTCGGCGCCGTTTTAGGGTTTTGGCGAGGCTTACGTTTTCGGCGAAATGAAGGGTCAGGATCTAAGTTAGGAGCTTTGATACGTAATGGTGCAACCAAAATATTCCATTAGATAGAGTAGAGAGATGGAATCTGGGGGAGGCGTTGTGCGGTAGGTGTTGTGCGGCAAAGCTATGTCGTTTTGCTCATTTTCTTGATACATCCAAAGGCCTTATTTGGAGAGTTAATTTTGGGATTCAATTTTAGGGGCTTTAGGCTCTTTGAGGTAGGGTATGTGGGTTTAGGCACTTCAGGTTTAGGGTTTAGGCACTTTGTAGTGGTTTTTTCTTCCTCCAAATAAGACCCTTGGAAACTTTGGAGGTATGCACAAAAATCATGCAAAATGACGTAGTTTTGCCGCACAACACGGCGCATAGCACCCATCGCATAGCACTCACCCTAGATCCCTTAAAATGATAAAAGCTACTAAATGAAAGACTCTCACACAATTTATAGAGCCCTTAACAGTAAGGACATAAAAGACATTAATACCCTTAATAGCTACTACATCAGCGAAGCCACGTCAGCGCTGTGTGGGAAGGCACGGCTATGTGCCATTTAGCAATCCTCATGCATAACGTCAATTTGAGAAGCAGTTTATTTGTGAAATCATGAGGTGTACGAGCTTACTTGGAGCCTAAAGGGTGGTTTTCCCATTTCTGCTAAAGGTGCTAAAGGACCAAAAGTGTTAAAAGTAGTTGATTTAATGTGAAGAGTGACCTCTCTCGAAATTTGTGTTTAGCTCTTTTAAAACTTTTAGCACTTTTAAAAAAAAATGGAAAACTACCCCCAGTCAAGTCACTCTATATAAATTATGCCATTGTTATTGACACATAGAGCTTTGTATTTTTCTCTCCTCCAGTTGAGACTGACTTAATAACCGAATCGTTTACCGACTAACTATGGTCGGGCAATAACTGGTGTTTGTATTGCAAATCTGGGTTGAGAAATCGGATAAAATACCCAACACCCCACAGACCATGACATTCAATAGTATACCAAGGTGTGAAAATGTATAGATTTTTAGTTCAACTTAATAACAGAAGAGAATATTATGATAGCATGTGTTAAAAAGGAAAAAGCTGGGTTCCCTCCTTTTAAGTCCTAGGTATCTATTTATATAGTATTTATACATGGGACCAGTTACAAGTTTACTTAAACACTCTCTCTCTCTCTTCCCCATCTCACATTTATCTTATCTCCCCACTCCCCCCTTTTTTGTATCGTACTCTCCCCCCCCCCCCCCCCCCCCCCCCCCACGCGTGTTCTCTCTCTCTCTCTCTCTCTCTTGCTCCCCTTCTCTCTCTCCCCCTTTTATTTTAATTCTTAAAATGCTTATAACTTTTGTTCTATATATCTATTTTTATAAAATTTATATTATTGAACTCTTCTTGAAGATATCTACCAAATGAGATCTATAGTAAATGTAAAATCATGTAAAAATAAAGTTTAATTTTTCAATATGAACTTTAGTTGTACTGTTACATAAAAAAAAAATTCAACTTAAACCTCAATTTTTTTTTTAAATAAAGACCAAAATTAGTAAGAAAATCGATCTTTTTGCCTGATTTGCTTTCGTATTAAAAAAAATTGAGTTACATTGAAAAAAAAAAAACACATACATATTTGACTTCCCATAAAAAAAAAGAGATTCAATTGACCCTTGTCTCCTCCCAATTCCACTCCTACCACCACTCCGCAACCCAAACTCTCCTCCAAACCACCATCCATAACCCCTTTCTCCAAACACTTGTCCTCTCCTTCCTCCTCTACCTCACTGCCTCTCTCACTATCACCTACAACACTTACCTCGGCTTCTACAGTAGACCCCTCAACCTTGCCGACTCTACCAGATCCCTTCTCGCAACATCAATCACTTCCCACTTGTTGATTGCCCTGGTTTGAGCCACTTTTGGGGTTTTCCTCCTCTTTGTTACCCAAATCTTTCTAGGGTTTAATGAGGAGATCGATTAATGATGTAAGGACCCGTAATTTTACATAACTTTCCGAAAATAATGTTGGGTAAATGTGAGGAATTGAATTTTGGCTAAGAGAGGTCAATGTAATAGTGGTAAAATGCATTTGGGGGTGTTTAATATACATTTGAAAGTCTATGGGTGAAAGTGTAAAAGAGTGAGGGCATATAACTACACATTTTGTTCTTGCATTTTGCACAGAACAGCCCCTCTCTCTCTCCCAACTTTCGACCCCTCTCTCTCTCCTCTCCTCCATTTCTCTTGTTCAAAAGCTCCAAAATTCACCAAGCCTTCAAGTCCCCTTCAAGACCTACACCTAAAATCACCTCCTCTACGCGTATTAAAGCTTGTATTGCGTTTGTTTCGCACCAAAAGCTCATATTTCGGGTTGGAGCTCATTGGAGGCTAGGGCTTTCATTTTCTCACTCATTGCAAGCTCAAATCTTGAGGTAGGAAGACAAATTCTACTCCCTCTAGTTGTATCTATGTGATGTATAACAGATATCTTGTTCTTGTTGCTCAAATCCATCTAATTCATCATTTGCTCTCATAAATGGGTTTGTTTGAGCTTGATTTTGTGATCTATGATTTGAGTACTTGTTTGACGCAATGGATGGTTGATTTGCACTCCTTTGATGTTCATTTGTTGCTCTACATATCTAATTTTTGGCCTAAAACATCATATATGCACTTGGGGTCAATTTTCGTCTCAAATGGGTGAAAATTTTGCTTGTTTGTGACACTTAGCTGCTGCCCGAGCGCCCGGGCGGGATTGGGGGCTGCCCGAGCGGAAAATCCAGCAACCTCACAATTTTTCGTTTTGTTCCGGTTTGTTCCGGTTTGTTCCCGATGCCCGTTTGGCCCCTGATTGTCCGTTTCTTCGTGTTTTTGACCCGTATGACCACTTTAAACATCGAATTCACTTTGATATCACAAATTTGACCCTTGGACATGTGACTTAACAAATTTATTAGTTTTATGAATCAAACACACGCCGATTGACGCTTTTTGGCGAAAACGGTGAAGTTTTGGAATAAATGGGACTTTTGGGAACTTTTGAAAGACAAATGGTTTTGAATTGATATTATTGGATAAAATGAACTCCAGGATCACCCGTTTGGTGTCCCTAGCCATGGGTGCACGGAGCCCACGAAATACGGCAGGGGTGCATGAAGCCCACGAAATCCGGCAGGGGTGCACGGAGCGCATGAAATCCAGTAGAGGGATACTTCCCTAATAAAATTGATGAATATTTTCTTTTGAAATGTCGGTTTTGATGTAATTGGGTTGACTTGGCATATTTGGCGAAAATTGACTTTCAGTATGCGAAAATGAGGATTTTGGTAACTACTTGGATTTTGGTTGAATACTTAAAATTGTTTTGGAACACTTAGACGTATTTTGGACACTTGGATACATTTTGGTTACTTCGTGGTTGAGAAATAGCCTTCCTTCCATCCTAACCTTATACATTGGTCGTGTCCACCACTATGCTCATTCATTATGCATGTATCATGTTTATACACCTAGCGTTGGTAGAATAGTTTTCCTATTGGGCTAGTGAGCTCAACCTATCAATTTTCCGGTACTCGGCATGGAGCATGAAGTTGGATGCTTGTCGAGTGATACTTACATGGAGCTTAAACATGCATGAAGTTATTTTCTCATCTTTGTGTTATATTTTTGGAAAGATGGTTTTGTAACTTCTATAGCTTATCTTTTTGACTATTTGGCAATGTAATAACTTTTAAACTTTGTACTTATGCATTCGGGTTACGGACGCTAGTGGATAGAACTTGTTTATTCGGAATGGTGGGATCATATTATGTTGACTTTGACTATTCAAAGGGAAATTGTGAGACCTTGACTTATTCTACATGGATTTTATTTACTTTTGGGTTATTAAATTTGATGGCGTGACAAATGAGGAGATTGGCCTCTCATCTCTCCAGTCTTCCCCCTCCCCGTCCAATCCTATCGGCTCCTTTTTCCTGTTTGGGCTTTTTGTCATGCTTGGGTTGGCTCTTCTTCATAATTATCTGATTTTTCTTTAGGCTCGATCATTGTATGTTAATTGTACCTGTGTTTTATGTGTCTTTTAATTGTGCCATTTTTTTTGGTGGGGTTGTGTTGGGGTTTGTTTAGAGTTCAGCTTGACATTAGTGCGTTGTTTGGCGTTGGTTTGGTTGATGCTGGCTTGTTGGGGTTCAATTTCTGGCTAGGTGATTTAATGTGGATTGAGGTCGGGGTGGGTGGGTGTGGTGTTTTTAATTATTGGAGTGTTCTTACATATGCTATACATGGGCAAATAAGTTATGGGTTTTGATGGCCCCTGTCAACAGTATAGGGTAACCACATTAGTAGTTTCAGTTTCAATAATCACAGTTTTGATTTTTTTTTTTCAAGTGACTTATGCACTGCAGTTGGTCTATATCTCGTTGGATGATGGTAACCATGCATGCAGTGCTCTCTACCAGGGTGCTAGAGTTACTTAGTTGGTATCAATCAATTCTACAAGAAAGCCTCGTCAATAGTGAAACTACCGTGAAAACTGCACATCGATAACTTGCATATGATTCTCTGACAATTGATTGCCGAATTATTTTTGTTGGATATACCTTTATTTGATTTGGTTTTGTTATTTGTATCTCTTGTTTGTGATTTGTCTTTTTCCAGTTGTATTGGATGTACTCGGTTGGTTTTAATATTTCTCATCAATGATGTTCTCTACATATTGGATCAACTTCCAATAAGGGTCCCTTATAGAACTTTTCCATTCGGACCTAGCCCATTTTCTTGTTTTCGGACCAAATTTCGACAATCCGAACAACTCAATGTTTTTAAAATGTGTTTTTAAGGGCCTAAGCGGGAGATATTCCAAAAAAAAAATACGTGGAAGGGCTTGATCCGAGCAGTTTATAATAAAACTGTATGTACAATTTTATCGTAAATTGCTCGGATCATATATGTAGGTATGTATGTATATATACAAGGAGCTTCCAATAAGGGACCTTTATTTAACTTACCATGCGGGCCATGTTCTCCCTTCTCTCTCTTAGATTCCCTAATATTAGTTGTATCTTTATATTAGGTATTGGCATTTGGCAGGTCCACCATAATTGCACACCCTTTATCCCTAGCTCCTGCACTTCTTTTTGTTCTTGTTTTTTTCATTGTACAAAACAAAATAATGCCCTCTATGTGAAAAAATCGAGTTCATAACTCATAAATAAGAGTAATTTTAAGTAGTAATTTCACATGCATGAAGGGGTAAGAAAAGAAATGCAAGAGAGGATAACAAAGGAGAACAAATTTACCTGAAAAATGAATTGTTTTAATTTTCTGCCTTCTAAAGTATATACAGGAACAATTTCCCAGTGAATCTAATATCCTGGGTACTCAGCCTAAACCTTCATCTTTATCTTGGGACGAAGAAAGCTAAAAATACTGGACTCTTGCATTTACATCAATTGTGATTTATCATGGAGGGTAATGTTTTCAACTTTCTCCTTGCCAGCAAACTCTTAGGGCTACTGAGGGTTATGCCTAGTCGTCATCTCTAGGGTCCAGGAATTAGTTTAGGTGTATGCAAGTTGGTCTGGACATCCAGTTACAAAAAAAAATTGTTTTCAACTTCACCGAAAGTTTTTGTTTTTTTTGTTTTTACCGTAAAGGGAAGATCTTTTTTTGGTTTTGGCTTTTCGACCCATTTATCATACTAGTCGTCTTGGACTTCTCCAAAAAGGAAATGGCTACAATACACACCCATTAAAGGTGTGTACCATATGGACCTATTGTATGGTTCAGATTATGCCACCTCATTGGCAATCACAACATTTTTTAGCTTTTCGAAACTTTTCAGCAATATGATTCGTAACATTTTCTATGATTCCACTACAAGAAATTTGATCTACACCAGTGACAAACAGAAGCGCTAGTGTAGAAGGTCAATACTAGTGGCTTTTCTAGCTGGTGCTACAAGTAGGCCATTACCAGTGGCCCAACCACAGGCCCTGGCAGAATACAACATGTCCCAGCAGTCCAATTGAGGGCGTTGGCATAGATTCGAGAAATCGGGCTCGCGAAATAGATTTCCCAAGTCCAATTTGGCGCACAAAATGAATTTGCCAAATCCAATTTGGCGCTGAAACAAGTTTCCCCAAATGAAATCCCTAGCTACCCGATTTCCATGGTCGACGTCTCTCTCTCTCTCTCTCTTGCTCGCTTGCTTCCATTCTTTGGGTGAAAGTTAACTCCATAGCTCAAGTATATGTCAACCCCCCCTCTCTCTGGGGACAAAATCACTCCATAGCTGCTTATTGGTGTGCTTTATTCTCCCACTTAAATCAATTCTCTGATTATAATTTCCTTTTCCCTGACCGTTTTGGATAATGCCCAATAATAATCCCCCCTTTGTGCATCCGAAACTTTCCTCGTAGATTACTTTCGCCATACCTTTTCATTTCGGTATTCAAATGCGAATTCCGGAGTCTGAGAATTGAACTATTTATACACTTTTTCGGCATCTCATAGCGTGGACTTATATAATTGGAAATGTAGTCAATTAGACACATTCAGATATACTTATTTTTTGTGGGTTTCTGTTTGTGCATTTTGCGTTGTCTTCTGTGTAAGAATATCCTAGCTTTACGTTAAAGTTACATGGGTACCATCTGTTTGATAAATTTCCCAACCGAGTCGACGATTTTTAGTCTGAGTCCTTGTCAAAATTGAATACTTTAGAGATTAGGATAATTGATGTTGTTCTTTTGCCAAAAATCCCAATATTTCACAAAATTTTTGATTGAAATAGGGCATCCATTTAGGGGTGTGGACTGGCGATTGAGAAGGCCAAAGCCAAGCTACTTGTCCATTAGCTCCTCGACACCCATTCGTTCTGATTACGGAGGGCTTCACATTTTTTTCACATGCTTCAATCAAAATTCACATTTAGCTTGAAGAAAAGTAAGCAATCAGTTGCAAAATATCGACACAAGATCAGATTTTTATCGTGAATGTGCCCAATTTCAGAGAACTGCATAAGTATCTGTGTCTCTCTGTGTGATTAGGGATGGCAATTGTGAAATATACTCATTAGTAATATATTCAGTGGTTATTTTTTTGATAATTCTAGGATTTTCCAGTAGCTCAGCAACCCTTTAGGCTTTAGTTCCATGCATGTGTGCGCTCACAAATCAAAAAAGATAACCAGTGAGAGACATGGCGTGTAATTTAAGGAAAGGATAACATATTTTACTACTCCTACTATATATACTGCGACCATCTGTGTAACTGAAGACCTCTTATTACCCTTCCTTTAACATTTGCCCCGTTGTCATCCCATTCCTTTAGCACCTGTCTACAGAATTCCACTACCTTTGATCTCTCTTTTGTCGAATTCCCACTTCCCCCTTTTTAACTCTCCTCTCCCACTTCTTCAAATAGAGATTCATTCACTGAGATCTTGTCTTGTTATATACATACCCACCCACCCACATTACATAGAGACACAGAGAGTACAGAGATGGGAACTGGGGGCCAGTGGTGCTATTTGTGCTGTTATCGTCGAGGCTGCAGTTTTAGATACCAGGCAAAGAGTAGAATGGTGGAGTTTGGTAATATGCAGACCAGTGGAACGTCAATACTGGTTCACACCATCATCTATTTCGGTCTCATCACCATCTTCCTCATTGCCATCGGCGTTCACATCTACACCGGCTAAACTCATCCACCCACCCTCTCCTTTGTTGTTGTTTTGCCTCTTCTTTTGCATATGAGACTCAGCTCTGAGTTGCCGAATTTGTTTGTCATTTTCTTGTCCTCTCAATTGCTTCTGTCATGCTTTGGGTATATGTAATACTACTCCCATTTTGTGCGTAACAGTGTAATAAGATTGCCTTTTTATTGGCTTATACAGCACTAGCAGCTATACTGGATTATTAGATTTTCATTTGTATTTCACATGAAAATAACTCAAATCATCGCCATTGGTGTAGATCTATTGTTGCTGGATAGTTGGTTTGCTTCATTATGGAGAATCTGATCTCTAGACTACTCTTTGAACTTGATATCTAACCGACTAATTCAGAGACCAATTTTGTTTTCCATTAGCTGAGGGGAGGGGAGCAATTTAAAGCAGCGACAAAACTCCGCACAAATTGGTTCTTACAAGAATTAATACCACTACAGGATTTCTGAGGTCCCTCCATTGCACTAAAATGAGGATCAGACTAGGCTCATCGTTGGTAAATGGGAGTGGGTGGGATGAACTTGACACAAACCACAGAACATATAGGAGTACATTTCAAAAGATTCGAAGCAATGTTATATGCAAATTTCATTCAAGTTTCCTTCTCATTCTGTCACCAAATCAACAGACCAAATGTTGCTGCCAGTCTGCTTCTATTTCTTCCATCTCAACAGACTAAACCACCTCACAGAATAATTACATACAGTAATCCACGTAGGACGAGAATGCCATTCATTTTATGAGAAATGAAGGAGACCTAAACACATCACTAAAATACTCTATTGAGAGTCTAAGATATAACTATATTACTAAAATAGCAAGAACAGAAAACAATAATACTAATAATGTGAAGAAAGAAAAAATAGATCAAGTGGAAAAACACAACAATTGATATGTAGGCGTTCATAAAGATACTAACATCTCCCTTGCTTATAGTTTTTCTTGGTTATTGTTTGTTTGAGTTTCAAGTTATCAGCTGGCTTGTAGCCTTGCATTAGTAGTTAGCTTTATTGGTTTGAAGGTATTTCTCCACTACAAGAAATGATTTCCTCCGGTGTTTTGTCTACCAGCGCCCCCAAAAAAACACACCTATAGAAGGTCTACAACTTAATTATGATCTTATATACATTACTTACCGTTATTATTTATTTTTCTACTAATTGTTTGCAGAGGAATGACAAAGAAAATATTTCGTACTTGTGAGATAGACCAATCACGTGGTGCTTCACCCCCACACAGCCACATGCATCTTTGCAGCCAACCCATTTGGCCGGAACTTCACAGCCTCCCAAGTCACACAACTCTTCACAACCTATTCGGTCTCCTGGCTCTTCGCAGCCTCACAAGGTAAAGGACAAAAAATGTGCAAGACCATGCAGATGAGGAGTTGTTTGCTGATAGAATTCATGGTACTTTTCACACCGATTAATTCACTACTAGTTTAATGATAGGGTAAAGTGATTGAGTAATTGTGAATGAATTTTTTCACTTGTTTTTTTATGTTGTTCTACGGCATTGATCATTAGGTAAAAGTAGTCATTATGTTCCAAGTGTCATAGTACACAAAATAGTTGGATAACATGACATTCTTATTGATTATTTGTTTTCTTTTTTATTTGGACATTTTTTTCCCTACATTATTTTAGTGAATTCTCCACCAATGGATAAGACTTGGATGACAAAAAGTAGATCATCAAGAGACTATTTGCAAGGGGTTATTGACTTTTTGGGCTTTGCTTCTCTGAATGCATCTAAGGACGGGAGAATTTTATGTCCATGTGTGAATTCATACATGTTCAGCCTCAAAGTTGTGCATGATCACTTAGTCTCATTTGGCATTAGTCAAGGTTATAATTGTTGGTATTATCATGAGAAACTACCTCAACAGCAACATCTACCAACACTTATGAGACTCCTATTGAACAAATAGGACTTGAGTATGGTGATATAGACGCAATGTTGCATGATGTGTTTGAAATGCATACTCAATCTATAGATGAAACTAGATATCAAAGAAATGATCCAAAACCATTTAGCCAAGATCCAAGTAAGCAACCTGTGCAAGAACCTAATAAAAATGTAGAAAGATTTTATGAGTTGCTAAAAAATGTAAAGCAACCTCTTTACGAAGGTTGCAAGGATTTTAGCAAGTTGTCAGCCATCGTGCATTGGTATCACTTAAAGTGTCTTAGGGGGTTGAGCAACGAGACATTCACAATAATTCTCCGATTATTGAAAGCTATGCTTCCTCCAGATGCTAAATTACCAAAGGACTGCTACGAAGCCAAGAAGATTATCAAGGATTTGGGTCTCAATTATGAGAAGATTCATGCTTGTCCTAATGATTGTATGCTATTTTGGAAAGAACATGCAAATGTTGACTTTGACAATTAATCACTCCCATTTATACTTTCCTCACCGGGGTGTGGGCGTGCACTTGTTTCGGTCTCTGTACTATCATGATCAATTCTCACAAACAAGTTTGTGGGAAACGGTGTATCTGCTTTAAAATAAGACAGTTCATGGTCCTCGTAGGAACGGGTAGAGTGACTGGCAGTCTTGAATCGGGGGAGCATAGCTCCTGTGGAGGAGGACAATTTTGTACTTAATGGAGCTGGTGGGCTTCCACCTAGGGTGGGATGGGTAGGGGACTTTCCTCGTCTCTTTTTTGCAGCCTTATGCCATTTCTTAAGAGCTTTGGCTGTTTATAGAGGTGTCAAACGTGTGTGCCGTGCCACTCAACTTCCGTGCCAACCGTGTTTCGTGCCGTGTCGTGCCCTTTTACTTTATTGTGTCGTGTCGTGCCGGGACATACCGTGCTCGTGTCGTGTCGTGCCGTGCCAATTTACTTTATCATGCCGTGTCGGGTCGTGCCTTGTTTAAGTCGTGCCGTGCCGTGCCCGATTAATTAATCGTGCCATGCCTTTTTTTTGTCATGTCGTGTCGTGTCGTGCCGTGTTATTTTGAGTCGCGCCGTGCCGTGCCGGCCCGTTTACTTTTGTGCCTGCTTTCTTGAATCATGTTGTGCCGTGACGACCCGTTTACTTAATTGTATGTCGTGTCATGCCTTTTTAAATCGTGTCGTGCCATCGATTTTCAATTAGTGGAGGATACGAAACTCGTAATGAAAACCTGGAAAATTTTAATCTATTTAATCAATTTTGGACAATTTCAAGCTATATTAATTTATTTCATTATTTTATTCTTTGTAATAATAAAAAAAACATTTTCTTTTTAAATATGCATAAAGAATTGTGTAAAACTGTGTAAAAAAAAAAACACGTTTTCCTTAAGAATGTAAGGTTGTAATTTTTTTTTTACTTGTTGGAGTATAAAGAATTAGATTCATTTACAAGTACAAGCAAAATTAGAGTATTAAAAATTTGATCTATTGAATTTGCCAATTTGAATTTTGGACAATACAAATTAGGCAATTACACTACCAAAAATACTTATAATGAAAAATTTTACAACTTACAACTTACAAAATTTAGCAAATTCTATTCAGGGTGTTTGGTTATGATGATGTCAGCAAGTGTAATGAGTGGAGAGAGATAGAGAGAAATGAGGGAAATGATCATCAAAACTAAAACCAAAATTAAAACTAAACTAGGAAATGAACAGGGTCATTATAACTTACAAATTACAAGTTACAAATTACAAAAGTAACAAAACCATACTCCACCTACTTTCAATGAAAAAAAAGAAAGGATGCCCGTTCGATGCCCTTGCTCTTGTACATGGCCTTATATGGGGTATAAAATCATACTCCATTTAATATCAATTAAGACTAATATGCATGTGTGTAAAACTTGAATGGGGCTCAACAAGCATCATTGCCTATAATTGAAATTCAAGTGCAGCAACACAAGTCGCCCCAAAACTAGCATCCAACTGTTACAGAATCAATTTGGGTTTCGAATTCATCCAATGGTTTGAGATTGATTTCATCCTAGGAACCACAGGTCCACATGTTACAACTTACAAGTGCAGCAACAAGTGCAACAAACAAGTGTAGCAATACACACACACACCCCAACAAGTGCAATAAGGCAGCAAACAAGTGCAACAACAAGTCAACAACCATCAAGGCAGCAAACAGATGCAACAAATAGGTGCAACAACACACACACCCCAACAAGTGCAGCAAGGCAGCAAACAAGTGCATCAACAAGTCAACAACCAACAAGGCTGCAAACAAGTGCAGCAAACAAGTGCAGTAAACAGCCAACAAGTGCAGCAAACAAGTCAACCAACACAACTACACAAGTCACACCTGCACTAACAATGTTCAATCCACAAACCCTAACAATGCTCAACCAACACAACTACACAAGTCACACCTGCACTAGGCTCAAAATTCATCATTGCCTTTTTTTTACTTTGTAAATAGGCTTAACAATCATCATTGCCCAAATTCAGTCACTATAACACATAAATTCAGGGCTCAACAATAATCATTGCCCAAAATTTTCAGTCACTGTAACACATAAATTCAGGGCTCAACAATTATCATTGCCCAAATTCAGTCATTATAATCTATAACACATAAATTCAGGGCTCAACAATCATCATTGTCCAGATTGGGCTCAACAATCATCATTGACCAAATTCAGAATTCACAAACATAACGTAACTAATATTTTTCGCTCAGAATTCCTCATAGCCAACAACTGAAAAGGATGCAATATTATGTTGCCATTTAAGACCCTCACAAGTTACAAATCACAATTTATGTGTTACTTTAAGTTTGAACATGGAAATAAGGGGTTGTGTTTTTGGCTTATTCATTTCAGACTAAAAGGAGACACACACACACACACACACACACACACACACACCCCACACTGCCACACACAACTAAAGTGGGGCCAACATCATGTTGCCATAAGTTTGCCACACCCACACACAGTCACACATTTGTTGTTTCACACATAGTCACACACACACTGCTCCACACACACACACACACACACACAGTCACACACGCACAACTGAAATGGGGGCGACATCATGTTGCCGCACCCACACACAGTCACACACTTGTTGCTGCACTTGTTGCTTCACACACAGTCACACACACACACACACACTGCCCCCCCCCCCCCCCCCCTCACACACACACACACTGCCACACACACACACACACACACACAAACTGAAGTGGGGGCAACATCATGTTGCCATAAGTTGTCACACCCATTTCAGTCCACTAACTGAAATGAATAAGCCACAGACACAACCCCAACATAAATAATGAATTCACTAATCACTATCTATATTAGAGTCCGCAAAATAGCCTCTAAATTCATCTTTACCTGAGCCCTTTTCAATTCCAAGGCGTGCATCCTCCCAATCTTTTAAGCACATGAGACAATCCAAAATGTCTTAAGCTAGTCTGCTCCTCCTCTCATCCAACACTCTTTTACCTGCACTAAAAGCAGATTTGGATGCCACTAAAGACACAAGAGGTGTTAGTAGATCACGTGCCGTGATTGAAAGAATGGGATAAATCCTTTCATTTTTTTCTCACCAAGCTAAGATATCAAAATTAAGCAAGTCATTCTCGCTAACAGATTCTAGGTCCAAATATTTAAAAAGTTCAATGCATAAAGTTACAGTGCTACTTCCTACTCCTAAACTTGAATTAAGCAAAAACCAAGATGCATCATTGGAACTTGTACAAGATGTTAAAGAAGTAGCATTACGGGTAGCAATGACACCAAACTTAGATTCATATTTAGCATGCATGGCTGTCAATAAATCAGTCACAACAGTAGAAGAAGGTAAAGTAGTAATCCCTAAATTCATACCAATCTCTCTTAAGAGAACTTCAACACCTACTAACTTTATCCTAGGGTCCATTACTGCAACTAACATAAATATTGGTGGAATTTCTTCGTAATATTTTCTGAATTTTCCTTCCATATCTATATAAGCATTTACAAAATTTGGTTGTGTCCTATGATTACGAAAATTGAGACTAATATTGTATAGATGATTAAGCATGATACACGAAGTAGGATAACGAACACCTGAACAAGCTACATTAGCACGATAAAACACTTTCAAAAATTTCATGAAGTCAAAACCAATTTTTCACTCAGCTAGAGTTAAAGGAGTACCACGATACCTTTGATGAACAAAAGCAAATATTGCATCACTATAATTGTAATACCCGTCACGGATAAATAGTGTTTAATTCGCGTTTGGAGTGATTATGAGTTTGGGCTTTAAGCTAGTAGAAACCAAAGTTGGAGGGTGTGAAGTGTAATTTGGGCAGAAGATATTTTCTCCTTTGGTCTGATCCTAATCAGATTCTACGTAGAGAGAGAGAGAGAGAGAGAGAGAGAGAGAAGAAGAAGAAGAAGAAGAAGAAGAAGAAGAAGAAGAAGAAGAAAGTTGGGGAAAATCTATAAAGAGGTAAGCTCTATGTTTTTATGTTATGGAGGATTGATTCAACCTTCAATAGATGTGATTATTGGGTGTTTTAAGATCTGATTACACTTTAGAAATTGGGTTTTTACTTCAAGAAATTCGTGGATCATATGATTGTGTAAACAGTGTTTGAATAAGTTGAATCTGCCATGATTTTGGTCGAATTTTTTAGATATGGTTCACGAACTCGTAATTTTATGAGATTTTTACAGAAGCTACCCATGGATGTCTTATATGTTGTGTTAAATTTTCAGAGTTTAATTCGAAACATAGAAAATATGAAAAATGTTCTACCGAGCTGCTGTTGGGTTCGCGTCTGTGCAGACAGCACTGACACTCTTTAGGAAAATGGGCATAACTCATAGCTCGAGTATCCGTTTGCAAACCGCTTTTTGATTTGGAAACTAGACTCGTATATCTTCGATACTATGTAGGGTTTGTGCCTTGATTTGTTCTAGGCAATAGCAGTTTTTGATTCGAAGTTGGTGTACTTGCTGAACCTGCAATTTTGTGCTTCTTTTTGTGTAACTTCAAACAAGCATATCTTGGTCATCCGGGCTCTGATTAGGGAAAATTTTATATCGATATTGATGTACTGAAAGTCTTCTTTCTAGTGGTGGTGGTCTCATGACCTTATTCTGAACCCATAGAAAACGATAGCCCAGACACAGTGGGTTGGTTATCATATTTCTTACTAGTTTTAGAGTGGTGTTGCATCTTGACTTGTCTTCAATTGTGATGACCTTATAAGTTGTTTATGTTACATATTTATCTTTTTGATTATATGTGAGACATCAATGGAAGCTCATAGATTGATATTAGTTGATTTGTGGCTAGGTAAAGAGCCGGTCATTCGGGAGGTGCCAAAACTATAGTTTGGCATACTTCGGTCGTTTCTCAGGTGAGTGTGTTTGACATGATTATGTTCAATAACATATAACTGTGTTGATGATGTAATGTTGTGAAGACGGATGTATATCATGTGTTGACGACGTGATGTTGTGAAGATGGATGTGTATCATGCTAATAGACATTTTAGCTGTGGATATGCATGTATATTGTGTGTGAAAGATGGTATCTGCGAAGGGGCTGTGGATTGGGTTACACCGCGAGTACGTTGTGTCGGCTAGCTACCGGTGACAACGAGCGGGGTGTGCTCCCACAGTGACCTAGGATACATAGGATGTGGCAGACGTGCCACTTGCATGTGATTGGTTATATACGTGTTGAAAGTTGTTGTATAATGTTGTTGTGTTTTGGATGTTGATTTAGTTGTTGTGTAATATTGTTGTGTTATAAATGTTGATTTGGTTGTATTTTATTGAGCATATCTATGTCTCACACACTCTGGATTTCCTTTATGGTTTTCCAGATAGCAGGAGCTGTAGAGGGGGTCCACTACCGGTCAGCATTGGGTTATGTAGTTGGTGTCGAGTGAATTTTGGACATGTTGTCATCTAGTACTTTTAATGATTTGTAATGAAAGAGTATTTTGAGCACATGTATTGTTTAAGTTGTTTCTGAGTAGACAGTTGTGGGTGTTGAGTTAGTGGTTTAACGTTGGCACTTTTATTTATGTGATGAAGTCTTCCGCTGTGTTGTTATTATAAGATTTTATTAAGTTGATGTTGAGTCTTGTGTTGGAATGCCACGTGGCCGCACCGATTCGGGCCCACCACTGGTGCCGTTTGCGGGGTGGGGCGTGACAATAATTCTTACAAGACTTTAACATAAGGTAGGTCGAATTCCAATGAGTTTGAACATTAGAGTTCATATTTTTGGGTTTCACATTGTAACATGATGCACACAATTTATCAAATTCTTGTTGCCTAGATGGGGAAGTGCCAATAAAAAGAACAACTATAATTTTTTGTATATATGGTGCTATATGTTTCAAACTATCTTGCACAACTAAGTTAATGACATGGCACACACATCGAATATGCAATAACTCACCAAATAAGGAGTCAAATTTCTTTTAAACAATAGAATTGTAGTAGTATTAGCAGTATGGTTGTCAAAAGTAATGCTAAAAACTTTATCAACTACTTCATAATCCCTAAAAATACCCATAATACTTTCAAAAATCTGATTAGCATCATGAGGAAACTCCACTAAACGGAAAGCAATAATTTTTTTTCCCGTAAAATCCAAGTAGAGTCTATATAATGAGCAGTCACACTAAATATAACCACGATTATTTATACCAGACCGCTTATCAGAAGTAAAACCTATTGCACCAAGTCTAGCAAGTTCACTAATCAATAAAATTTTAGCTTCACTATGAGCTTTCTTCTTATCACTACGGGTTGTATTTCTAGAAACTTTAGCAAATGAAGGATTTAGATAATTTTGAACAAAATATTCAAATCTAATGTCATCACCAAAAGAAAATGGTTGTTCTGCTGCAGCTATGTAACAGGGCAGTCCATGTCTCATTTTGTCTTTTGAATAAATGAAATTAGGTAAACTACTAACAGATTCACCACTTAGTGCAACAATTTTATCGTTATGTTTACTTCTAATGTGTCTACCATGCTGCCCTACGCCATGATCACTATTGCAACTATAATCTATGACACAATAATTGCATACAGCCCTAAGTCCTATGTTATTACCATTTTTATCCTTGAAGTTTTTATCTATAGTGAAATGATTCCATACCCATGATGTGCGTTGCCTTTTTGAACCACTACGGCCTGAAGTTGTGGGAGTTGAATCTGTTGGAGTAGAACCTGAAGGTCCTGTTCCAGAGTGAACAATGTTTGAAGCAGCTTCACCTATAGACTCCATGCCCTGTGGTGCTGCTGGTGCAACAAGGTTTGGTGGAAGTTGATGATGTTCATCATTAAAAGAGTCAGACAGAGGGCTACTACCATCCATCTGCAAAAAAAAAAAAAAAAAACATATATAGTCGAATGGAATCAGAAATCTGAAAGAGTAAAGTCTAAAACCCTAGCCTAGGATGCAAATCATGCAATCGAATGAAAAAAAAAATAATAACGAATTTTATCTAATATAAAGTTGAAAACCCTTACCATTTGCCAATACCAGTCGCCAGATCCTCTGAAATCGTTGTGAAACAGAAACCCTAGGATGCAATCGCAATCCAACTCGATCGAGAATGAAATCAATCGAAACCCTAAGATGTAATCGAAACCAAACTCGATCCGAAACCCTAGGATCAGGATGCAATCGAAACCTAACTCGATTTGAAACCCTAGTACGCAAGCCAGAGGCCCAGAGAGAGAGAGAGAGAGAGAGAGAGAGAGAGAGAGAGAGAGAGAGAGAGAGACGATCCTCACCCCCGAAAAGTGATTACGATTGTAGTTAGTGATTAAAACGGTAATTTTAACCCTTTTAAATTTCCCTATTCAGAAATAGGAAATATGAGGTAGAATGTGGGTAATTTTTAGGGGTTTTTTGCACTTACACCCCCTGTACTATGGCCTTTTGGCAAGGACACCCCTCGTACTATTTTTTTAGGCACTTACACCCCTCCAACTTCATACTAAAGTGCAACAAGTGGATGCCGTTAACAGAATTAACGAAAAGTCTTAAATGCCCATACCCAACCCCTAACCCACATTTAGTTTGTGAAACCACTTCTCTCTCTACAAACACAGAACTCCATCACTCCTTCTCCCTCTCTATCTTTCTCTCTACGTTTCTCTATCAAACTCAACTTGACGATCAATAATATCGCACCATGGAAGATCGAAGCACTTTTGGAACTTGAGATCGAAGCACTTTTGGAAGATTAGGACAAATACTAAAGTTTGAAGGGATCACGATACCTAGGGTTTTGAAATCATGTATTTGTTGAACCCAATACCTTAATCTTTGAATTATATGTAATATATATTGTATAGTATATTCTAGGTTTTCGTACATATTGGGGATTTTAAATTGTAGCTCTAGTAAAAACCCTATTTTAAATTGGGGATTTTGCCTTTTTATGTAATTGAAACCTTTTTAAAAAGTTGTTTCCTGTTGTTTTCAGTGTAAACCCTATCTAAAAGGTTTAAATGTGGGGCATTTTGTAACTGAAAAGTTGTTTTCAGTTTTTTTCTATTGTTTTACGAATTTGTGCATGTAGTGGTCCCCATTCGTCTTCCCTTTTTTCACATCTTCAACACTACATGCATGCAGGATGACTTCGAGAAAATTTACAGTACAACTGCATCATGGGGGTTATTTCAATAGAACCCCACAAACCACCATGTATTTAGGGGGTACTGTAGAAATGATAGAGAATCTGGACTCTGATTATTGTTCTTTTTTCGATTTGAGGGAAATGGTTATTGCATATGGGTACCCCTGTACAAGTTCTATGTATTACCTGTTACCAGGGGTAGGGTTGCATAGAGGTATTAGAGAGATACATACAGATAAGGAGGTAATGGCAATGTTGGATGCATATAATGGACTGGAGGTTATTGCCATGTACGTAGAAGAAGGGCCTAAACCATTAATAGTGTTAACCCCAAAAGGGAAGGTATTAAAAGATCCTGAGGTTAATCCCATCAATGGTGTTAATCCTGTTGATGTTGATATGAGTGGACCAGTTGAGGTGGATAAAGGTGGACAGGTTGGTGGAGATTATGAACATGTAGAGGGTGATGAGAGTGACCCAGATTATGAAGAAGAGGATGAGGATGATGAAACTGACAATGGATGACTGGCATGATCAAACTTATATGGTGGACTTGAAAGCAATGACATGTGGATGTAGAATGTGGGACCTTACTGGAATACCCTGCAAGCATGCAATTTCTGCCATAACCCTGAACAAACAGAAACCAAATGAATACATCCATCCATGCTATACAAGGGATACCTACTTGAATGTGTACAAGTACATGATCAATCATGTTCCTGGTAAGCATGATTGGGTGGAAACTGGTACAGATCCAATTCACTGTGTTCACATCCCCATCTTCTACTTCTTCTGGCCCCCTTCTTCTCAATTTCCTTGGCCTACCAGCAGGATTCCTCATCACTGGAGGTTACATGTGCCAAATGTCTGCAAATGGGACATAATTTGAGGTCATGCAAGAATGCCATACATCCCAACTCCAGGCTATTGAAGAAAAAAGGAACTCCTCAAGCACAGGTACATACCATTTTCACTTTACAAGTTCCCTCTAAATTTTAGTTCTTTATTTTTGTTAATGTCTTAGGCACAATCTCAGAAAACAGGAAAAGGGAAAAGGAAGCAGGCACCAACTATCCCTCCACAGCCCACTCAGGTATCAAATCAAATTCTTGTTGTTCTTGTTGTTTATTTCTCAGAAATGATTGTCTTAATGTTTATTATTCTCCTTAATGTTTTTGAATAGGAGAATGTCCACTCTATGAATCCTGGGTATTTCACAAAACCTCCAGAACAGGTTTCTCAAACTGATTGTGGGTTTTATACTCAACCAAGCCAATCTAGCTCATCTGGAAATAACTTAGTCTTTTAGGTAAACTAGCCCATTATTTTTGATGTAATATGTGTAATTTTAATATGTGTAATATTAATTGGTGGTGTAGGGAATGAAGAAATTGCAAGTGGTTGGAGGAAAAGGTTCAGGTGTTGCTACTGGTAGGGGAAGAGGTAGAGGAAGGGGTAGAGGAAGGGGTAGGGGATGGATCCCACCAAGGCCAACCTGAGGTTATGGTACTATGAAATTAGGAGTGAGACAGAAACTGAACTCTCTTATTATGTTATTATTTTGTTATGAACCTAAGCTCTAGACAATTATGGTATTATTATTGGGCAGTACAGTAGTTTGATGGTAAACACTAGTTTGATGTTATTTTTTGTAATCTGGGCACTTGCAAGCATTTTGTAATCAGGGTACTTGGAGCACTAGTGCATTTTGTAATATGGGTACTTGGTAGCACTAGTTTTATGCTCAGTTGTGGATGTAGTATGTTGTGGACTCTGTTTTCTGTAATCTAGGTACTTGGTTGCACTTGTGTTCAATTCTGTGCATACTGAATTCTGGGAGTGGGCATAGAGTGTTTTGCAATTCAGTCGTGGATGTAGTGTTTTAGAATTCTGTTGTGTTTTGTTTTATGTTCTTGTTGGTATGCTAAGACAGAGACCATAAGTGGGGTACTGAATTCATACTACAATAGAGAGCATTTCATTTAGGGTCAAAACATGGCATTACATTCATACATTCATGCTCCATTACATTCATACTACATAGGGGCCCTATCACATAACTTACTACCACTGCTACATAATTTCCCTAGTACATAACTTCACTCACTAGTAGAAATGCACAATAACGAAACAGATTATAGCGACCCAGGTACACCATAGCATTCCTCTGAGCCTTCTCTCTTCTGCCTTGGTCTTCTCAAGTTGCCTTTTCAGCCACTCAACTTCTTGAACAAGTTCATCTCTTCCACAGTCTCACTGTGGAAGGTCGATCCACCGGAAAAAGGTGCATTTTGGTCCATTCCAATAGTTAGCACAGCCATAGAACTTCTTTCCTAGGGTTGCAGGGACAGTAGATGTCCGAATGGGGGAAACTAGACCACAATAGCAATGTGGGATCATCCTTTGCATGATACTTGATGGGTTCCTTGAGCTTGATGCGTTTCTTGAAGTTTGAGTTGAAGCCATTTCGGGATGAGAGAGAGAGAGAGAGAGAGAGAGAGAGAGAGAGAGGACAGGGTTGAGAATGAGAGAAAGTAGGAGGTGGAAGAGAGAGAGAGAGAGAGAGAAAAGAGGGTTGCAGTGCTCTGTTTTTGTGTAATGGAGCTCCAATAAGCCTTATAAATGGCTCCAGGGGCATTTGTGGCAATAATTTACTGATTTTGGAGGGAAATTTCCCGCCTCGCTCTTTTCCGTCCAAGTTGACAGAAAAACTAACTGGAGGGGTGTAAGTGCCTAAAAAAATAATACGAGGGGTGTCCTTGCCAAACGGCCATAGTACAGGGGGTGTAAGTGCAAAAACCCCTAATTTTTAACTTGCACTTCACGTATTGGACGTGAACGCGGTCACAAACACTTCTTTGATAGCCAAGGGCCAACCATTTAGGAATTTGTGTTCTGATATTTTCTTAGAATTCTGAGAACAGGGTTACTCTTAAAATAATTTATTTATACTATTGCGTGTATCCCGTATTTTTCTGAGTCCGGAACTAGGACAGTTTTCTGGACCGTACGACTCACGCACGACTATGGCTAAGTGTCAAATTATTTGACACATGGGCGGGACATGTGGCATAAGCACAACTAAGTGCTTTGTTATTAATATAATACATGTATATTACTCTAGTAAGTAGTAACTACTAAGTGTAGTATATAGATTTTATTAAGTTAAAACTAATAAGGGAAAAGGGGGAGTCGGAATAAACAAAGAACTAGAGGAAGAAAAGAAAAAGAAAAGAGGGAAGAAGAAGAAGAAGAAGAAGAAGAAGAAGCATCGGTGGTGGTTCACGGCAATTGGCCGGAGCCCATTTCGTTGTTTTCGCCGGAGAAATTCGACTATCCAGTTAGGTAATCTTCTTCCTAAAGTACTTTGCTGCCATTAGGATTGAAGGGGCTACTGCAAACCCTAGTTCTTGATGTCTAAAAATCAGAACCATAGGATTTTAAGATGTTGAGAGTTGTTTTGTTCTATAGAAGTTGTGCAAATTCTGGGACAGATTGCATAACCCTTATAGATTGCCATTTTTGAGACCCTTACGATATGAATTGAATTTTAAAGTCTCA
Organism: Vaccinium darrowii; assembly: GCA_020921065.1. Lineage (NCBI taxonomy): Eukaryota > Viridiplantae > Streptophyta > Magnoliopsida > Ericales > Ericaceae > Vaccinium > Vaccinium darrowii. Next base: position 23,909,789 of record CM037161.1, on the reverse strand, counting down.
CAACTATTGTAGTACGTTTGAATACAAAGATTTTGGTACCAGAATATTGTAAAACAGACTAACACATAATTAGTTATGAATTATTTTGTACAGCCTGTTATTTTCCTTGCGAATCTGTCTTGAACGACCTTATTTTGATTTCTGGGAATTTTCCACAACTGAGATGGTTATGAGATTTTTACTGGAAGTATACTTTCATGTTGGGAGTGTTTTGGCGTTGGAATCAATTCATTTGGATAAATATATGATTTTTAGTAAATAATAGAAGGAAGGTTGTTTGTCTGCGCCAGGAACTGCATACTAGCTGTCTTGTTTTGATTTCTGGGAACAACCCTTTCCAATTTTAATTCTGAAATTTTTACTGAAAATAAAGCTATAAATTATTCAGATTTTGGCGCTGGTTTCACCTTTTTTGGATTTGATACGAGTGAGTTACGATTTTTCTTAGAAACTGTGACAGATTTTCCTAGTTGGTTCAATAAACTGTTTTTCTACTAAATGTTATTTCTAGACACAAAATTAGAGTTTTCTACTGATTTAGTACTCTAGTTTATAAAGTTATAAATAGGAAAAGAGTCAAAGTTCCACTATTTTACCTCTAATAGGTGAAATCTCTTAGAACCTTAGTTTGGGAAAATAGCTCTTAGCTTTAGAGACTTAGTGTTTGTTGATGGTGATATTCGCCTTATGTTCTTCTTTTAGGAGACGCGATTCGCTGAGTTGGGAGTGAGTCGAGACGTGTGTATCGTTAGCTGCGTCGTCGGAAGTGAAATACCTATATCTTATTTACATCTCTGTTTTGAAGTGTTTTATATCTGTTGGAAGATTTTGGAAATGTATTTTAAATTGAATCACGGATATTGATTGTTATGTGAAATGAACTTGCCAAGATTATATTTTTTTACGTCGATATATCTGAACATGTGTCCGGGCTTGAGGACTTTAAACAGACAAAGCGGATTGGTGTTATAAGGGTGGGAGATGCGGGTAAGGTATCTCGAGGGTTTGACGTCATTCCCATTTATTGCAAGAGGTCACTCTTTTATTCTGGTCGAAACATGTTCTTGAAAGATGTGTGAAATCGACGGGTATTATGAAATGTGATATTTTAATATCACAAAGGTTTTTTTGCTTGAGCCTAAAAGCTGGATTTGGCACTCTGAATGAACTGGAAGTTTTGATGTCTTGTTACTAAGACTCCTTATTACTTGGCAACTAAAAAGGATGGTTTACTGTTTTGCCAGAACATTAACTTGATCCATGATTTGAATGTTTATAAGATATGCAGCGTTTCATACGAGCTTTAGCTTACTGAGTTTTTTTAAAACCGTACTTTTCAGGTCAGCAATTGTAGATGTGTTTGGCCCTCAACTCGTCAATGAATGTTGGTGCTAAATGGACACTCCTAAGTTGTCTAATGGTTTGCAATTATTATATCCTTACATTTAGAAGCTCTGGGATTATGTTAACTATCTTACGCTTTCGTTTACTTTGGGCTACGTAGTTTGAAATGTGGATGAGAATCCCTAAACTATTTTTTTTTTAGCAGGCCTTCGGCGGCTTAAAACCCGCTTGGCAGGTCATGACTTCCAGGGTTGGTTTTGGGGCGTGACGGAGAGTGTGAGACTCAGGATCTGAAAGAGTGAGAAGTGAGAGGAGACGTTCGACCGTTGAGACGGGATGGCGACAAGTGGCCAGGCCAACGGTCGGATAACCAAAGACCAGAGTCACGAGAGAGAGAGAGAGAGAGAGAGAGAGAGTGAGAGAGAGGGTTCACGGGCTGGCCCTAATGATCAGGAAAAAATTTATACTGTGTGTGTGCCATGTGGATGGCATTAACATGCATACAAAATCCTCGTAAATTTATGACGCATCACTCTGGGGCCTTTCGAGTTTTTTTTGGAAAATCGGAACCGTCTATATTTTTTGTAGGAGGGAATATATTATTCATGTAAAAAATTAAGGTAAATTTATTATCTCTGCATGCTCGATTGGAGTTAACAAATATTTTTTTACTATTTATTCCCACGTCTTGAATCTCCTGATAAAGGGGCTTTCAAAATCCGATTGACCCGAAATTTGGTGAGGTTTATTAAAACACCAAGACAAACAAAATAGTAGGTGTGAATCGTCGTAATTGTGTTGCGATCTTGTGGCTAACGTACATTAGACTATAGCACAAGATTTAGTTTCTAACCAACTATATTCAATGTATAAATTTCAAAGGTCGTTATTGAGTCAAAATTTATAATGTTCGATTTGAACCGTTAGGATTTCATGCCTCGTTGATTCCACCATTGACACCAATTTTGGAGATCATCGGATATCAATAGCCATGATATCGGATCATGTTTAATGCTTCCCGAGGCCTGAAAGTCTTATTCTAAACCATAACAGCCCCACCAAAGTTTTTTTTTTTTTTTTTCGATTGGAACCGTCTATCTTTCACATATTACAGAGTACATCGTGTATAGAAAAAGTTAAGTTCATCGTGTTTCAACTCACATTTAATTGGATAATAACTCTCTTGAAAAATTCATCTAAATAACACATTCATACCCCAATCAAGGGGTTTTCTAAATCCGATTGATATGTAACTTTCCATGATTGATTTAATCAACAAAAACTATCATATTAACGCTCTCAATTGTTCAATTAGTTTAATTTAATGGAGATCTAAACATATTTGTTCGGAACCTTGTCATAACTTTTTTTAACCCATTTTTTTAAAAAACAATTTGTAACTTTTTTTTTGTCCAACTCTCTCTCTCTCTAAGAAAATTATAACTTTTTTTTTTAATTTTTTAATTTTTAATTTTTTTGTTCATGACTTCATGTTTCCTTTTTTAACCTGATATAATTCAGTGATTCACTAACACAAAAAAAAAAAAAAAAAAAAAAATTCACCAAAAGAAATTGATTTTTTTTTCAAAATCTTTATTAGATAAAAGGCAATGCATATGTGTGGTATACATTTTTTTTTTCATATTTGAATTTTGATTCAAAATTTATTAATCATATAAAATATTATAAATGCTTATTTTCTTTTTTTTTGTCCAAACTCTCTCTCTCTCTCTCTCTCTCTCTCTCTCTCTCTCTCAAAAATAATAATAATAAATAAATAAATAAATATAAAAAATTTGTAACATCTTTTTCCCTTTTGTTTCTTTTTGTTTCTTTTTTTGTTCATGACTTCATTTTTTTAAAACTTGATATAAATATATAATTCACTAACGCAACCAAAAAATAATTCTTCTTTTTTTGGGATAAAAAAATACATTGAAATAAAGTATTTAACAACCTTTTTCTTTGGTTTTTTCGTGCCCGTGCCGTGCCTTGCTAGAATCGTGTTGTGTCGTGCATGTGCCATGCCCAACCTACTTCCGTGTCGTGCCGTGCTCGGCCAACTTCTGTGCTCGTGCCCGTGTCGTGTCGTGCCGTGCTGTGCCTCGTGCCCTGTTGACTTCATGTCATGCCTGTAGAAGACCGTGTTGTGCCGCCTTAGACCGTGCCGTGCCAGCTCAATTCCGTGCCCGTGCCGTGCCATGTGCCAACTTATACCGTGCCTTTGGCGTGTCATGCCACCTTCGAACGTGTCGTGCCGTGCCCATGCTGACTTGGCCTGTTTGACACCCCTAGTTGTTTGTTGATCAAATATAGATTTCTTCATGTGTGAGCCCATCCGTGAATTCAACTGTCACGCCCTCAATTTTCAACATGAATAAATAAACGTTTTCTTCATGAAACATCTCAATAAACTCAAATATTCGTCCAAAGTCACCTCACAGTATTTATATTGGTAAGAAACATCAAATCTAAGTCCGGTACCCATGTCCCATGTGATTTGAGAAAAATGTATATCCTTGGAAGGGAAGGATTTTACAATGCTTCAAATAGTCTTTCATGCCATGCTCTCACTATGCCATGCATCACAATCACTTCATTTCATGCTCCAAGCGAAACCTGAAACAACAAAGGGGTGAGCACACTTCGCCCAGTAGGTATCCCCTTTGGGATTTCAGACTCAGATAGATATACTAAAAACAAAAAAAAACATATAAAACAAGAGCATAATAGAAAAACCAACGTTCATAAATGGATTTCCAAGCTTATCACTGTCTCATGGTGATAAATTAACACATACTTCATGTCCCATCCACACACACATACTTATACCCTCGCGCATACACGACACCATATATACATAACCACGCTTGAAGGTTTCAAATCGATCGAAAGTGTTCTTTACCATTTAACTTCCATTTTAGCACCACCTTAGGGTCACCACGACTTTGTCCCAGTCTTTCCTCTAACAATCAACTCCTCTTACTTCTCAATTCTCATCACAGTCAAACACTCTGTTTCTCAACATAACCAAGCATTTTGATTTCTTCGATAGACATTTTCTCAATATCGAGACACCTTTCATAAAATGTACAACGAATACCACACAATTCCCAATTTCACGAACACAATCAACTCAACTAAGGAATGTAAGGAATAATGCACAACAACAACACAACAACCACTCACAACAAGCAACATATAACAATAACACGCAATAAACAACACACCATGTCCGACTCCACAAGCCAACAAATTCAATTAAGGAATGCAAAAGACTAAAAGATTAGGCACTCAAAATATCCCATCGACAATTTCACTTACCAAGAACTCAACATGTCAAACCTTCCCAAGTTCATTCGATTAAGGGCATTTTCGTAATTTCATCACGGTTTAAAACCGTAGGCACCTTCATCAATCCATGCCTCAAATACACTCATAAATATCCCAATTTCATTACTACGAAAGCAATATAACATATCCACAGGAATATCACAAAAGCCCCAATTTTGGTGTAAGCCATAAATAAGAAATTTCACCGCACAACATCATCTACGGAAATTGTATGTAGAAACCAAGAGTTTATTATCTAAACACATAGATATGTAGAGAGAGGAGAGAAATCCCTACTTAAATGGGTTTTGAGCAAAACCCGAATTCCCGAAACTCAAGCTCCAAGCTTTCATGTGTCCGTGACGCATTCCACGCGTAATTTCAGCCGACACATCAACTTCGAATCAAAAACTGCTATTTTCTAGAAAAAGTTAAGATACAACCCTTACATACTTTCGAAGGTATATGAGTCTAGTTTCATAATCAAAAGACGGATCGAAATTTCAAGCTTCCTAGACAAAAATATAGCCGTTCTCGTAACATGTGGCAATGCTGTCAACACAGCGAATTTCAGTACCACAGCCCAATCAAAAATTTTCATATTTTCTATATTTCAAATTAACTTTTGAAATTTTTACACAACACAAAGAACATCCATGGGTAGCTTTTGTAAAATTTTCAGAAATTTACCAGTTCTGGAAAAGTATCAAATAAATCGGCCAAAACAGAGATCTGTAGAAAAACGGATGAAACTGGACAGCCAAACTTTGAAAAATCACCATAAATCGAGATCTTAATGTTTTTGAGTGATTCTTGTGCCAAAAGTTTCGTATTGAAATGTACTTAAAAATCCCAGAAGGGACCAAAGTCTTATTCGTGCTCCAAAGGAGAGAAAACAACCAAATACAGAGGCTACATGAATCTGTCTCACAACAGATTTCCAGATTTACAGACCCAGTTTCAAAAATTCATAATAAATCGAATTCTCAGTGGATTTCAGTGATTCCAGCGGCAAAAGAAATCCCTCTGAATTATCTTTAAACCATATGAAGGAACCAAAACCCAATTAACAGTTTATGAATGAGATATCTGCCAAAAACCGTGACCCTGTCAGCTATAACGAGCTACTGTACCCACCAGTACCAAAACACGAATTTGTACCACAAAATCAACAAAAACGAAAGAGAGAAGAGGCATACGTGTAGAGATGAAACTTGGGAGGTGGAGGTGATGGTTGGTCGTGGCGGTGGAGGTCGCCGGAGGTGGTGGAGATGGCCGGACTCTCTCTCTTTCTCTCTTCCTCTTTCTTTTCTTCTTCCTTTCCTCTTTCTTCCTTCTTTTTTCTGATTTTTCCCAGTCAATAAAGGGAAGGGGGGGGGGGGGGGGGGGGGGGGGGGGGGGCAGGGGTCACATGGGGTGTCGGCGTGCTCTCCAAAAACCGAGGGAGACAAAAGCAGTACAATTTACTCTACGCGGTGTTCTAACTGTCCGGGTTTCGATTTCAGAAAAATCCCAAAATATTCGTACTAACTTAGAAAATCGTGGGCAACGTCACCGTGTGCTCAGAATTGTCTAGAAAAATCTCAAAAGTTGGGCACGCATTACGATGCTATCCCAAGTGACATCATCGGATTGATTCGAGTCCCCCAACCATAACAGTTAAGCTGGTATCACCCACGTAGCTATAAATAAATATATTCCACCTCTTTATTTTATTTAACACAAATTTGCGGGTCTTTACATCAACCATGGGAGTGATTTCTTAACTTGATAGCATAATGCTATGCTAAAAGAGTTGTAAATACTGTTAGTTGCTAAGAGGATGAAAAAAGTGGCTTCTCATAAAACTCTTGACTATAGGAGCTCGCTAAGTAGCACAGACATACGACACGACACAAACATGATATAACTACATCGACAAAAAATTTGAAGATGGTGTAGGACACGACATGCAAGGGAGACAGTAAAAGAACGTAGTTTTGTATACGAAACATATGGCGTGTGTGTGTGTATATATTAACATTTCAATCACTTTTAGTGGAAAGCCTAAAAGCCACATAAAAGAATTAAAATTCATCCTAAACCATGTAATTGTTATTGTTTTAACATTGGAGCACGTTTTTGTCGAAATGGTATTATGTCCATTGGTGACACATCACCGTCTTAAAAAAATGTCTATGCTGCTTAGGGATCGGCATCGGCCAAGACTTGTGCAAATAAAGTCTACTTGTCCAAAAAAAAAATTAAAAACCTTTTTGTTTGTCACAAATTAGAGGAAGAAAGACTTATCAGAGCTGACTACCTGGGCTACAAGGGCATATAATGGGAGGGTAATGTAGCTGCACAAAGAAAAGGACTCCAAACCTGTGAGCTCAGCAAAGTTCATTCAAGCAATTTAAGGTCAATTTCAGTGTTCCAGAGTAAACTTTAGCTAACAGCTATTTAGACTGTTAGAAGAGAGAAATTTAGACTGAATGTAGTCAATTAGACACATTCAGATATACTTATTTTTTGTGGGCTTCTATTTGTGCATTTTGGGTTGTCTTTTGTGTAAGAATATCCTAGCTTTACATTAAGGTTATGTGGGTACCATCTGTTTGATATATTTCCTGAATGAGTCGACGATTTTTAGTCTGGGTTGAAATGGCTTGGGTTCAAGAATCACTTCCTCTTTTAAGTGTTTCCAAATCTTTGTTGAGCTGACTTCAACATTGTCTCTTACTCTAGGATATTTCCTACTGTTCTTTTCTTTTATTTCCAACTCGTTGGCTTTGTTTGCTAGGAGTACTCTAGGACTATTAGCTTTGGACAAGTACTACATTTGAACACTAATTACTTCTTTGGTCAAGAATGTGCTTCTCTGTTTTTGTTGTTCATGAACATAGGATTATAGGCCCCCATTTTTGTGATCAGACACCAACTAGTGTCCAAGTATAAATGAGGGGTGGGAGATAAACGTGTAAAGCCAAAAACTAATAATTTTGCTGTTCAAATAAAGTTATTTGCTATAGACTTCTCTATATGTTGTGCTTTTCCATATGCATGTCGTGGGAGTTAAAAGATAAATTGACTCGTTTATTGACTCGTTTCTTATTCTTCGTCCTTTCTATTGCAGGTAATAGGACGGTTTAGCCAAAAGCGTGATTTCAACCCGTCATTTTGAAAGCTCTTTCATGAAGATCAAGGATGGCCTCGTGAATTTTTGATAGTTTTTTTTTTCCCACTCAGTTTAGCCTACGGACTTGTGGATTATGGTATTTCCGCACCATAATGAGCATTTAATCTACTTTTGTATGTTCACAACGTTATGGAACATGCCTTCAATCTACTTGTGGTGTAAGAACCTAGTAATTTTGCATAAATTTTTCCGGAATAATGTTGGGTAAATGTGAGGAATTAAATTTTAACTAAGAGGGGTCAATATGTTAGTGGTAATATGCATTTGGGTATGTTTAATATGCATTAGAAAGTTTGGGGTGAAAGTGTAATAGAGTGAGAGTTTATTAGACATTTAGGTGGCTGTTTTTTTTCAGAAAATCAGCCCTCTCCCTCTCTCTGCCCGACAGCCCCTCTCTCTCCCTCCCTTCCTCCATTTTCTTGCTCAAAACCTCCACAAATCCACGAAACCTCAAGTCTCCTTCATAAACCCCACCTAAAATCACCTCCTCTACGCGTTTTGAAGCTTGGGTTGCATTGATTTCGCACCGAGAGCACACATTTCGGGTTGGAGCAATTGGAGGCTAGGGTTTTCATTTACCCACTCATTTCAAGCAAATTTCTTGAGGTAGGAGGACGAATTCTACCCCCTCTAGTTGTATTTATGTGATATATAGCATATACTTTGTTCTTGCTCTCAAATTCCATCTAATTCTTGAATTCCTTTCATGGTTGGTTTGTTTGAGCAAAATTTCGTGATCTATGAATTGGGTAATTGTTTGTTGCAATTGATGGTTGTTTGGCACTCCCTTGAAGCCCATTAGTCACCCTACATGTCCAATTTTTGGCCTAACACTTCACATTCGCATTTGGGTTGAAATTCCACACCAATAGGGTGAAAAACTGCTTGCTGCCCCTGTTTTTGAGCTGCTGCCCCTGTTTTTCCAGTGGCATTCCCCTGTTTTTGGGATGGTTTTAGGCCACCCTTTGATGCCCGTTTGGTCCCCGGTCAGCTATATCTTCGTATTTTTGGCCTATACCATCATTTTGAACACCGAATCCACTTCGAATACATGAAATTAACCACTGGACACATGAATTAAATAAATTTTATGTTTTATGTATCGGACACGCACCGGTTGACACATTTTGGCGAAAATGGTGAACACTTGGAACAAATGGGACTTTTGGAAACTTTTGAGAGATAAATGGTTTTGAATTCATGTTATTGGATAAAATGAACTCTAGGGATCACCCGTTTGGTGTCCTTGGCCATGGGTGCACGGAGCCCGCGAAATCCGGCAGGGGTGTACGGAGCCCATGAAATCCGGTAGGGGTGCACGGAGCCCGTGAAATCCGGCAGAGGGATACTTCCCTAGTAAAAATTGATGAATGTTTGTTTTATGAAATGTTGGTTATGATCTTTTCGGATTCATTTGACATATTTGGCAAAATTGATTTTTGATATGCGAAAATGAGGATTTTGGCGACTACTTGAACTTTAGTTGGATACTTGAGATTGTTTTGAAAAATTTGGACACGTTTTGGACACTTGGATGCGCTTGGGTTATCTCGTGGTCGAATTGTAGCCTTCCGTTCATTGTTAACCTTGTACATTGGTCATGTCCATTACCATACTCATTCATTATGCATGTATCATGTTTATACACCTAGCGTTGGTAGAGTAATTTTCCTACGAGCTAGTGAGCTCACCCTATCTTTCCCAGGTACACTGCATGGAGCATGAGATCGGATGCATATGGAGTGATGCATTATGTGAAGCTTAAGCATGCATGAAGATATTTTTCTTTTTATCTCAAGTATTGTATTTTGATGAAGGACAATGTAACTTTTGGGTATTCAATCTTTTGACAATTTGGACTTATGTAACAACTCTTAAACTCTATACTTATGCTTCGGGATTTGGTTTTTCGTTGTTAGAATTTGTTGACCGTTTTCAGTGAGAATGTAATATTTTGACCTTGACTATTCAAAGGGATAAATGTATGACTTTGGTCTTGTCCACGTGGATTTTATTATAGTTTTGTTTTGATAAAAATGAGGGCGTGACATGTGGTATTTTGTATGGATTATTAGTTTTTCCAATGAAAAATGAATTCTGTTACTTTTTCATATTTTTTAGTTCTTGTTAAAAAAAAATATTGAACAACTATGTGGGAAAGCGAATAAAAAAAACCCGTTAGAACCTTATGACATGAACCTTAATCATACAACGAGAAGGAAAATTTTATAGAACTGCCATAAGACCAGCGATGCTTTACGGGACAGAATGCTGGCCTATTAAGAAGCAGCAAGTGACCAAGATAAGTGTTGCGGAAATGAGAATGTTGAGGTGGATGTGTGGTAAGACTAGACGAGATAGGATTAGAAATGAAACAATTCGCGAGATGGTAGGCGTAGCACCTATAGAGGGGAAGTTAAGGGAAAATAGGCTAAGGTAGTTTGGGCATGTCTATCGTAGACCAGCGGATGCAGTAGTTAAGAGAGTGGATAGGATAGCTTTGGGTAGAAACGCACAAGGGAGGGGAAGACCCAAATTGACATTAGATGCGGTAGTACGCAAAGATCTGAGTATACTAGGCTTAAATGATGAAGCAGCACTGGACAGAGCTCAATGGAGAAAAAGGATTCATGTAGCCGACCCCAATTGATTGGGACATAAGGCTTGGTTTGGTTTGGTTTTTTTTCAAAAAAACCCTTGTAACAGCGTTTTTGGCCGCCTACACCAGCGGCTAAAAGCGTTGGTGAAATTGAGTCTACTCCAGCGTCTTTAAAGCACTGGTAAAACTTAGTCTACACTAGCAGTTGCAAAAGCGTTGGTAAAATAAATGTTGTACCTACACTTGCTAAAAAACGCTGGTAAAGGGATACAACAGCGGGTAGACGCCAGTGGCTTTTTCAAGTGCGGGTATAGACCTCACAGGTCTATAGCAGTGCTTTTAGGCACCGTTACCAATACTTTTGGCCGCTGGGGTATCTCAGATTTCTTGTAGTGTTTGTAACATTTTGGTGTGTCTCGTAACTTTTATAAAAAAGTCGTAACTTTTGTACGGGTGTGCAAGATACATCATACACACCCAAATAAGGGGTATGTATTGTTGCCTTTTCCCTCCGAAAAACATACAGAAACTGATATTTGGTTCATTGTATCATACACACCCAAATAAGGAGTGTGTATTGTAGCCTTTTCCCTCTGAAAAACATACAGTAACTGATATTCGGTTCATTGTTGTTCTAAGACATTTAAAATAATTTTTTGCAGCCATTCAAATGCACGAATTGAACGCAAGCATCCTTTCAATTGACAAAGTCCTTGAACTAAGCCATATTTTGTGATCCGATAAATATACACCACTTCCATTTATTTTAAAAATATTATAAACCTAACTTGAATAGCTTCACTCCAGTTGACCAACTCTAATGCAGCTGTGCACATAATCTTATTGGAGATTAAACCCGGATTTAACTTTTTTGAGCTGAGCTTGGGCGGGCTTATTATTTCCTAAGCAACTCCAAAAGGGCCATGCTAATGTAACGATAACGAGATAATTTTAGTAAAGTTAAAGTGTTATCAATAGAGTAAATTAAATTATATATAAAGGTTATTGACTAATTAATAATTTTCTTTTTTAAATTTCAGAATTTAACTACCTAAATATGCTCTAATTAACATGAAATTCCTGTTACTAGAACTTGTGGTGTCCTAAAAAATCCAACAGAACCTCTCGAACGATTCTTGACCCGAGTGAGCAGCCAGTGGATGGTGAGTGATCCTCTAAGAACACCTGCACATGTAGCACTCGCCGTTAGCACCTAGCTTGGCTGGAGTGTGGCCAGGGAAGGCACTCCGACGGTCTAGTGAGTGTTTGAAGAAGGACGTATCAGAAAAAACGTAAGAGTAGAGAGAGAAAGTATTGTGTGTACCTCTTTAGGTCTCCTTCGCTTTGTTTATATAGGCTCCCCAAGTACAAGGGCAAATCAGTCATTCTGGCTCGGATGACGTCACCGAGCATCACGAGCTAGATCTGTAATCATCGCATGCACGCGTCTTTCAATGAGAATTGAGCACGTAGCGTAACCGCTTCGGGTACCGTCATGCTGACGTAGGGACATCTGTAGCATGCACATGTGCCTTCCCAAGTTTGTTATGAGCTTTAACCGCCTCGGGTGACGTCACAAAGGACGTCACCGATATCTCGGATCACCCTTCCGAGCCATCTCCGATGTGATCCGTCTCGAATGACTCGTCCGGTTCATAGTTCATTTCGACCGAGACGCCGGATTGTCTCGGATGGGCCTGTCTTGGTCGGCCCATAGTATTTTGTTCCTTAGCTGGCTTGGAGACCCGTTTGGGCCTTGGCTTTCCTGGGCTCGTCCACCGAGCCCAATTAAAGCTGCTAGGTTTAGGCCCACTACAGAACTCATTTCCATGATAGAACAAATTGACATTTTTTATGGTGTACCAAAAAAAAAAAAGAAGGTTAGAACAAATTGACACTTGTTCCCGATCACAAAAGAAAATTTATAACACACATATTGATTCATTAGTTGAAGATAATAGAGAGCTTTTAGATTGGAAAACACAAAAACCTTTATAAAGCCTTAACCCCTCCACTAATTGCTAAACGAGGCATGCATCAGTTTAAGGATGTCGGAACTTGATTTACTCAAAGCATGTTCAAGGAGAGATTTTTCAGTGTCGAGCGGGCACCATCCTACGTGGTGCCCGAACGGCAATCTCGGCTGTCCAAAAGTATTTTGGACAGCCCAGATTTAAAGAGAGAAAGACTGAGAGAGTGGAAGAAATCTAGCCGTCTAAAACACTTTTGAATGGCCAAGATTGTCTCTCGGCACCATGTGGCATACCCACTCAGCACCGAAATTTTTTTCCTGTTGAAGACTCATGAAAATTGCTCTCGGGCTTTCACAAGTCTGGGCTTTTAACTGGATGTAGAACACTCATGGGATTTAAATAAGTTATTTCTTTTTTCTTTTTCTTTTCTTTTTCCGTTGTTTCCTGTAATTTCTTTTCCTTTGTTTCTTGTACTTTCTGGTTTGTTAATGAAATAAGTTTCTATTTGCTCGAAAAAAAAAAATGGTCTGGGTTTTTAGCTGGATATAAGCATGAGGCTTTTTTGGGCTTCGTAAGGCCCATTTACGGAAATTCTGAAGTGGCGTACATAGGTATGGGCTACGGTTTTGTATCCATTACGTGTTTCCACTTATCGCGGTAACAAGCAAAAATAACTTATTTTTAAATATGAAAAAAAAATGCGAAAACAACTGATTTGTATTTTTTCATTTGAGCTTTGTTTGAGAACTGTAACCGAAAAATCTACGACAAAAACATGCCTGTTGTTACCGACGTGTTGGTCTTTTCGTTTTCAATATTATTGACAACGGAAATTTATTCAATGTGAAATAAAACACGGACCAGTTTACGGTTTGTATTTGAACTATTGAGTACGTGCTCTAGGAGGACATGTTTGGCTCATAATTTGATGCAGGAGCATAATGAAGATGCTAAAAATGATGTGGTATTTTTTGATTCACAGTTTTTTATGTCATTTTGTCAATCATAGAGTCTCTTTGAAGTTCTTTTTTTATTTCCCAAGTGTATTTTAAGTTGTCAAGAGTCTACTTAGTTTTTAGAATCTTGAAAGTTGGAATTTGTATTTCCTATGCTTGGGGGAATGTTCCAAGTTATCCATTTAAACCTATCTAGTCAATGAAAGGAGGGAGTCGAGTGAATTTGAGTTTAGCCTTTGGCTTGTTAAGAAGATTATCTTCTTGTTAACTCTTATCCTTTTGGTGGACTTTCAACTGTGGCGAGTTTTGTGTCCTGTATTTCTTTGGTGGATTCCATTGAGTGGTGAGCATTCCCTAGCCCTGTATTCGTTGTCGGACCCCCGGGTGGTGATATTCTGTATCCCATTGGTGTTTCTACTTAGTTGGTGAGCTTTATCCCTTTATCCTTTGTCATTTTTATTTTTATTCCTTCCCATCTATAAAATCTGGCATCAAATTGGTATCAGAGTTTTGGGTTCAATGGCAAGTTATTGTTACTTGCAGTTTCAAACAATGCCGGATGAAATTTTTTTAGACAAAAATTCTTTTTCCTCACTACGTGGATTGGAATTTGCCTTTAGTTTATGTAGAAAGAAGACGGATTCTTGATCATATACGATAACCAAAATTCATCTCCTAAATTGGATGAGTACCCAAATGAAGCCGATGATGTTATATTCTTTGTGGAAGGTACTAGAGACAACAGTGGTGTTCAGATTGTTGAAGAGATCATGAAGGTGGAAATTCCCTTTGGCAATAATATGGACAATTTAGAATAAGAGAGATGAGCTCATTATAGTTAGAGTTGCTATTTGGGTTAGGACTAACAAAAAAAAAAAAAGATGGTGATAAATACTCAGTGGAGAATTTTTGTATTTAGACTTCAAAGCATCTTAGAATCTTTCTAGCTGGTGTCACTCTAGTTGGTGTCTTTTCAAGTCTAATAGGGTAATAGTTGATTGGTGGATGTTGATATGCTTGGATTCTTATATGGTCTTCTCATCGTCGGATTGAGTCTGTACTCGTGGTTTTGTCTTCATGGTTTGGTTCTAATCGTATGCCCTTGGAGGGTATGTCCTCCTTGGTTCATGGTCTTCTTACATTTTGTTTTTTGGTTGGCATCTTGCCATCCCATCTTTGGTTTGAGTATCGCATTTGAATGTCTTTTGGGGAGCTCCAAATGGCACAACAACAAAAAAGGCTTTATGGGGCATTCATAACTGCCTCAATAGTAGCTTGTTGGGGCGTTTCACCTGTTGAGGCACTACGCCTTAGTGCCGCGTGTATCGATGCAGCTATAGATGTAATGCGGCACTTTTTATAAGGCACTTTCTGGAGCCTCAATAGCTCTTCTATGCTGCACTTCTAAGTGCCCCGTATAGTACTTATTAAGGCATTCGATTGAGGCACTTTGAGGAGCCTCAAGAACATTCTATTGCTGCACTTTTAGGTGCTGCAATACTCTTTATCGAGGCATTTTCTGATGATGCCACAAAATTTTTCGAAATTCATTTTGAATACACTCAAGGCATTCCAAACTGCCGCATAAACCACAATCTGAGGTCAAGAGGACAACTTTCACAACACTTTTGAGTGTCTTCTAAAGTGTTCACGACACTTTTTAGGGCATTCTTAATGCACTACATTCAAGCAGTGACGATAAAATAAAATCTAATTAATTGGAATTTGTATCCCACCCATGTCCAAAACAAAATAAGCCATAGTCATTAACTTCCACAAAGTGTGTCAACAAACATAAGATCCAAAAAAAAAAAAACTTCATAGCGATCTCTTAAGAACATGAAATACAAACCTCATAAAGTTTTCATCAGAAATCTAAACCAATACCATTGAAGTTGCAATGGTATACTAAAACAACTACGTACTAGTAAAAACAGAACAAAAGCTATAAGTTCAGCATCTATGTGACATAACTCTGTCTACCATGCATCTTCCAACTCATCTCATCGTTCACCAAAGCAACCACCATCATCATCTTTCTCTACCTAATCAAAAGAAAATCACATACACGGTTTTAAAGTCCACTACTTTGAAGTAAAGTAAAAACTAGACAAAATTGGGCATTTACATTATTCTTGGAATCTAACAATGAGCAAAAGTTTATGCATAGAAAAAGTTTTTGATACGCACAACTTTTTTCCCCAGTTCCTCATTTGAGACTACACCTTTCTTAGTGAAGCAAGTAATGAACACATGTGCACGCAATGGATCATGGCCGAGCTTTTTTGTTTGAGTGCATACCAAAAGTTTATAATCTCATATAGCTTATAAATTTTTGAGATAACCGAAATTGGTAAAGATTAAAGGTCATGTAACTTCGCATCTTCATGCCAATACTTAACAAGTTCTTTCCATTGATCTGCTTGCACTTAATCAAGAGGACTATGTATTTGCTCCTCAATGGGTAGCTTAGAATCAAAAATTTTCCTCTTCACTGTGGCCTTCCAGTTCCTCCACTTTTTTGAAATTGATTTCAAGATCCATCTTTTATGACCAGGAGATATATCAAACTTTCGTAAGCTAACAAGTCCAAAATTTTGAGGATGTAATATAATCTAAGTTCAAACTTACCAGTACCAATGCTAGCATGTCATCCTTGTAAACTCCAGGCACTTGTGCCATGTCTTATAGTGTAGAGGCGCATGCTTCCCATTTTTTGCTATAGTTCCCAAAAAGTGACTCAAAATGATGTTATGTGGTAGGGGCCATGACCTAAAAACATATTAATGAATTAGGAATAACACAAAGTTGAGGTCAGAGACTATTAAAAAAAAAAAACTTTAAGGAATCAATAGTAATCAAGTTATAGAAAACATACTTCTTTCTAAAGAAATTGCTTAATCACCAAGGAGAGATTTGTTAGATTGACACTTGTTCCTTCATTACTTAATTTGTCTTTTCCTTTATTCCTTGTTTCTCACTTTGCAACGAGAAGCAAACACATACTTATAACTCATACATGCACACACTGCTCCTCAACTTCATGTGCACATAATCCAAACGGTTTACACGTTTTTCATGCATGTGAGGACATTTTTTAGGAAATTATTAATCTGTCTTTAAACTCTCATACACAACTAACGTACCAATGAAAGAACTACTTAATGTGTAAATAATCAAATTGTTGGAAGCACGGTTATTACAACTTAAGACCCCCACCTTAAAAAGGAGTAGACTATCTAGGAAGAAGTCAATGAACCAAAACCTATATGTGACTTGCATTAAGCAATTAGAGTCCTTTCCCACCATGCCATATTTCTCATGAAATAATGCTTTTGATCCTTTTTCTCCTGTTCGTGAATAATATCTCCACACACAAAAAAAAAAGGATCCACATGCGAATTGGTTAGGCCATAACTATCAGAACATACATAATTCATGTGAATACCCTTTTTTCTCCATTGATCTACGATCTGGACAGGAAACTATAAATATTAAGGGCTGGCTGGGAAACATAAAAGGAGTTAGGGAACCATTTAGGTACCCAATTAACTCCAAAAGCCCTAAAATCAAACTTGACTGATTCGTAAAGAGAGAGAAAGGGGCGCAAAGCGGGGGGGGGGGGGGGGGGGGGGGGGGGGGGAGAAGAGGAACATACTGATCGATGGGGTCATGTGGAAAGACTTGAGAGTTGCAGCAGGGTATACGCAAGGACGGTGGTTGCCTGGTCGTACTAGGGGGGGGGGGGGGGGGGAGAGAGAGAGAGAGAGAGAGGTCCGACTATGGTACCCCAAAGTGGTATTGGGGCACTGGTGCCCCCATCTTTTCTGAGCCTTTGGATCTTCTAAATTGATCTCACCCATCAATTAGCCACTCCCCTCTTTCCTATAACCTGCTACAACCGGCTGAAAATGCTACCCCTGACAAAACAAAAAAAAAGTCAGAAAATACAAGAACAAAAAAATTTAGCTTCTGCTGAGATATAGAAACAGAGAGGGCAAGAAGAGAGGGCGACGCCATATTGTACACACAAGTTACAAATGTAGATATACACCATCACCATAAACGCTCCAAAGAAGAACTCTCATGGTTCAATCCAGGCAGCCATGGTTGTCGACGACACCATCACTGTCGACCATCACCAAACTTCTCTCTCTAACCCGTTTCCTTCTCCCCCTCTTTGGTTCCCTCTATCTCTTTCCCTTATTTGCTTATTGACCGCAGAACCGACCGCCAAATAGCCGCCGGTGATTTGTCGAACATACCCAGAAGCTGCTGCAATGGAATTGGGAAGTTTATGAACAATTGCAGTATGACCCCTGGACCTTAGGAGAAGTACAGTCTGGCCCACAGCTTTCGGAGGTCACATTTTGAACCCCAAAACAAACTTCTGGAAAAAATAGAACTACCCAAGACTTTGGACATGACTGTTAGGTCTCTAATTTCTTAACAATCAGCTTTAAAATCCCTATTAAATTAGGACCCTCACCTCATGTTCCTGTTTTAAGTTAATTATTATGTTCTCAATTAATAAGTTTTACGCACATATTTGTCACTGGTCATATATTTTAAGGTGAGTAAATAATATCTCGGTCATACTTCTTTTTATCAAATGTTTTGAAATTAAATGTTCTTGACTTGAAATACTAGAAAAAGAAGTGGTGCTCAAATGCATGTTCTACTCTAAATGTTGTGAAGGACGATTCAATGCGACTTTTAAAATGCTTTCCTACATATGCCATGAAAATAAGAGTGATAGAAATTATCATCCATCTCTCGGAATCTGGTAAAAAAGGACCATAGTTAGTGGTAAATATGATCTCGAATAGGAGAAAAAAATTAATAGAATTTGGTAACAACATTACTGGTAACTATCTTCATGTCTAATGGTAGAAATTTCCATAAGTTACGGTAAGTATGACCTTAACAAATTAAAAACGTATCATTTGCAAAAGATGCATCTCATATTTACCAAACTTAAAAAATGCCTACATTAAAATGCCAAACGTATCATTTATGATGAAGATCTAGGATCTAAGCTTTCTTATTGTAGAGAAACTTACTTGGAGAAACTCTTCAATTTGTCATTTTTCAAAGTTCCATAGCTTCTTTATTATTCATTTTGTGAGACAAGAAGGAAGATGTATGGAATAGAAGAAAAAACTTGTTACAATCTGATTGAGGGTAATTTTTGAGTAGTTTAGGGTAGGTAGGAGAAATTTAGTTGCATTAATGGTACAATATGTGGTAGGTAAGTAAGAATTCAGACTTGTTGCACCTTTACAAAATGTTTAAATATGTAGTAACTTTCCTTTCCAAAATGTAAGTACTAGTAGAAACCGTAGTATGTTCACATCAA
The DNA here is from genome assembly GCA_020921065.1 of Vaccinium darrowii. NCBI lineage: Eukaryota > Viridiplantae > Streptophyta > Magnoliopsida > Ericales > Ericaceae > Vaccinium > Vaccinium darrowii. The sequence continues at coordinate 23,891,047 of CM037161.1, read as the reverse complement.
CATACGACTTGTTATGGTTAGGGATGGCAATGGGGAGGATCGGGGACAGATTTGGCCATCCCCGCCTCCAATCCCCGAACCTCATATCTACCTCCGTACCCACCCCGATCCCCGAACGGGGAATCATCTCCACCTCCATCCCCACTCCTAACGGGGATCGGGGATACCTGCCCCGATCCAAAAGTTACCAAAAAAATAAAAATAAAATCTAAAAAAATACCCTTTAAACTTTACCAACATATTTGATATCTAAACAACCAAATAATGAAAAAAACATGACAACAATTTGCAATTTTCCACCAAAAAACCCAACCAACCAAATAAGATTACGTAATAGTCAAGGATTCTAATCTTGAATGCTGGAATTACCAACTAAATTATGTTTGATTATGTTTAAGAATGTTAATAATGAAGTGCATTTATTATAAACTAATAGTATATATTTTGAGAAAACCTTAGCAATTAACAATAATCAATTAAGTCTAAATGTGAATAACATATTAGATGTGTAATTAAAAAAACGGGTCGGGGACGGGTCAGGGAATGGATCGGGGGTATGTGGAACCGCCTCCAACCCGATCCCCGGTTTTATTTTTATTTTTTCCTCCAAATCTGACCCGATCCCCGAAAAAATCCCCGAAACTCCAATCCGAATGGGGCGGGGATGGATCGGAGCGGATCGAATCGGCCAGAATTGCCATCCCTAGTTATGGTGGTAAAAAAAGATCAGATGGTGTGGTATTCATAGCCTTATGCTATAGTAAGTATGGTATTAATGATGGGTAGTATACATTTATGTAACATAATTAATGCACCATAATAAGCGTAGTTGGAAACATAACTACCAATATATTTAATGTCTCTTAGTTGTACTTAATTTGTATAATTTGCATTTGAAATATACCTATCTTTAATAATTAATGAAACTAAATAATATATTGAATGAGGCATTATGGATTAATAGTTAGTAGTTACTATTACATTAGCCAATTGTATCAATCATCTTTGATCGCTGTTACTACATTGAGTAATAACATTGATAATGTCATCCTAAATTAACCAATTCATTTTAGCCAATTGTATTAACTACTACATTAGCCAATTATCGCACTCAACCAACACTACTGTTAACTACTACATTTAATAATAACATGATATTGCCTGATCAATCACTTAAACTCTTAGTCGAATGACTTTGACTACAATCAATAATTGTGATTAATCATCAATCAAGCACCACCCAATGTCAACTACAACTATTAATCGTTACAATATCATGTTAATCAATTGCAAAAATTAATCTAATTTCTTGTTTTTGCATCTAAATTTGATTGAATAATCTAATTATATTAAATACTTTATCTTAGTTCAGTGGAAAGTCCTACTAAATCATTTAACATTTATTACTTATTGATTTAGCATTTTTCATCCAACATTTTTATTACATTGTACTGTGTGTTTAAATAAAAATTATTTTTGCTAAGTTATCAAAAATAATAACTGAATATCCTTTTCACATGGTCATCATATATTTAATAATTATTTAAAGATATATCATTTAAAATTATTTAATTTAATTTGGAGATTATTATTATTATACGGTTAATATTTTTTATTTCAACAAATTGTTCTAAGAAATATACCTACACAAATAAATTTTTTTAACAAAAGCCTTTTTTCAACTCATTTTTTAATGTTACACACTACAAAAAAGCTTAGCTAACGGACAAAATTCAGAGTGGATTAGTAAAAAGTGGTGGGGTGTTATAAAACCCCAAAAAGTATGGATTTTCCCTGTCAAAATTGTGGCCTGCTACCGGATTGACTAGTCGGCCTTATTTTGTGGTAAGTATTCCCTTATGTCGTGGCAAATATTCCTTTATTTCTTGGTAATACGTAGCTTAATTGGGGGTATGTATTTCCAGTTTTTGTGCTAAGTAACATGCGAGTTTTTTGGAAGAAAAACCACAAAACCATCTCGTTTTTTTGGCAAAACTACGTACTTTTTTTGATCCAATGGCTGAGATTCGTTTATTTTAGATCTAATGGTCCAAATTTAGTGGGGCACCATAGAAAGATGAGAGAGAGAGAGAGAGAGAGAGAGAGAGAGAGAGAGAGAGAGAGAGAGAAGGGAGGACCGAAAAAGATTTGTAGATTTAGGGATTTTTTTAGAGTTAGGTCACTTAGGTCTGGAGTGGTGGAGGGAGGGGATTTGGGATTTTGGTTTATGGAGGGAGTTCTAAAATTTTCACGGGAATTTTTTTTGGGAAATTTTGGGGAATTGAGGGAGTAAGGTATTTGGGAGGGAAAAAAAGTATTTGGAAGAAAATTAATTATTTAGTGTGCTTGTGTGTAATTATTATGTTCAAATTGTAAGCTAATTGTTAGTGATATTTCTATAATAATTAATCTGAACAATTGTAATTACACGTCTCGTATACTCTTTCAAAGTCATCAAAATTAGAGATCAGATATTAGCAAATATATGATCGGATCACATTTAATGCATTCCGAGGCACAAAATAATTATAAAGTACTAACTGGCCCCACCCCAGGTATTTTTTTTTGCAATCAGAATAATCTATCTTTTACATTACACACATTAGATCGTTCGTATCAAGAATAGAGCTAATCATGTCTCACTACAAACTTGAGAGGGCATAAAAACTCGTTTATATAATGAAATTGCGTCCCAATCAAGGACCTTTGCAAACCCGATCCATCCAAATTTTTATGATAATGATTTAATCAATAAGCACAACAAAATCAACGGTCACGATCATCTTGATTGCGCTGTGGTTGCGTGGCTACTATACATTCAATTACATCACACTACTTAGTTTGTAGGCAACTACATTCAACGTATAGATTTTAAAGATCATTACCAAGTCAATTTGTACAAATAGTTGATCTGAACTGTTACAATTTCACATCTCATTGATTTCACCAGCATCACCAAAATAGGAGATCATCGGCTATCAGCGACCGCATGATCAGATCACATTTAATGCATCCCGAAGGATTAAAGTCTTATAGTGGACAACCCGAGCTCCACCTGATTTATTTATTTATTTTTGTGATCGGAACCATTTTATCTTTTACATATTATGGAATCCATCAGTCATACAAAAAACTAAGTGGATCACATATCGGTACGCATTTAATCGGACGAAAAGTATCATTAAAAAAACAAAATGGGTCCCGATCGTCGATTTTCTAAACTCGATTAAGAAGAAACTTTACACGATTGATTTCATCAATAGGAACAACAAAATCAATGACTCGATTGTTAAAATAGTTTCAGTGTATTGAGTTTCGCAAAGTATTATCAATGGCTCGATTGTTAAAATAATGTGACGATTGGAAAAAACTGCTCTTGACACCTCCTAGATTGACGTCGTTTAAGGAGTTGCAAAAAATTGCCCTGTTAAACCAAGTTTTAAGGCACTTTGTCAAGCCCTATCAGATAAACATTAAAAAAATAAAATAAAATAAATTTGGGTGTTCGGATGGAATGCCCCATTAGGTTATATATAGTATTTGAGACACATAATAAAAAATGCCCCTTGTTTGGTTCAAGAGTGACGCCGTTTCACGATTTGCAAAAACTGCCCTATTTGACCAAGTTTTTGAGGCACTTTTGGTAGCCCTATCAAATAAACATTTTTTTTAAAAAAAATACAAAAATCCAGTGTCATGTTGGAATGCCCCATTAGGTGAACACAATGCAGCACTTAAAAAAGGGAATGTCTCATTATCATACTTGATGAGTTAGTTTCTTAAAAGTGCCCTTTAAAAAGAGCCCCAAAATCACCATTTTGTTGTGTGGGATTTCTCCTCTAGATATGATGCCCTTCATCCTTGACCATATTATCTTTGTAATTCGTTTCAAAGGTTAATATATCTATTATTTTTGTTGTTCCAAAAAAAGAGGGAGGACGTGTTCCCAAAGTCGAGGAAAATTACTTAAGGATCACCAACAGGTAAGGCCCTAGGAACGGCACATGCCAAAAGAGGAGGACACATTCCTAAAGTCTCGAAAATTACTAGTGGATCGCTGATGAGTGAGGCCCTAGGAACGGCATTCAACGTGTTATTTGGTTGTTTCACTCTTTGAAATAGATGAGGAAGAGGGTGTGTGGTGTGTATGTTTTAAGTTGTGGATTAGAACGAAGCTGATTCACTCTTTTAATTAATCTCATGCATTGTAGGTTTACACACTTGTACAATGCACCACATGTATAACTATTTTGTTATTATGAAATGTATGAACATTATGTTGAAAATTCAGGGCGTGATAGAACCTCTTTTCCGTCTTGCTGGAGTTGCTCTGACATATGCCATTTTGTACTATTTTCATTTCACGCGAATACATGCACGATTCCACTCCAGAGTCGCAAAATGATAGTAAGTGTGATACTATCCTGAAGAGAATTCTACACGAACCTACTGACGGAGATGAGCCACTGGACAAGCCAGCAAAAGAAGAGGAAACACGAATTCACATTTCAATTTCGTCCAAGAATTACAAAACAAGATAGTACCGTACACCACTAAATGACATTTTGAAGCTAATGTTATTCAATCCTAACCAACAATTTGGAGAAAAACTTGGTGCCCGATGAGTACTATGTGGTGGTACTCGTCGTGCATTTTGGCTGTCTAAAAATATTTAGAACGGCTCTGAAAAAGAGAAAGAGAGAGAGAGAGAGAGAGAGAGAGAGAAGGGTTGAGAGAAATCAATGCCGTCCAAAACACTTTTGAACGACTGAGATGCGCGCTTGGCACGACGCGTGCATATACATGCATTATACTCCCTCGGCACCCAAGTTTTTCTCACCAACCGCCATCACCCACTTTCCTTAGTACCCCTGCCGCTCCACCACAACTCTGCCGCCACCTCCATCCAATGCCATATCCATCTCGGCTGCCTTCGCCTCCTCCCTGAACTTCTTATAAAGATCACTCCTATAAAACTTCCTAGTCCTAACCACCAAAATCACAGAAACAAGCGCTCCGATAACTGTCGCCACCGTCATAATAATAAAAGCCTCCTGAAAACAACGCACCCCATTACAATTCAATTCCTCCCCAGCCTTTCTAACAAGCCCCGCCGCAGCCAATTGTCTCTCACCCTCTCTATCATACAAGTGGCCTGTAACCCTGACATTCAGTATATATTCCCCGATTGGGCTTGCCGCCCCTCCGAAATTGTACAGGGTTGAGTAATACTTGAGTCCGAATATTTCGGATATGATTGCAAAAAGGAGAGGCCATTGGGCCCCGAAGGAGAATCCAATGATGATTGAGGCGACGTAGAGGCCGTTGGGGACGTTGAAGGCAATTAGGAGGTGGCCGATGCAGGAGAAGAGGAGGATGAAGGTCACGAATAAGGGGCGGGGGAGTTTGTATTTGGTGAGAAAGATTTCGGAAACGAAACCAGCAGAGACGCGTCCGAGGTAGTTCCAGATGGATACGAGGGAGACGAAGGTGGAGGTGGATTTCTTGGGGTAGCCGAGGGAGGTGCCGATCTGACCGAGGTTGTCGATGGCGGTGAGGGTGCCGCCGATGCCGCAGATGACTGCGAAGAAGAGGACGATCATGTCGATGCTGAAGAGGGCTTGGAGGATGGTGTAGTCTTCGCCCCTGTTTGGCGGGCGGAACATGTTTTTGAAGCAAGATACTTGGTCTTCTTGGTTTTGTGAGGTGGGTAGTGTTTGAGCTGTAAAGAAACAGCAATAGTATAATTCAGAAGCTAAAAGGCTGATAAACAAGCAAGAAAAAACATTTATATCTCACCATCTGATATGAAGAACACAATTATGCAACAAAACTTGATTTTTTTTAGCTTGAATTAAGTAGCTAAAATTCACCTAATATACTGGCCTCCATTAATTTGTAAGAAAAAAATGAATTTTTCGTTTGAATTAAATAGCTCAATTCAGCTTATATGTCCGGTTTAGTTTTAACTATTTTTTTTTTCTTCACCCTAATTTTTTTGTCTTCATCCTAATGGCAAAACACAATTAATTCGTTTCTTCTAAAGATACTCCCTCCGTCCCATTTGTTTGTCTCCTTTTTTTTATTTTTTATTTTGACCCGTAAAAGTTCCATTATTGCCCTTTCTTATTTTTATATAAATTGTGCAGTAGAGAATTAACATGCATCCTCATTTAATGCAAAAAATGTGAGGGACTTTATTGAAAAATCAAAACTTTTTATGGACAAATAAATTGAGACAAAAGAAGTATTATTTAGTCCATTTAGTTAAGAGAAACGACTTATCTTCAATAGTGGAAAAATACGTGCAAAACATTAAAAATACAATTTATTCAATAACGGATGCTCAGGCTTGAGGTCTAAGCGATGGCATGGTTGTTAGTCAGCCAGCTAACACTCAAGGCTAGTTCTAATGTTTGGAGATTTTTTTTTTAATATAAAGAAAGAAAATAAGAAAGTAATTGAGTAATATGATTTTCGTAATACTGTGGATTGGAAGGGGAAAACAAAAAGCTTAGAAATTCAAAATCCACACACATTTACACAAACACATACATAAATCTGTGGAGCTCATACACATGTACAATACCACCAGTTTGTGTGGTTTCACACATTTATGAGAGTGTTTGTGTATTTGGGTGTGTATTTTGAGTAAGGTTCTAAATTTGTTGGGAAAAAAATGGAGTAGAAAAAAATCAAAAGAAAGAGGTGCAAAGGAAGTCTCAAAATTAAAAACAAGGGAGTTGCAGAGGAATTTACTTGCAGAAAGTAGGTATCCAGAATTTGAACTTTAACGGTCCACATCAGAATTTGGACCGTTACGTTCAAATTCTGAGTAATTTTTGAATACCCATTCTAGGTATATGTGTAATAGTGCTCAATTACTTGCATCTAGAGACCACCGCACCAGGTGCATCATTTGCATTTTATTATAGGAAAGTTTTGTTATATATATATATATACACATATAACTTACGTTGATTTTATTTTTTGGTTGTCCCAGCATGAGATTGCCCAAGCCCGGAAGCAGCTTGCTACTTGCTAGGCTCGCATCTTGCCTGGCCTGCTAATACTATTTAAAACTTTGGCGGTATTATTTAAAAATGTACCTCATGACATTCCCAAAATTAGATGTACGAGCGAGTCAAAATTAAACTTTTTTCCAATACCTGGTCCAGTGGTTGCCGCACCATTGACAGAAGACGATGCCACCACAGTCTCCATTCGACTTCTCCTCCGATTCGGTCACGATTCTCAACTGGCTCGCCGATCCATTCATCGCCTGTAATTTCTTCCCCATCCAAATATCGTGTTCCTGTTTAATCACAACCGCCAGCGGCAGAAACAACAACACGAGCACTGCGGTAGTGGTTACGTCGTACCCCGCCTTGCTAAATTGGAACCGCGCCTCCACTAGAATAATAATAATAAGGAAACCAGCGAGTCCGAGCGACATATACAGGAAATCGTAGAACACTTTGAGCTCGTTGGGCATTCGGATCACTTTCATGACTCGAATCGTACGGAGGAAAGCAAAGGAGATAGCCGCTGGGAGCCAACCGATGAAGAGGATGAGGGACTTGGAGTCGTTGCCGTAGACGGCGTAGTAGAGCTGAGTTATGATGGCGCCGCTGAGTCCGACCGAACCCTTGAGGAGTCCCAAAACGACGCCGCGGCTCTCCGGGAAGTTCTTGACGCACGTTACCAGAGCGCCGGTGTTGGCGAAGGTTTGGGAATTGGCGCCTATGCATATGTATAGGCACATTTTCCATATTGGGGGTGTGGAGATTTTTTTGGTGACGGCCAACCAAATCATGAAATACCTGTTTATGATTTGAAATTTGTTACTAATTCGAGGAAATTTGTTACAGCACTAATACACAGAAAACACACCTAGAATGTACTCAGAATTTGGAAATCAATGGCCTAGTGAATCTGAGCCGTTGATTTACACTTTTGGGGTCAATTCTGAATCCCCTTTCGGGGCAGCCAAACTTACTGAATTTGTTATTTGTTATTAAGTGACAATGAATGGATTTAAGAATGTGCTTTTACTTAAGGTACTATTATCGCAATAGGGAAATGAATTTTGCAACCCATTATTTTATAAATGTAATCCAATGTCATTTTAGTGCTTAAATTTGCACATAACATAATTCGCAATGCACATGAGAAAATAAACTTTACAATGCATTTATAAAATTACTGGGGTAGTGCAAAAGTTATTTTCCAGTAGAGTATATGGAGTGCTAGTAGGATTGAGAAAATTAATTGGATGATCGAGGTTGAATTGACGTCAAATACTGTTTGAAGCCATGTTCTTCTTAAACTTTTCCTTCGGTGTCACACCATTATTTTTGAATTTTTGTTAGATGCATGCTAAATTTTTGGATTGAATATTTGTCTCCATAACAGAAGTCTAAAAACAAAAGAGTACCAAACAACTGTGCTTCTTTTTAGTGATGTCTTATATGAGTTTTTTTTTCTTAATTTTAGTCCACGTACATTTTATATTTTTTTCTGATTTATTTTGTCAAGATGAATGATTAATTTAAAAAAATAACCATGATAAACTAAACAAAAAATTACAAGAAGTAAATAACATAGGAAAAATAGTACAGCAAAAATCAATGGATTTTATCTTAGATTTTATCAAGATTTGATAAAATCAAGTCTTGATTTTATCCATTCGGAAACTGAGTTGATAAAATCTTAGATTTTTCCATTCAAAAATCTAAGATTTTATCAACTCAGTTTCCGAATGGATAAAATCAAAGGCTTGATTTTATCAGATTTTGATAAAATCCATTCGAAAACTCACCAAGAAGATTCTGATTTTAAAGATCTAAAACTGTAAAATGATATGAAGTATATTTTAAAAGATATACTAAAACAAAAAGTATACAAAAGGTCAACCTTGGTTTCTGTATTTTTCTTTGGTTTTAGTTGTGTCAGTCCCTTAAAATAGGATACACTTTTGCAAGTAATAATATATTTTCCTTGAATATTGATATAATTTTTACACATTATCTATAACCATCGGACAGTTTTCCTCTAGTAATTTGAGAATGAAATATTTTTGGATTATTTATATCTCTTTTTTTTTTTCTTTTTCAATTGAAAGCAGAATTATCAAACACGGAAACATCTCTATAAAGTAGTTTTACTCTTTTTTTCATTTGTATTGAACTTCAACCAATCGATACCTCTCTCTGAGAACAATAATTATCAACTTTCTTTAAAGATAATTAATTTAAAGAAAACACCCCTAAATTATTTTGATAACAATATTTCATTTAACTTAGAATTTTGAAGCCAACACAAGCAAATAAAGGGAATGGAATTTTTTCCTTTAATCAAAATTGATGGAAATTCAAAATTGAGAAAAAAACAAATTTGGTCTTTTGATTAGTGGTTAAGAGTTAATGTCAGAAAGGGAATGGGAATTAGGAGGGGAAACACAACCCTCACTCTAATTGGTAGAAAAGATGTATGTGAAGTCCACCACAAACTAACACCATAATTACCAAAAAAATGTATTAATTCTATGGACCTCACAACGTTTCCACCAATCAGAACGAGAGTGTGAACAACGCTTTCACCTCATAATTCACATTCTCTTCTAAGGCCAAGTTTTCCATTTGATAAAATCAAGTGAGTGATTTTATCAAATGAAGTGAAGGGGTGCTAAAATCACCCCTTGATTTTAGCAAAACCAAGTGTGATTGTGCTAAAATCAAGGGGTGATTTTAGAACCCCTTCACTTCATTTGATAAAATCACCTGGATTTGGAGGGGTAAAACAGGAACGAAAAATGGCGAAATCCATCCGGATTTGCTAACGACGGGGTTGAGCCTATCGTTAGCTAAGGAGGCTTCTCCCTGATTTGTTTTCCCAATAGTGCTCAAACCAGGGCGGAGATGAATTGGTGGAATTGCTATCAAACGCCAGAGTAAGGTGGGTCCGGGATTACATATCCAGGTGTTTTCTAAATCCAAGTGTCTAGTCCGGCATCCAAACAGGGTTACTAGGCCATGAGGTGGGAGAACTAATTGTAACCTACTAAAGTACTAACATTACCACCAACGGGGGGATAAGATGGAGAAAAGTATGTCAAAATACCAACTTCCTGAGTCTTTTTGGCTTAAGTTTGTTTTCCGTTGCCAATTAATAATGGCCGTTCGATACTTTTGCGCACAGATATTTCTGGAGCTCTATTTCTGGATAGGGTTAGTTATGTGGTACATGCCCAGAAAAGATGCACATAATTTATTCAGAAACAACAATGAGCGACTCAGCTCAGAATTTTGAGGCAGTCATTGCTCTGCTCAGAACTCTGAGCCACTCATTACTGTTTTCTGGGTAACAAAACAAGTGACAAGGATTCAAACAAATCTCGCAAAAAAACAACTTTTATGAACTTTTAGAAGTTATTCAGTGGTGTCACCACTAAATTTAGGAGATTCATTTATGAATATTTAAAAAAAAAATAGTATAATTTGTAGTAATTTTTTTTCCTCGTGAAATCAGCTGACCCACTATAAGGTGGAGTCGCCGTTGACTCAGATATTAATCGTTTTCAATTAGAGCACATCTATTTTGAAAAAAAAAATAGACGGTCGTCGGTCAACCTTGTAAGCCGTTGATTTTTTTCACGATAAAGGTCTTCCAATAATCCCTCTGCAAATCTCGATCAATCAAGTTGGTTAAACAGATAAAATACACTTTAGCACCCCTATGGTGGAAATTGGAAATCAACTAGTATGTTTTTCATAACTTTTTGTTTGTGAAGTAGTTGTTTTGAAGAGCATTTGCAAACTATAATCCTACTAAGATAGTTCAATATTTGAATCTCGTTCTGCGTTTGGGGCACGGATGAAGAGCAAAAAGATTTTTCCATTTATCCAAAAAAAAAAAAAAAAAGATTTTTCCGCCGGGGAAATTTGGCCGGAGATGGGAGATGGGTTCAGGAGATTGGAGACGAAGATGGTAATATCTCGCCCTGCCTCGTTACCATCCTTAACAACCCTATTTATTATATTCTCTGCAATAATTCCCACATACAGTTGCATATAAAAAAAAATTATCATTTGTTTCCTATTTACAGCTATTTTGGATCCAGATTCTCACCAATTATCAGCTAAATGCTCTGGGCAGTGTCGGCACTCACATAATCAATCGGCATAATCAATTGGCTAATGACTGGCACTCACATAATCAATCGGTATAATCAATTGGCTAATGACTTTCGCAGGAACAATATTTCTGACATTATCAACTAAAGAATTGGTTGAGCTTACTGAATAAAAAAGATAAAACATTACCAACTAAGAAGAACACTGGGAGAAAATTACGTCAGGCAAAATTCTATTGTCAGCTTAATGGGCGGACATTAAGGTTTAAAAAATGGAAACTCTGTTGTGGAAGAGTCTCCATGTAAGAGTCTTTAAAAAATGAGAATTATAGCGCGTAAAAAATTAACTCTTCCCTTTAAAAAGTGGGAACTGTAGCACGCAAAATTAACTCTTCCATGAAAGAGTTTGAATCCGGGGTGTGTGGAGTGAGGAGGCTCACTACATGCGTGTAGTGAGCTCCCTCGGCCGTCCGATCAGCGTTCAACGGTCAATTAGCATATGTATGAATAGGATTAGTTTAATGGACAGAGGATCTCTGCACTTTTTTTTTTCCCTTCAATTATTAGTGTATTTTTTTTTAATCAATCATAGCGTACACTTGCGGACAACGACCATCTCAATTCTTTTAAGCGTTGATCTCATAAGATTAGCTGAGCAAATCATCATGCAAAATGTTAGGTCGATCAGGTATTAGTAGCAAAACAATAAGGGAATTAATATTGGCACTTCCCTTTTCTTTATTGACACTCTTTTTTTTTTGTTTTTTTTGTCTTTAACGATAAAAAAGGGGGTGCCAAGAGAGAAAAAGACCAAAAAAAAAAAAGGAGTGCCAATAGAGAAAAAGACAAAAAAGGAGTGCCAATAGAGAAAAGGGGAGTGCCAATATCACTTCCCAATAATAAAATGGCATCTATCTTAAAAGCTTTTTTGTTTCGGTGCAACGGAAATTATCTTAAAAGCTTTTCTATTCCATGGCATTTTCACGATAATCTTCTTTTTGTTATTCTATTATTATGTTTGCTTAAAATCTTCTTCGGCATCGTTCTTCTTATCGACTTTTTTTACTTTTTGCTCAAAAACTAGCCAAGGTCTCTCCTCACAAAAAAAAAAGTCTCAAAAACTCACCACAATAAGAGAAACAATTTTACTTTTGTCTATAATTTAAAAATAAACAAGCTACGAGAAACCAAATATGTAATTTCTAGGTTTATATTTAATTTCTATGTTTTTCACAACCTAAGACGAAGCACGTGAAAATTCTTAAGTTAAGATAAGGCCCCCCTCCTTTTTTCCCCCTATTTTATTTGGCAAAAAATTAATGGAATAAACAGCATATATTCCAAACAAATTATCAATAACTGAACCAAATAATCAATTATTTTATGCATTGCACCCTACGTATGCTTGTTTAAATAGACGTGGCTGTTTTTATAACTTTGTGCATCAAGAGCCACTAAGCCACAAACCAAAGCAATGTCCACATTTTTTTGGTTAATTCTTCTAGCACACACGGTATCCCCTGCCTCATCACAAAACAAAAATATATTCCTTTTGGCCGGACAAAGCAACATGTCCGGCCATGGTGGCACAATCAACGGTACTTGGGATGGTGTCGTCCCACCTGAGTGTGGGCCCAACCCATGTATCCTCAGCCTAGCCGCAAACCTCACGTGGGTTCCCGCCACCGAGCCCCTCCACAGGGACATCAACGTGAACATAACGTTCGGGTTGGGGCCCGGAATGTCGTTTGCCAATTCCGTATTGGCCAAAGACTCGAGCATCGGATTAGTGGGATTGGTTCCTTGTGCATACGGTGGGAGCAACATAAGTCAATGGAGTCAAGGGAGTTTTTTGTATGACCGATTAGTGACGAGGGCTAGAGCCGCCGTGCAAGGCGGAGGGAAGATCCAGGCACTGTTATGGTATCAGGGGGAGAGTGATACGGTGTTAGCAGAGGACGCGAAGCTATACATGGAACGACTAGGAAAATTTTTCCATGAGCTAAGATTCGATCTGGAGTCTCCTTCACTATTAATAATACAGGTACGTTAATCCAGCTACTTACATTTTTGGTAACCCGTGATTTTCATAAAATCTTTTTGGTAATAATAATTCAGGTCCACTACTAATAATCACTTTACTAAGGCTGTGTTTGATAACCTTATTCAGCACTTAAAACTGAATAGGTTAAGTAAAAATAAAATAAGTTGGTTTGATAACTAGGGGCACGGAATATTTTAAGAGGTACGTAAAAGTAAAGAAGAAAATATTAAGTAGCTCTCTCCCTACTTATCACTTATCACTGAACACGCTCAGCAACCCTCCCTCTTTTCTGCCTCTTTTATTCCCGACTTGCCCACGCCTCTTCCAACTTCGACACCAGAGATCCAAAATCTGTGAAACTCTCTCCTCAACACCTTCTCCAGGTTTGCTCTCTCTCTCTCTCTCTCTCTCTCTCTCTCTCTCTCTCTCTGTGGATCAGTTTTCTTTACATGGGTTTTTCTTGAGTTTTTGGTTTCAGATGTGGGTTTCTTGATTTTGTTAAGAAAGCCCAAAAATTTACATGGGTTTTTCTTGAGTTTTTGGTTTGAGATGTGGGTTTCTTGATTTTTCGAATTTGTTGTTTGAGATTTTGATTTCTAGTCGGTGCCCCATCTTTCTTATAATTGGGGATTTCTGGTCGTTGCCCTATCTCTAGGTTTCTCAAATTTTTTTGGCTGATTGTGAGACTTTTGAGATCCTTGAGGATGTCTGTAATTGGAACTTCTCTAATGCAACCAATATTGTTTATACATTTTTTGGGGTTTGGATTCTTACATTGGTGGTTGGGGAACTAAGGGATTTTCATGTGTTGTATTTCGGGGAATGGGTTTGATTGTGAAGAAATTAAACAAAAACTTTTATCCACATTGATGGATCATTGATACAATGTCGATTTCTATCTAATGATTAGATTAATGTAGAAGATTATCTTGATGCAACGACAAACTCTAATGTAATAATAGGTGTTCTTGTTGATTTGTATGTGTCTCCCATGTGCTCTGTTTGTTTGTTGCTTTGTATGTGTCTCCCATGGGCTCTATTCGTTTGTTGCATTGTAGCACCGGCACAGACACAAAACACGATAAAAAATTAGGGTCCCAATTTTGCAAGTTCGATTTAGGCCCCAAAAATCTTGAGCCAGCCCTGCAGTTGAGCACTGGTTTTTCCCACTTTTCAATTCTATAATATGGATATACACATCCCTATTTTGTGTGTACATAGAGGTAGGGCATTGATAATAGGACAACAAATTAATGACTTCAAAAGATGAAATGTTAGAAGTATTGATTAGAATACTACTTGATCTTATAAAATTTCTGCTACTTCACATGGGTATTCCCTGATATTGAACCCAAGTTCTTCTGTTTTTTAGTTTAGCTATCTTCAAAATGGTTTAGAGATAATGAGAAACTACGTGAAATTTAAATGGATTGAATCTAAAGCTATTTACTTGTAGGGATGGCATCCGGTGATGGTGGTAGAGCAAATTGGAAAGATCCAGAACTCTATAAACTTTTTATCGATTTGTGCTTGAAAGAATCTACGGAGAACGGAAAAAATGGTGGTAGTCTCAAAAAAGAAAGTTGGGATAGGGTTCGGGTAGCTTTGAACAAAGAGAAGAACGTCAACTTATCTCAAAAACAGCTGAAAAATCAATGGGAGTATTTGAAATCAAAATATGGAGAATGGTCAAAGATAATATCAAAAATAGGTAACGGTTACGATCCTGTAACTAATACCGTCAACTGGAGCACCGAGGAATGGAGTGAGTACATACAGGTATCATTACCCCTTATGTTAATCCTTTTTCCCTTTTGGTTTCAAAGTTATTGAAAGTCAAAATGATACTCCATGAATATGAAGTTTATGAAATTATAATTTTACAGGCTAATCCGAATGCCAAACAATTTCGATATACTGGACTTCAATATGCGAATGAGTTAAAAGCATTATTTGATGGTGTTAGAGCAACGGGAAGATTTTCATGGGGGCCATCAAAAGAAGGGTTTCCTGCTGATGGCACTCCGTCACAATCACAGTCAGAAACATACATTAATCTTGACACTAGATCTCTTGAGACACCTTCTTCGCCAAATGACTCAGCAAAACCTGACAGTAAACGACAAAAGAAAAACAAATCTGATGAGCTTGATAAACAATTGCTTGAAGCTCTTCAAACTTTGCAAAATTCTGATGGGCCGACAATAGAAGAATGCAATCGTATTCTTGATGAGATGGAGCTTTTTGATATGAGTGACCCGCTATATATAGTTGCATGTAGCATTTTCTGCAAAAGCAAGGCACACAGGGAGCAATGGATGTTATTACGTGAAAAACCACAAGCAGTTAGAAAGGGTTGGATACAGTTGAATGGCAAGAAGTTAGGATTACTTTGAATTTCAGTAGACATTCAAATATTTTTTGAATTTCAGACATTGCTTAAGGTTTTTTATTTTCTTTTTATTTTCTTTTTTTCCTTCTTAGTTACATTTAGATGGAGCTCTAGCTTTCAATAAATATATTTGTCCTTGATTGGTTTGATTGCAATTGTTTTGTTTTGAAGTCCTTTTTTATTCATAGATGTATTGTAGTTTTGACGTCGTGGTTTTGTATCTTCTTTTTATCTGATTAAATACATGCGATGTTGGTGCAGTATGTTGTCCGATAAGCAAAAGAGTGCATTAAAGGTTATCACACTTATTTTGATCATCAAAATACTAAGGAAAAAACGTATTGTCAGAAGGCCCGATACTGTCTCGTTGCTTACCAGACCTGGATATGTGAAAAAAATTCTAGATGGAAACCCAGCACATATTCAGGAGATGTTACGGATGAAAAAAGAAGCCTTCTTAAATATGTGTCAGCACTTTCGGATAAGAGGATGGCTTCAAAATAGTCGTTACATATCTGTAGAAGAAAAGGTCGCAATGTTTCTCACAGCATTAGCTCATAATATACGGAATCGTTTTGTGAAAAGAAGATTCAATCATTCAACACAAACAATACATAGGTACTTTTATGAAGTGTTACATGCTATGTTGAACTTCTCAAAAGAGATGATTGTTGCCACACCTTTTGATCAGCCTATGCATCAAATTCAACATAACCGCCGTATTAGACCAGTATTTCAGGTAATTTTTAATGTAGAATTGAGATGTATTTGGATTGGTTTCACTTTTATATGGCGACACGTAATTTGATTTGCTATGCTATTATTTTCTAACTTATAACATTAAAATTTATAAGGGCGCGGTAGGTGCACTTGATGGAACTCTTATTTCAGCAGTGGTGCCACCTGATCAACAAGTACCATACAGAGGACGAGGAAAGGGAGAATGTTACCAAAATGTACTTGCTATATGTGACTTTGATATGTTGTTCACATTTGTTTGGGCTGGTTGGGAAGGAGTAGCGCATGACTCAAGGGTATTAAGAGAAACTATGAGTGATCCAGCTACTCAAGGGTATTATGACATGAACCTTAATCATACAACGAGACATGCTAGGGCGTTCCCTTTAAGCGACGCGTTGTGCCTGCCTTCGGGTGCTTCGAAAAATGGGCAAGGGGCGCCACATCGGCGCCCGGGTGTGGTGAGAAGTGAGCAAGGGTTCTCGCGCGTGCCTGGACGAGCGCGGGTAAAGAAGCTAGCCCAGGATTATAGGATCCGTTTAGCAACTTGGAATATAGGGACTTTAACGGGTAAGTCTAGGGAGCTAGTTGATACCATGATTAAGAGGAGAATTAGTATAGCTTGCCTTCAGGAGACTAAGTGGGTAGGGGAGAAGGCTAGCGAGATAGAAGACACAGGGTATAAGCTTTATTATACGGGTAAGGATAGGCATAGAAATGGGGTAGGCATCATAGTAGATAAGCACCTTAAGAACTCGGTAGTCACAGTCATGAGGAAAGGAGATCGGATTATTTTAGTTAAGCTTGTGATTGGAGAGAGCATAGTGAATATTATTAGTGCTTACGCGCCCCAAGTGGGCTTGGATGATCTCACTAAAGAGCAATTTTGGGAACAGATGGATGATGTGGTTCAAGAGATACCTTGTGGAGAGAAGCTTTTTATAGGAGGAGATTTCAATGGTCATGTGGGAGTGCAGAGGCAAGGGTATGAGAAGGTACATGGAGGATTTGGATTTGGTGACCTAAATGAAGGGGGTAGGAGGATTTTGGATTTTGCGGTAGCTGGTGACCTTATAGTTGCGAATACTCTTTATAAGAAGCGTGAGGAACATTTAATTACCTTTAAGAGCGGAGCCACAAGAAGCCAGATTCGACTACTTCCTTGCTAGAGGCGCAGATCGCTTGTTATGTAAGGATTGTAAGGTCATTCCCGGAGAGTGCCTAGTGGCACAACATAGACTTTTGGTGTTAGATATTGGTCTCAAGGGGAATAATAGACCGAGAAAAGAAACTAGAAGCCCACGGACTAGATGGTGGTTCTTAAGAGGAGAGAAACTAGAGGTGTTCAAGGAGCGTATGGGCCAAGAGGTGGAGTGGGGAGGAGAAAGTGATAGTGATAGTATGTGGAATACAATGGCTGACGGGATTAGAAGAATATCAAAAGAAGTTCTTGGGGAGTCAAAGGGGAAAGGTCCAAGCTCTAAAGAGACATGGTGGTGGAACGACGAGGTTCAAACCATGGTAAAAGCCAAGAAGGATTGCTTTAAAAAGTGGCAGAAGGACCGGAGTGTGGAAAATTTTCAGAGGTACAAGCAAGCTAATAGGGAAGCTAAGAAGGCCGTTAGTGAGGCTAAGTTGAGAGCCTACGATGATTTTTATGCTAGACTTGATAGTAAGGATGGAGAAAAGAATATATATAAACTCGCCAAGCTAAGAGAAAGGAAAGCTAGAGACTTCTCTCAAGTTAAGTGTATAAAAGGTAGTGATTCAAAAGTGTTAGTGAAAGATGAGGAGATCAAGGATAGATGGAAGATGTATTTCGAGAAGCTGTTAAATGAGAAACATGAAGGAAGCTTTGGTGAGGAGGAAGTTGATGTCCCTAGCGAGAAAATAGAATACGAGTTCTATCGGAGGATACAAAAGTTCGAAGTGGCCAAGGCCTTGAAGAGGATGAAACCGGGTAAGGCCTTAGGACCAGATGATATCCCCATTGAAGTGTGGAGAAGCCTAGGTGACTTGGGAGTGACTTGGTTGACAAAATTGTTCAACAAGATTATTTTATCTAGGAGGATGCCCGACGAGTGGAGGAGGAGTACCTTAGTACCTATCTACAAGAATAAAGGGGATATTCAAAGCTGCAACAACTATAGAGGTATTAAGTTGATGAGTCACACGATGAAGTTGTGGGAAAGAGTTATTGAGCATCGATTGAGGATGGTGACTACGGTGTCGGAGAAACAGTTTGGGTTCATGCCTGGAAGATCAACTATGGAAGCTATTTACTTACTAAGGAGATTGGTAGAAAGACATAGGTCAACGAAGAAGGATCTCCATATGATTTTCATAGACCTGGAAAAGGCCTATGATAGGGTGCCTAGAGACATTATATGGTGGGTTCTGGAGAGAAAGGGAGTGACCAGATGCTATATTGACGTGGTTAGAGACATGTATGAAGGGGCAGTCACTGCCATTAGATCACCAGCAGGAGACACGAGTGAATTTCCCATTACAGTAGGATTGCACCAAGGGTCTGCCTTGAGCCCGTACCTTTTCGCGTTAGTTATGGATGAATTGACTAGGCACATTCAGGAGGATATTCCATGGTGTATGTTATTTGCAGATGACATTGTCCTTGTAGATGAAACGGCTAGTGGTGTTAACACTAAATTAGAAATTTGGCGGGAAGCATTGGAGTCTAAGGGCTTTCGGATAAGTAGGAGTAAAACTGAGTATATGGTCTGCAAGTTTAGTGATACCAGAAGTACGTATGAGGAAAGAGTGAGGATCCAAGATCAGGAGATACCAAAGAGGGACCATTTTAGGTATTTAGGATCTATTATTAGTCAAGATGGAGAGATTGCGAATGATGTGACTCATAGGATCCAAGTGGGGTGGCTCAAGTGGAGGAGTGCTACTGGTGTACTGTGTGACAAGAGGGTACCAACAAAATTGAAAGGAAAATTTTATAGAACTGCCATAAGACCAGCGATGCTTTACGGGACAGAATGCTGGCCTATTAAGAAGCAGCAAGTGAACAAGATAAGTGTAGCGGAAATGAGGATGTTGAGGTGGATGTGTGGTAAGACTAGACGAGATAGGATTAGAAATGAAGCAATTCGCGAGATGGTAGGCGTAGCACCTATAGAGGAGAAGTTAAGGGAAAATAGGCTAAGGTGGTTTGGGCATGTCTATCGTAGACCAGCGGATGCAGTAGTTAAGAGAGTGGATAGGATAGCTTTGGGTAGAAACGCACAAGGGAGGGGAAGACCCAAATTGACATTAGATGCGGTAGTACGCAAAGATCTGAGTATACTAGGTTTAAATGATGAAGCAGCACTGGACAGAGCTCAATGGAGAAAAAGGATTCATGTAGCCGACCCCAATTGATTGGGACATAAGGCTTGGTTTGGTTTGGTTTGGTTTATTTCGTAGCATGATTTTTCTTCTTTTTTACAGGAAAATACTTTTTATGTGATGCTGCCTATAGTCATACCCGTGGCTTTATGATGCCATATCGAAATGTGCGGTATTGGTTATCTGATTTTCGAAATGGTCGTCGCCCCAGGAACAAAGAAGAGCGGTTCAACCTTGCACATGCTAGGTTACGGAACGTGATTGAACGTGCTTTTGGAGTTCTAAAGGCTCGTTTTCCAATACTAAAAAGAATGTCATCATATCCATTCGCGGCACAAAGGAATATAGTAATTGCTTGCATAACCATGCACAATTATATTCGGAGAACTTGCATCTCAGATATATTTCTTGACGAATTCAACGATCCAAATGCTTTTTACGGCAATGCTCAACAACATGTGGATAATTTAGAAACAGGAGGAGGATAGACCCAAGCCTGACCAAATTTTTATGCTCAACTTACGTGACCAAATTGCTGTGCAATTAAATAATATGAATTACTATTGAGTGTCAAATGTAATTTTTATACTTTAACATTTGACAATGTTTGATTGTTTTGGTTTGATAACTGTATGTTTTTTTATTTAATTGATTTGGTTTTAGGACGACAATATCAATGTTTGATTGTTATGATTTTGATAAATGCATGTTTTTTTTTTTCCATTTAATTGATTTGGTTTTAGGATGACAATATCAATCTATGAAGGGCAAAGTTGGAAAATGAGTGAAATTAAGATTTCAGCTCTTTGTACTTATCAAACAGTTTATTTGATTCAGTGATTAAAATTCAGTATATATCAAACAGCTTATCAGCTTAAGAAATTCAGCATTCAGTTTTCAGTACTTAATTTTCAGTTTTCAGCTTTATCAAACATAGCCTAAATAACAAAACCTTTTTATCCTTATCGGGTGCCATGTCAATTGCTTCAAAACTTCAATGGAAAAAGAAATGGTCATTTCATGTAAATTCATCACTTAATGGCTTTAGTCTTTATGAAAAAGACCTTATGTCAGACGGACAAAACAAAAACAAACTAACAACATAAATAGAGATGTGTATTGCGGCTTTTGTCCAAATACAAACTTAATTGTAACATTATTACGAATGCTATTGGTAGGTGGCATTGGCATCATCAGCAGGACCTTTTCTTGAAGAAGTGAGAGAAGCCCAGCTGGGATTAGACCTTGAAAATGTGAAATCCATTGATGCCAAGGGATTGGAGCTTGAACCGGACAACTTGCACCTAACCACTCCAGCACAGGTTCAACTCGGGGAGATGTTGGCCAGTTCATTCCTCCAGACCCCGTCGTGACCCCCTTCCGTCTCAAAGTTTTAGTCCATAATAAAATGTCCAGCCTCTTTTTTGTATTGAAAAACTCTGTACACAAATTTTAAAATTTATTTGCATCAGCCTAATGATGTAATTTAGTTCTTTAGGTTGGCCCAAAAAAAAAAAACAATGCACGTAGGGCATCAAATGAAAAGATTCTGGCCAATAAAGTCGCGGTGGATAATGTTGTCCATCTTAAATTCCAAATTACATTTTTTTCCGTAATATTGCTTGCGTTTCACACTTCTTTGAGCTAATTGCCAAAAAAATTAAGACAACAGAGCCGACCCTGAGCTAAAATTCAAGCTGCGATGGCTTTAGAACCCCTACTTTGACACCATTATAAAAGTTCAACCAAGAAAAAGGCCCCGAAAATATCATTACGCAGACGGTACGTTACTCTTTTTTTTTCTTCTTCTTCCTTGCGCGGTCTCTCCCTCTCTCATGCATGAATATCATATCATATGTGTAAAAGCAGATAAGTATGGACTTGGCTTGACTTTGGTTGTTTGGACTGGAAATTTTCCCCCCTAATGGCTTTGTTTTTTTGTATGTACTTGGTTGTCTAATCGATTTGCATAATTCGTTGTCATTTTCTTGTATTTTTTGGGATCCTTTCTTGATACGTAACGGATTTTGAGGATATACCAGTACAGTTAGGCTAGCAAAAATTGGGACGTGAAAGTTCACAGATCTATTAATCGGCAACAACCAATACACACCAATATACACTGTTTCATGTTGTTCCATTTCATTCTTATATACTTTTTGCTTTTTGATGTCAATTCTCTCCTCACTTGCACCAAATCTCTTTTGGATCTTGTGTTAAATTTTTGTGGTATTTTGACATTAATATCACAGTTACTATTATTGTTGCATCGTTCCTTTTTGTGGCCGCGTATAATTATGTACATGTGTTTTTTAGTTGGTAAACAAACATTTATAACTAAATAAGAGAATCTTCATATGGTGACGATCAAAGATAAGAATGCATAATTTGTTAGGACAAAGGATAGATATAGTATTAATTCTGCTTTTGGGTAAACATGCATTAGGTATTGGACACTCTTATGAAACCTTAAGTCAAGACTGTTAAGTCTTGGTTGCTATAAGAAACACCATCAACCGCATCCGGCTTTAAGTCTTGGTTGTGCAAGTTTGGTAAATCTCATTTTCACATTGCCTTTCCATGCATGTCGTGGTTTATATATATCATGCATGTTATGCTAGTATGTGTGCATGTGTTTTCTAGCAAGGAAAAAATCCAAGGGCAACTCTTAAGCTCTTTGTTCTTTTTCTTGTACTCTTATAATCACCATATTTCATAAGTGTGTGTTTTGGGCAAAGTATAAGGGTGTTAAAGGTGGAGCTTGTTCTTCTACTTGTGTAAAGTAGGTTTGAGCTGCACGATAAATTGTTGGGCTATTGTATTGTGCCCAACAATTTTCTACTATGCCAGTTTATCACTATAAAGGGCTTGAATTTCCATAAAAGAGCGAAATTTTCATGCCTCAGCCTGTTAATTTTGTTTATTTGTAATTTTATTTTTAGTTTTTACTATTGCAATATTTCCAACATCTTGTATATGAAAGCTTGAAGCATGATTCTTTGACATGAGAGACTTCAATCAATTTGGCAAGGCCCTCAAATTAGGTTTCGGTTTGGGTTCAAACCAAACGAAATCTGAGTTGAGTCCCAATCAATTGGTTTTGTACATGAATCCATTTTCTTCATTGAACTATATTAATGACATCGTGTACAGTGATGATATCCAATAAATTTAGATCCTTTTGAACTTCGCCATTTGATCTATTTGTAGTCTCAGGTTTGGGTTCAACTTCAACTCCAGCAAAAGTGCATTGAATTGTCCTTGATTGCAGTTCATAACATTCACAACATGGTTATGACTAGAAAAGGATTTGAGCTATGAAGCATAAGTATGGATACTGTGGTACAGGTACCGTATGGGGTACTGGCACTAGATACGATGGAAAGCAAAAAAAAAATATAGTAAGGGTGCAGCTGGGTATGACTAGATTTTTTTTACTTAGTTTAAGATTTACTCCATCTCAAATTGTTGGTCTTGTGCATATTTGAATGTAAATTTTAAATTGTTAATATTTTTCAAAATGAATCTTATTTGATAGAACTCAATTAATTCTATTATTATATAACGTTTTAAACTTTCACAAATATTATACAGTATATTAGCAAAATATATGAATAATTTAAAAATTGCATCGATGACAACAAAATGGAACAGAGGGAGTATTATAAGCAAAAACTTATTTTATCCATAATAATTCCATGCATTTTGTATTGTTTTTAAAAAATGCAGAAGTGCCATTTATTTCATCGAATGCGTACCGAAGCCCAAGGTACCAACATCGTACTAATTGGTGTGGCGGATCCACTTTTGGATCCCGCACGAATGATCCAAACTGTTCAATAATTTTCAAATAATTTTTTCGAGAGTCCTTGCAAAATATCATCTCAATTAAATATGCGTAAGTGTTTCATCCAACTTCAAGTTTTTCATTAAGAACTTAGGATCCTGAATTTTGAATAAAAAACTTAAGTTAGGATGAAACAGTTACACATATCCAATTGAGCTGATTTTTTACAAGGACAATCAGAAAATCATCTTAAAATTATTAAATGGTTCGGATCATTCGTGTGAGATCGAAAGGTTAGTCCCATGCACAGATTAGTACAATTTCGGTACCTTGGGCTTCGGTACATAAGCAAGGTCCTTTATGTCATTGTGTTGTTCCTATGTATGTGATGTATCAAAACATCTGTGTAATTGATGTACCATTGCTTAATTTCCCAATCTTTTTCCTTAAACCCTATGCGCCCCACCAGAGACACAACGAAGTAAAACCCTAGCCGCGCGTCTGAATTGTCGATACACATACACGGAGAGGAAAGGTGATTCGCAGGGGGGGATAGAGAACGGACATCTGCGAAGAAGACGGTTGATTAGTCTCTCGATCGAACTCATCAAGGGGTGTGGTTAGGGTGATTGAAGGGAGCTATCGGCACTTGAGTGATTCAGCGTCTTCAGCTCTCATCGTATATCTAATCACCATTTTTGCAGGCCCATCTTTGATTTCGGACCAACTATTCAGGTAAACACAAGAACAGAACCTCGATTCTGCCGTATCCATGGCTTCCCGACGCCGTACCTAAATAGTACTCCCTCCGTCCCAAATTTCTTGTCACTTGCACTATTCACAGCACCTCGAAAAATTGTTTATATTTTCAAATGTATAATGTTATATATATTCAATATGGATCTTGTTTGATAGCTCCAACGGGTTCTATTAAACAACGTTTTCAAATTTGTAAAAAACATTATAAATTGAAAGATATAAACAAGTGAAAAATTGCACGCATGCCCTATAAATGGACAACAAATTCGGGACGGAGGGAGTACTTCGTAGGATAGGTGTGTTAAGTACTCTCTAAAAACATGGAGCTTTTGGTGTGGCGCCTGCTGTGATCTTTTGATGGAACCCATTCTGGGCCCACTTGTGCGATCAAAACTTTCCATTTTGATAGGATTGTCGACTTGGTTGTCAATGCAAAAAATTTGGCTGATTAAAATTGAATTAGTATAGGATCAGACGATATTTTCTTTGAAAAAATGAAGCATTTCTAGATGGTTTCAAAATGTGTTGTGAGAAAAATGTGCTCTAGTCGTAAGTCTAACAAAGTCCTATGATCTATCAACCTAATTTGTTCTCTGGACAACAAAGTCGACAATCCGCAGAAAATGACGCTCCGCTGTCCAATCATTGGAAATTGAGTTTTTGGAAAGCCCAAAAAAGGCGCATCAGGCCCCCTTCCTCCGTTTGTTAATGAATTAATAATATTCTTACGTGTTGCAAAGTTCAATGGCTACCACTACAAACATAACAACTGACTTTACTATTCTTAGCAATGAGTTTCGTTGCATTTTACAACAACTAATGTGATTCACATATTACATTTGCCTTAGTTCAAGTTATGTGGATTATGCAAGTCTGTAACGTTTTGGACTTTCTACAATTTAGAACTTCGAAACTTCAAGCCAGTTAAGATGGGAGTGGAACAAGAGGATGGTTCTCTTACCAAGATTCCGCCTCCTGAAGAACAGGTATGGTTTACTTTGAATATGAATGGTTATTTTAATGTCTACAAAAAGCTAGTGGTTACACAACTATTCTGATTCATCACTATGCATATTCTTCAGTTGGCGCATCGTGTTGTCAGAAAATCCAGCAAGCAGTTGTTGGATTTCATACCAAGCCATCCTAAACCTTTGTCAAATTCAAGTTTAAATCCAGCTTAAACCTCAAATTTTCCTTCTTCAGTTGAAAGCCTTGCATTCATGTCATAGCTCCCCATATTTGATCGTAGGGTAATCGTCTTGAGGATCCGTCCTATAACATCTTGTCTCTTTTTGCTTAGCCTAACCTTTTTGTTTTGCACATAAGAAATTAGTAGTTGGTTGAAGTTGTGATGTATTTCAAGTTTTGTATCCTTTTTTTTTTTTTTTTTTGATAAGTAACACTATCTTGTAAAAATTTAGATTCACAAAAGGATATCATGTAAAAATAAAAAGTTAAAATGTGAATGCATGCCATAGTACCAAATGTCAAAGTTTCCCTACCTTTTCAAGGTCTCTGTCTTTAATATCTGGAAAATGCTCTGGTACCTGTAAGACCAAGATGTCTAGTAAAACTGTTATTTCTCCTGCTGTTTTCTTTATCCTATAAGTCTCAAGGTACTTGGGTTTTTTGCTTTGGGCAATCCTGTATCACATTGATTAACTATTGGTGTTTAGCCTTGGATGTATTCATGTGTGTGTGTGTGTGTATTGCTGTAATTTTCCCTATGTTTATACTTCTCGTTTATACTAATTACTGAATCTGGCAAAAAACTTTTGGTGTGCAGGAGTTTTTGGATGAGATGGATATTAAAGCAAAGAAGTATCTTAGAGGAGAAAGCACTAATTTGGAGGTACGACACTGTTGTTTGAGATTTTTAATCACGTTTACTTATTTCTTCTTCTGTTGTTCGGACTCCTCATAAGTATTTACAATTTGCAAGCTTTGAGAGACAAAAAATTGAAAGGTCAGCTTGCTGTTAGAGAGGAATTATATGGAAAATCTGCCAAGGCTACTGTCAAGATTGAGAAGGTGAGTTTTTTTTGGGTTGATTCGACTTCTAATAGTTAATGCAGTTAATTCCTGTACTTGTCAATTATCACGCAATTTGTCTACTGAGCAACCAATTCTAGTACAAGTTGCATTTCCTTTTCCAATTTTATAATTATGGCATTAGATTTGTTGAAATTAGAAGGCCAGCTTGCAGTTGATGGTAACTCTTTATTTATCGATAACAATAATATACTATGTTGTGTGATGCGAAGCTCAATGATATTCTGGACAATTGTTTGGACGCCTTTCTGATTGTTGCCCAAACTCTTCAAGGAAAAACAAAATATCCTGTTTTCTCTTTCTTTTTATGGTTCTTTTCCTTTTGTGTCCTTGGACATTCGGGAAGTCATATGCAAGATTTTTTTGGTGCAAATAAAAAGTTGACGTGTGTGTGTGTGTGTGTTATGTAGTGGCTTATGCCCAGCGAGGGGGGCTACTTGGAGGCTGAAGGTATCGAGAAGACTTGGAGGATTAAACAGGAGTCAATTGCTCGTGAAGTCGATTTATCAAGTTCAAAGAATCAATACGATGTTGTCTTACCAGGTCGATACCTTCTGTTGAATCTCTTTTATGTATTTTCCCAAGCATCACTTAGAATTTACAGATGAAACTGTTAGTGAGAGGACCATTTGATACGAATATTTCTCATGTCCTTAGGATTCAGTGCGTGTTTGGTAAGATTCCATGCATTTGTTGGCGTCTTAACAGGAGTAATGGTTCTGGCTTATCCTTGACAAGTTGTTGTTAGAACGCCCAGAAACATATAGCCGAGAAATTGTGAAATATTGGCAATCCTGCCTATGGTTGAGTTTTCTTATGGAACATCAATGGTGAGGAAGAAGTCTGGAGGAGAGAGGAAGGCAAGTTTGCATAATGAATCTCAACTCCTAAATGCCTTGTGCAGACTATTTAGGTTCCCTGTAAGCATCTGTTTGAACATTCCATTTTGGCAAATATATTGAAGAGGAAGAGTTAAGAATTTGACCTTGTTCTCATCATAACAAAACCACATTATCTTGGGCCATCCACGAAAGCTCCGGATTACAGACATCGTCCAATCTCGAAACTAGAGATAACTGTTGTTAAAAGAGAATAAAGTTTGTTGGTAATATGCAGCCATGAGAATAAAGTCCTGTGAGGTAGTATACATGTAGTACATGAGTGTGGTGTTTACATATATATACTTTTAGTTAGCTTGCATATAAAACAAATTAAGAAAATTTTGTTGGTATAGGCGTATATAGTAGTATAGTACTATATAGTTATCTTTGTATCCTTTCCTTAAGTAGGATGAGTGACAATTTACAAAATTCGCTTTTGATAACTCCTTTTTGGTGCCTAAACAAGTTCCAGTTGTGTTTGTTTGATGCTTTCAATGTCAAATGAGCACAAGTTGTAGAATTGTGATGGATTTATGGGACAAAGTGTATACAAGGTTTGTCAGTCTATAGTCAACACTCAGACAACTAAGATCTTGGGTATTCATCTTTTCAGATACAATATAAGCATGTTAGCATAATTAAGTGGAAAATGTATATTCAAGATGAATGTAGTAATTTTTTTAATGGTTGAAGGGATTGCAAATCTCTGTTTTGGCCTCTGTAGAACGCTTGCACCCAAGGCATAAATTGCTTTATGACTTGACATCATCTTCACTTTCCCCTGGCTTAGCACCGACAATTAGTTCAGGATCCAAAGTTTGAACTGAACATGAGGATTATGCTCGCTGGGCACATGCCTATGTCACATCGGATTTCTAATCCGCTGAATCACGAAGGGGTTTTGAATAGATTATGGTAAAACTAAGAATCTCCAAGGGTTTTCAACCGGCTTACCCACAACCATTAAAACCACATTCAGTCACAGTTAGTAGGGGTTTTCTTGGATCAAACGAAAACCAACCACCTCAGTGGCACAACGGAGTACAAACAAAGTAATGTGTCTTTAACTAAGACGTCTTTCTCAAAAAAATAAAATAAAAATGAGAGACATGTGCATGTTTGTGAAGGCTAATTGTGTATGCCCAGTTTAGAATGATGATTAAAATGTCCATCTAAGAATGAAGTCTACCAAGCCGTAGACCAAGAGATGAAACCACGCCCATCCGAGGTCATACAAGGCATGCCATTTCGTGATCTCAGTTGAAGAAGGCAACTTCATCTCTTGGTCTGTTGTGTGAATCTATGCTTGGTAACCTTGGCTTCACCCGAGGTCACCATGCATGGGTCGTATAAGGCATGCTTGGTTTGAGAGCATGTCATTTGTGTAATGTATACTCTTTTTTAAGTTGATCACATTTTACTTGTGAAGGGATTCCGTTTGTTTCTAGGTATAGGCATTTAGTATCTTCCTTGAGCTCTTCCCTCGTTTATTTCCACGAAAAAAATGATTTAACTTCTTTTTGTTATTATCTTCTACAAAGAAATTTTATTAACTAAAGAAAAAGACAAAAAAAGTAAAATTACTTCTGTGGACTTCAGCAATTCCTCATTATGTGACACGCTAACTTCTATCGTCAAACATTTCACTGTTAGTCTGTCTCTCTTTCTCCCTTTCGATTGTCCCTAAGTGTCTATAATGTAGACATGTTATCTCTCTGTCCTACATATATCATGCTAAGTTTGCATCTTATTTCCATGGGTTACTTATTTGACAGTGGTTATTAGAACTCTTTGATGATTTATATCTACTCATACTTGGTGATGTCCCATTTATTTATGGCCGCCGAAATATCCATTATTACTGACGTCAATATTATATTCGCGCAGATCTTGGTCCGTACACTCTGGATTTCACCTCAAGTGGCCGGTACATGGCGGTTGCAGGACGCAAGGGCCATCTGGCTATTATTGACATGATGAATATGAGCCTTGTCAAAGAATTACATACATACATACTGTGAACACCCCGCGGAAAACGCGACGCGTATGTCCACGAAAATCGATTGGTTTAATTTGAAAAATGGTTCTGATTGATCGGTTTGGTTTGATTGATTGAATGGAGTCGCCACCCGGATTTGAGGACCATACCCGAGAAACCATTGAAAAATGACTCTTTTACCCTTGATATGGAAAATGCTTTACCGATCTCCAAAAGTGAGATTTCTCGGGTCCGGGAGCTAGGTTACGAGAGGGGAAGGAATTTAAAGCACCCCTCTCGCCCGGTGTGAACACCGGTCTCTACTAAATGTTTAACAGATTTTGAAATTATTGTTTAAACGGACTTCAAACACAAACTCACGCGGAAAACACGACAAATGTATCGAAAAGATTAACGAAATAGGTGAACATGCTCATGCAAAACACTGTAAATGGATGGCTTATGTACTGGAAATACGGAGTTTACACTAAAATACCACCAAAACGTCTCAAAATGACCCCGAAATTGATCATAAAATGTGCACCAGAATGGGGTCCAGGCGCCTGAAGGAGGATGGTTCAGGCGCCTGGATTGGGTTTAGGCGCCTGAAGGAGTATGGTTCAGGCGCCTGAACTGAGTCTGGGCGCCTGAAGGTGGATGGTTCAGGCGCCTGGACCAGAATCTGATACTCGAAATATTTTCCTGTTTTGATGATTTTCAAACCACTCTCAAGCTCTCTACTGGCATGGATAACCAGGAAGAACTTGAATGGGTTCCCCCTCAGGGCCTACTTGGACGAGTTGGTAGGATAACTACCTTTTTGTTTTGATCAAAGACTTGGAATGGATTCTTGGAAGAGATTTTGTAAGAATATGGTTCTGATATCTGAGGTTGCTGAACTAGGGAATGATTTCGCAGAGACTTGGACGAAGTTCAGTTGATTGGGGTATGTAAATGATGGATTGGTGAAACCAAAGAGTGGTTTTTGGGGTTAAAAGGGGTTGTTTTTGAAGAGTGAGTGATGAGTAGAGTTTTCCTGGAGAGTTTGCAGTAGGGTAGCAGCCCGGGAGGGGTAATGCTCTTCTCTGCCCCTCCAATGAGAGAGGGGAGCCTTATTTATAGACAACCAAGGGTCAAGAGGGCCACTTTGGGTCTTTCAAAAAGGGTGAAGGGTCACCTAGGGGGAGGGAAGAGAATGTGCTGGGATGTCCCCCAGGGAATCTGCAGCAAAACCCACCAAGATCCCGCTCCCGTCCACTAACAAACGTAAAACACATTTAATCTGGACTGATATCCAGGCGCCTGAACTGAATCCAGGCGCCTGAAGCATGTGCTTCAGGCGCCTGAACCCCTTCCAGGCGCCTGGACTTGATCAATCCAGGTGCCTGAAGGACCAATCCAGGTGCATGTATTTCAAGGTCTTGGGACATTCCGGAGCTCCGAGGGGTGTTTTGGTGTTTTAGTGGGAGGTTAATGGAGAGGTTTTCTTCAAGTCTTGATCAACCCTTGCATGTCCTCATTGGGCATTTTCATCATCGGGGAAGTTCCGAGATCCTGACGGTCCGGATTGGGGTGTCTACAGTTGCCCCTCTTTGACGCGACTTGACATCATTGATTTGATGTAAGTATTGTCAAAGAAAAAAAAGCCGACACCAATCCGTTGCCTCGGAAGTTCCGGAACACGCCAAAATACTGAAAATGATTTAATGCGGATTAAAATGAATTAACCCTCAAAATGATGATTTAAACGGATTAAAATGAATTAACCCTCAAAATGATGATTTAAACGGATCAAAATGAATTAATCCTCAAGATGATGATTTAAACGGATTAAAATAAATTAATCCTCAAGATGATGATTTAAACGGATTAAAATGAATTAACCCTCAAAATGATGATTTAAACGGATTAAAATGAATTAATCCTCAAGATGATGATTTAAACGGATTAAAATAAATTAACCCTCAAAATGATGATTTAAACGGATTAAAATGAATTAACCCTCAAAATGATGATTTAAACGGATCAAAATGAATTAATCCTCAAGATGATGATTTAAATGGATTAAAATGAATTAACCCTCAAGATGATGATTTAAACGGATTAAAATGAATTAACCCTCAAGATGATGATTTAAATGGATTAAAATGAATTAACCCTCAAGATGATGATTTAAACGGATTAAAATGAATTAACCCTCAAGATGATGATTTAAACGGATTAAAATAAATTAACCCTCAAAATGATGATTTAAACGGATCAAAATGAATTAATCCTCAAGATGACGATTTAAACGGATCAAAATAAATTAATCCTCAAGATGATGATTTAAACGGATTAAAATGAATTAATCCTCAAGATGATGATTTAAATGGATTAAAATGAATTAACCCTCAAGGTGATGATTTAAATGTTTTCTTACAACGGTGATTTGAACTAAAATTTTTCTGGAAGCGTTTCAAAGAGTCCCAGGAACCCTCAAAAGTTCCAATCGATTTCAATTGGGTTGCACTGCACTGCACCTGGATCAGCTTAGGAGCCACCCGGATCAAACCAATCCAGGCGCCTGGACTCACTTCAGGCGCCTGAACTCACTCAATCCAGGCGCCTGGACTCACTTCAGGCGCCCGAACTTACACGATCCAGGCGCCTGGAATCACTTCAGGCGCCTGGACTCCCAAGAAAGATGAACAGTCGTAACCGTTCGGGTGCGATTAAAACACGTCCAGGTGCATCGTGTTCGGTCATTTCTCTTCTTCTCCGTACGCAACCCGGCTGCCTCTCTCTCTTCTTCAACTCCCTTGATCTCAAACTCACGATTCCCGTGCAAATCTTCGACAAAAACTTAATTTCTCAACATCCCAACTTAGATCCATTCGGTTTTGTCGAGTTTTGGTTGATTTCGAACCGAGATAAACTCATCCATGGCAGATCCAAGTTCAACCGAACCTTCCATGGCTTCCTCCAGTGTCAGCGACGCGGAGGAGAGGACTGAGGTGGTCCCACCGGCGGCGGGGACCACCGTGAGTGACATAGCAGCGGCGGAAGAGGCCGTGGGTGGGACCCACGGCACTGAGGATGTCCCGGCCGAGGTGGAGGAGGCCCAGCTGGCCACCACGGCTGCCGGCGGCGTGATTGAAGGGGTAATGAACCTTGTGTCGGTCCAGAATCCCACAGGAACTTCAGATCCAGACCGGGTAAGTTCTGTTGGAACCGCTCCAAGTACTTCGAGTAGTTTATCCACTGTTATTAATACTCCTACACGTAGTGGTACATCGCCTGTTGTTGATGATGTTGTTCTGGCGGCTGTGGGTGGTTTGGGTGGTGTTGGTGATGTTGGTGGTAATGTTGTCGGTGGTTTGAGTAGTTTGGTGGGCGGAGATGCCACCGGTGGAGATTCAGGTGATACAGGACATGGGGGTGGTGGTACTGGTGGTGCTGATGGTGGCGTTGGTGGTTCGGGTGGTGTTGTTGATGGTTGGGGTCCCAGCGACCCTATCGGGGATTCTGGAGCGGGGACGAGTAGGCCGGACAAGGGGAAGGGGATTGCCATGGAGACGGCGGACGCTCCTCCGGCGACTGAGGAGACTGTTTCTGAGGTGCTGAGGGAGGTTGAGGCCGAGGAGAGAGAGAGAGAGAGAGAGGCCCGAGGGTGTCTGTGGTGGAGGTGGCCCGACGGGCATTGTTGGGGAGGCTGATTTTTCATGCAGATACCTATGATGCACCATTGCACCACATTATTCCTTCGGTGATAGACAGATATGCCTCATTGCAGGAGAGATATGACGGAGAGGAGATCTTGTTGGACCCTGGGAGACACCTTTCTCGAGACTGTTTGGAGGTACAAACTTGATTCATCATGCTCTCTACTTGTTGAATTCTTGATTGCTTATGCATTGTGAATGTATGAATTTCCTGAATCATTTGATACTGATGAGGTGTTTTTCTATCTTGACAGGTGAACAGGTGTCTGACTATGAGTGGCTCCTCTGGGAAGACGTTATCTCTATTCGTGGACCTCCACCACGACGTGAGAGAGTTGGTGGCGCTTTCAGGTTTCGAGCCATTCATAGGGACGCAGACACTGACGATGCGCGATCACGCAGTGGTGACAGCTCTTGCAGAGAGGTGGAGGGATTCCACAAATACCCTTCACCTACAGTTTGGCGAGGCGACGATGACACCTTTAGACTTCTCAGCGATTACAGGCCTGCGGGTTGGTGGAGAGCCTTTGCCTTTTGACTCAGGGATTGCCCAGTCCGATGATGCGCTGCGATACTACTTGGGCTGGAAGCCCAATCACGGGGCTGATTCTGCTGGTTATGGTCAGTTTGTCGACCACTGTCTCGGGAGACCCACTTCTCGGCTTGCTGCAGAGCAGAAGGCCCGGTGTTACCTGCTTCACATGTTCGGCGCGACCTTGTTCGCGAACCGACGTCACCATGTGCACCTGGGTTATCTGGCAGCATTGAGAGACTTCGATCGAGTTGCCAGGTATGACTGGGGAGGCTGGGCCTTGGCCTCGTGCTACGCTTTCATGGGCTCAGTTTCTCGAGGAGTGGCGACGACTATAGGAGGATTGTGGTCAGTTTGGGAGGTAAACCAAATAACTTCCTTTTTTAGAGTTATTGCTTTATTGAGTTTCTGTTTGTCTGCTCATCGTGCATCTACTGACCATTCCAACATTGTTTTGCAGTTGTGGGCTTACGAGGTGCTGAGACTGACGTCCCCAGAGTCCTCTTACCGGGATCGACGTGTGATTCCTCGAGCTCTTCGCTGGGGGAAAGGATACAGAGGGAAGAGTGCCGTGTGCGGCCAGCTGGATTTCTTCCGTGGAGAGCTTGACCGGCTCACCAGTGCAGGGGTATGTACATGCCTCAGATACCCTTTCAGTATTGCATTGTACCTTTATTGCTTTCCATCTCATGACCTTTTGTTTTCTGCATAGGTGTACTGGCAGATATGGGATGGGGTCCAGGACGAGTACTTGGCACCGAGCAGAGAGCTGACCCGAGGGAGAGTGCTGTTGGAGTGTGCTTACGGCTGGCAGTGGTACCTTGGAGACAGGGTATTATGCCAGTCGATTCGTGCCCCGACACAGGTAGTGCCAAGACCTCTCCCGTCGCTGGTTCTAAGGACTGAGAGCTACACTTTGGCAGAGATCGAGTGATACACTATCCTCGACACAGCTTTGGACCAGTACCTCCGACCGACCGAGGACTATGAGGAGTACAGACGGCGGTACCTCGCTGGACCACTTGACGTGGCCGGGTTCAGAGAGAGAGCTAGAGCTGCACAGGAGGCTGCTGCGTTAGAGGCTGCAGAGGCTTTGGCTGCTGAGCAGGCGGAGAGAGCTGGAGCCGAGGGACAGGCTGGTGGTGGTGCTGGAGTGAGAGTGGGGGCTGGCCCCTCTGTTGTGAGAGAGAGAGGGGGATATTCTGCCGGGGGTGAGGGAGAGAGGGTTAGAGAGGGAGAGAGGGTGAGCGAGGAGGTGGTGCCTGGAGGGAGTGGACTCAGGCCTGTCCTCAGAGAGAGGTGGGGTGGTGCTGTTGCAGGAGAGCCCGAGCCTTCTGAGAGGTCGGCCTACGAGGCCATGAGGTTGTGGCAGGTCTCTGTACAGACACCTGAGGGAGAGAGAGGGTATGTAGACATCCCTCGACCCGCTGCCGACCTTCCGCTCCCTACTGGCCCGGTATGCAAAGTTCCATTATTCCATTTTGCTTTTCATCAATGTTGAAACTCGTTTGTTAAAACTGTTGCTTCCTGATGCAGTTTTCCCAGGACACCGCGCGCTTTTACTACGAGCAGACTCACAGTCTGCGGACCCTGGTTCGCCAGCTGGTGGCTGGTGCTGACGTGGTGCTTCGACGGCCGGGCGACCCTGCCCCTCCAGTTGCTCCCCGTCCTCCTCTTTCCAGGAGTATCCCGGTACTTTTAGTTTCCTGAATTTGATCCCGTCATATGTTTGATTCGCAGAATGCTGATATGCTTTGTGTTTTGATTTACTTGCAGGTGCCCCGGAGACGCGAGAGAGGCGGCGTCGCAGGTCCTGGATCGACGACCATCCGCCTATTCCGCTCGAAGGAAGTAGGCTATGTTGCGATGAGAGAGTCTGAGGATGAGGATGGCGCGGACGGACGATCGGTTCGTCAGAGAGTTGGCGAGCCATCGACGAGCAGAGGGCCTACTACAGACGAGCCTACCCCACAGGAGCCTGTCTCGGAGGACACAGCGGAGAGCGAGGAAGAGGGCGAGGACGACGAGGAGATAGGTGACCCATAGTTAGCACTTAGGTGATCTTAGGTTACTATGAGTTTTACTTTTGCTTTTTAGATCAGCTTTTTCTTTTACCATTTCGGGCCTGCGTGCCCAAGTAGCTTTTTGGATTGGGCCTGCGTGCCTGTTTTGCTTGTTCGGGCATGTGTTTGCCCCAGCTCTTATGGATTATGACTTGATTATTTGATTCATGTTGACCTGCATGTACTGACTTTTCATGGATGTCATATTTTGGATATATGATTTGCACTTCACATATTGATCATGCGTCTCTTTATCATAGCAAAACACCGGTTGTAAAACTCACGAAAAGCACGCAAAAAGGTTCCATTGACAAGCGTATATACAGGCCATACAGCGAAACATGGTGATTGACACGCGTGTTCGCGAATTTGTTCGAAACACGTTAAGACGAACAACCATTGACATAAACGACTCTGATACACAATAAACATGACAACGAACGTTATCGACACTTTCACCTGACTCAAACATGTACACACATTTCATTTAGATGAATGAAACGACACAAATGACCCCAGGACGGAATTTGGCATCCATGGGCTTGTTTGAAAAGACGATTCTTCATGCCACGCATTCTTCTCCGTGAATGTACGTCCCGCTGCCTTTGCAAGGTCATACTTGACCAAACCAGCCACTCAAACTCGATAGAATCCGCTTGCAACCTTTAATTATGATTTTGAAATGCTAAACCATGCCCTGTCAGCGAAAAACTTGGTCTAAATGTCTCGTTTCCCGGATCTTTTGCGAACGGAACTCCCCCGCAAGTCATAAATGCCCGCTGGAACACGTTGGGATCAATGGAACTTGTCAAAAATGCATGGAGCTGGATTAGGGGATCAAAAGTTAAGATGCTGATATCTGGTTTCCAGGCGCCTGAAGGAGGAGGTTCAGGCGCCTGAACTGGGTCTGGGCGCCTGAAGGGGAAGGTTCAGGCGCCTGAACTAGGTCTGGGCGCCTTGAAGGAGGAGAGTTCAGGCGCCTGAGCCCGAGTCCTGGCAGCATCTTGTTCTTCCCAAGGCACTTTCTTGTCCCCTTTTGCATGACGCTCTTCTGCCCCAAACTTCATATAAACTATTCAAATTTCCTTCCCAAGGCCCTCACATACTTTTTCAAAGTTTTCCTCCTACATTTTCCAATAGATGCTACCTGTTTCCAAGATTCTTTTAAAATTTCACATGCAGATTTCTTGGGAATGAACTTTGGACGTCTTGGATTCCCTTACTATAGTATATATACATATATACACTATATATATACATATATATACTATATATATACACATATATATATATATATCACCACAATTCCACTATAAATCCCATCCCTTGCCAGGCCTTTTCTCTACATCAATTTTCGCTATTCCACTTTTGTGCTCCCATTCTCCATTTCTTTCCTTTCCGAATCCACGTGATGGCCATGCTCGCGTCCGCTGTGCTTCAACCATGGATTGCAAGCTTTGAAAACATTGATTGGTTCAACTTTCGTAGCCACCATCTCAACTCCTTACGCCATATCCACTCCATTCCCATCCGTCCCGAGCTTTTGCATGCCGCTACCCAATTTTGGGATCCCGAGCTTCATGTGTTCCGCTTTGGTCTTCAAGAACTTTCCCCCACTGTTGAGGAATTTCATGCATACCTCGAGACTCGTCTTGAGACCGAACCAGTGGTTCCTCCACTCCGTGCCGATTTGATCAA